>JANZLQ010000050.1:15745005-15838271 GCA_026212715.1 Elanus axillaris
GAGTGAAGTTGTGCCCGGGAAGAAGGGAGGGGTGGAGGGAAGGTGTTGTGAGATCTGGTTTTATTTCTCATTATCCTGCTCTGTTTTGATTTGTAATAAATTGAGTTAATTTTCCCCAAGCTGAGTCTGTTTTGTCCGTGATGGTGATTAGTGAATGATCTCTCCTGTCCTTATCTCGACCCACAAGCTCTTTGTTATATTTTTTTTTTTCTCTCCCCTGTCCAGCGAAGGAGGGGGGAGTGATAGAACGGCTTTGGCGGGCACCTGGCATTCAGCCATGGTCAACCCACCACACTGTGTTATCAGCACTGTTTTCAGCACAAATCCAAAACATGGCCCCATACTCGCTACTATGAAGAAAATGAACTCCATCCCAGCCACAACCAGCACAATGTAGTTAAGATATATAAATAGCAATGAATTACACAGGTGCTGGATGGTTGCTCTGGACCATGGCCAGCTGGATTATAAGAAGTGGGCGGAGAAGTGGTTCAAGGGCCTCACCCCATGCTGCTGCAAGTGTCCTTGCACTGGAGACTCTTGTCACCACCAGACAGAGAGCAACCATTCTGTTCAGGAGATTTGATCCCCCCTGTGTGTATTACCCTATGCTAACATCCTCACAATTTTTAATTTTTCTTTATGAAACACTCTCCCTGAGTGTTTATGCAACAGCAGGATGGAAAAGAAGTGTCTGTTCAACAGTATTATGGAAAAAGGATTTAAGAATCATAGAGGACCACTGTGTGAGTTTCACTCTGCTGTAAGAAAGGCAAATTCTGTCTGGGGATACCTAACAGAAGCACACACTGCAAGAGAAATGAAATGATTCTTCTGCTGCTCCCAGTACAGGAAGACCCAGATGATGACCTAAAACTGAATCTGTTCTTCATGTCCACAACAGGCAGGACAGGAAATAATAAGTGTAGACCAAAACAAGGAAGACTCAGGTTAGAAACAAGGAAAAACTTTATTTGAGAAAAGATCCTGAAGCTCTTGGACAAGCTGCTGTGATGACAGCATTTCTATCGCTGCCTAAACTGTTCCTTAAAGTTTTCAAACCTCTGTTAAAGACGAGCCTGCCACAGAACGAGGGAATTGTCTAGGTGACTTCTTGTGGTCCTCTTCAGGTCTATGACTCTAACGTAATGTAGCAAGTGAAAGAAAAAACTATGTTTATTTGACGCAATTAGTCCTGAAGTGTATGAAGTGGACAATTACAGAATGGTGGAGTAGTCTATTAGAAATGTCACCACATTATCTGCAACAAACATGTGCCTCCTGACCATTTGAGTACCTTTACTCTTAAGACCAGTGAAAATCTTTGTTCAGCTTTATCCCCAATGATTTCCATGATATGCAAAATGAAAAAAGGAGTTAAAACAGATGTTTCTGTGTTACTAGGAGATCCTGTAAGACCATTAAGTTCACTGTGACTGAAATATGCTATTATAGGAGCTTAATACCTCAAGACATCATCTAAGTAAATAGGCATTTTTACTCCTAGACACATTAGCAGATGAATAACCAAGCTCATAAATGTGTAATGAATGACTAACTCATTTCAGTCCCTGGAGGTAACACACAGACTAGATACCATGATTTCCTACTGAAGAAGTGCCCATTTCAAGGACAAGCCTATGAATTTTCCTGTGGTGTGAGTCAGCACCATCATGGTGTGCTTACCTTTACTTGGGTATATTTGCAGCAGGAAAAGCCCTTTTGTTTAGAGAGCTGAGAGAGCTGCCAAATATGCCTCTTGCACAATGCTCATTTGGCAGCAAAGACAGTGACTCCTGCAGCCTGACCCCACAGAGGGAGCTGTAAGAAATGCTTTCCAGCGTGGCCCCAAATCTGACAGCAGGAACGCGTCTCTAGCCCATCCTCTTGCCCCCAGCTCACGTGAGCTACCAACAAGAGGGTACGCTGTGCCAGAAGAGAGATGTGGACCAAAGCTGACTCCCTTGGCTCTTTTCCCCAAGGCGACAGGGGAAAAAAAGGTGCTGAGGGGAGAACAATTAGTCAGCAGATAAAATGACAAGCAGGTGCATTTTTCCTCCTTCCCAGGAAGGCTATAGCAAAACTGAAGGTGAAATCATACTTTTAAACATACCCTTTAATCAACTCAGCCTGCTTGCCAATGGCACAGTAGTTGTCATTAATGAAGGCAGAGGAACACAACGCTCTGCATGAGACACCCCATGAAGGTCTGTGAAGTAGATGCTGGTGCCTGTGGAGCCACAGACTTACTGCTCTTTATGCCTGAGAAAGCCTGTGGCCCTGAAAGCACTGGCTGCACAGCCTGACTCTTAGAAACCATCTCATACCACTGTAAGCTCTCTCCCCATGAAAATCAGTCCCTCCTGAGCTCTTCCTTACCCATCAGTTTACTGTAAGAAGATTCAGCACCATCTCTGGTAACATGTTCCCTTCCACCTGCACCACATATTTCATTATGTCCAATATCTCCCTCCTTCAGACTTCTCTAGATTCGTGTGAACCCATGTGAACACCACTTAAATTCCTTCCCAGAGATAAGCATCAGCCTTTCCCACACTGTTCAGCTTACCTTTTTAAACACGGATTCAGCTACTGAATTCTTATTGAATAATTATCACCAGAAGATATATGTGGCTTGTAGAAAGCTACATGAGAAAAATTGAATCTTGTGAGACTCCCAAAATTTTGAGTGGCTTGGTGCTCATTTGCTCTTAAGAGTGACTTTTATTAGCAAGTATACACACAACCCCCCACTCACTAAAAAAATAAGTAAGTCCCTGAGGTGTGACAAATAAACTATATATTAAGATGTAACATGTATTACTGTCAGGTTTTGGGAAAAATGACAGCATTCAATAAAGAAAAAGACAACCACATCTTCAGCAACTGCAATCACAAATTAATTAGTTCTGATATAATTTCAGAAATATGTTAATAACAGCCATTCTAATTTATTTAGGACTTAAATGCTTTTGCTGATGGGAAACATTACACCTAAGATAGCACAATATAAAATAGCACCTATCAGCTGCTGCATTATCTGTGGTGGTGTCCACCCACTTTACTGAGGAAAATTACAAATGAACCTCTGACAGAAGGAAGATGCTGTGTGGGGGTACTGATGTAGAACCCAGTGGAGTCAGAGGACTAACATGCTCTAGTGGCATGTGAAAGACTGAACATTCAGAAGCAGAGATTGTGTTGGGGGAAGAAGGGTTGTTTGCCTGGTTTTGCTAGCTTTTGCGAATTTAGGTTTTTACCTCCTGATCATTGTGTATTCTTCTCTAAGTCAAGGAAAATAAGTTTTCTGAATGCAGGATTTTTCCAAAGAAAAACTGTGCTGTGCTGTCCATTCCCTCACTGACCTGTGTCACTCACTATTCCTCATTTTTCAGAGCTCAGCATCGACATCAGGCTCCAATTCTCCTTAGGAGAAAAAAATCACATTTCTCTAGTATAACTGCTACATATGTTCGTTCTTCTTATTACAGGCAGATGACAAAACACAGCAGCTGAGACTGTATGGTGTAATCTGACTGACCTACATTTCACTAAGTATCAACCTCTACAGCCTTTAAATGCATTGTTCCCTACTTTCAACCCATTGCAACATTCACACTAAATTTTTCCAAAAGTCTCCCCACAGATGAGGAAGATTTCATTTAAGAGTCTCTGCAGTCGGACAGAGCTGTGGATTTTTGTGCTTATTTACAGTATGTTAGATGTTTGAGTCAAATGTCACCTAGCAACTGCAACATGTCCCCTTTTTCACTCTTACACCTGATCCTAAAAAGACCAATGCACATGTGCAATTTGCTTCCTGTGAGTAGATCCTGTTGAAGGGGATGAAGTTACTCATGTTTAGTGGTTTACAGGCCTGATGGAATGAAATGGATCAAATAGAACAGAAATACATTATTTCTGATCAGTGTTATAGTAAATATTGTACCATATCTGAAATGTTGAAGTGCATTCAAAAATATTCAGTGAAATCTCATCCAGAATGAAATTCTATTCATCTTACATTACAATATCTTAGGCACAAATAAATTATTATACAACAGTTACTTTGTTTAGAGGATAGATATACTTGTATATGTAGATGTACAAGACAACGTAATAATAGCTCTAAACTATTTAACTAGATTCTTCTTAAAACAATGATTTTTAATAAGAACATACTAGAAAAGTTGTAACAATGTACTAGCTAAAGGGACACCGCCCCATCCATGTTTCTATCTATTGAACTACCTTTAAAATATCCTGCTGTTAAAATATTATTAAAACATATCCCTCCTCTACTAAGAGGGCAGTCCAGATGGAGGGAGACAAAACCACATTGAAGGCTGGGCTTTTTCTTCATAAGGTGTTGATATTAAAAGAGTTCTTCTGAGGGACAGAGGATTTTAGACATTTCCAGTGTTTGCCAATATACAAGAGCACTGGAAAACATGAAAACGGCAGTGACAGAGAGTACATGCCTTGGCTGCAAACCAAGACAAAGCTGGCTGATCTGATTTGAAGCCTAAGAGGTTTGATGGCATCTTGTCCGCAGGACAACAGAGTGGGCTGTGATGAAGGTGCTTCCTCAGCACCGTAGGTCTGCTGAGTGCGTGCCCTGGATTACCAGCTTGCAGCGCTAACACACAGCCAAGACTGGTGCTCGCCATCCTCTTGTCAGGCAGAACTATGCATTTGCATTTTAATTTGCTCACGGCCACTGTAAATGCTAAAACTTAGAAAAAACAAGGCCACTAGCATACATCTCTTGCAGTCTTCTGCTGTGACTCTCATCATTGTTTCTCTTTATAATTCAAATACTCTTCTCCACTGCTGCTCTTTTTTTTTTTAAGATTAGTATACCTTTATAGCTTCTTAAGACAGATTATTTTCTTGAACTCCTCTATAGTACATGTTGACCTTCTTTCTTCTATATGTAAGTAATAATTATGGAGCTTTACCATAACCTTAATTAAAAAAGAAAAAACCCAAATCATACTACACGGTGCCAATACCTTTATTTTAACCTGGATTTGCCCTTATTTTCACTGACAACATTACTACTACTGTGAAGAGATGCCGTTCTGTATCTGAAGCATCTTGATCTGGAAAATAGTTGTAGCCATGCCTGATGATAAATTAAAAAATCTCTATCATTTCAAAAATATTTATTATTTCTCAGACTCTGAGTGCCCAAAATGTTATTCCAGAGCAGCTTCTGTGGGCACGTATCAAGACAACAAGGCAAAATCAGAAGACACCATTAGTACCATGCCAATTACATTTGCCACGCAAGACTGCAGAGAAGTGCGTTCCCTGGAGAGCTAGAATTACACACTAAAAATCACTCAAAGCGATCACCTATCACTTGATCCAAATAAGTGCTGAGAACTCATTTTATCATCATTAACTGATCACAGCAAAAGACTGTTGGTTAAAATCATCCTTCTGGTTATGACTCCACACACTAATGTCATACAGACAGGCTGTCATTAGCCCATAAGCTCCCACGCCAGCAGAAAAAGCTCATGGTCTTGGTTCAAATCTGTTTACAGCGACTGCTTGTCACTGTTACAGTTATTAATTAAACACATCTCATTTTGAATATCCATAATTCAACTTCTGGACTATTTTGGTTAATGAAAGCCTCGCGCCCACATGATGTGTGAAAATTAACGTGCTACGACATGTCTTTTTGTAGGTACTGCCAGCCTGAGGCCCCTCGTGCTGCTCTTGCACCCTTGTTCTACGTAGGCCAAACTCCGCTATTCATCAAGCCTTGTTTTTCACCCTGACTTTGACAAGCCGAAAGGCAATATTCATTCGGTTTGCCCTACCACCACAGTCTGATTTGTAACCTAACTGCTCAGCTGTCAGCTTCACTGCAGGTTGTGTTTTATTTTAATAAAACTGTGGGGGTGAGACAACTTCTTTGTACAAGCACAGCAAAAGCCTGGAGTTTGCCTAAATGAATCTATTAAGGCTTTATTATTAACAGATCTTCAAGATCTATTTATATATGAAGTGTTAGTGATCTGACATAATGCTGAGAATAAGTTCAATTGACTTTTGTTATTTTTTTCTTTTCAGGGTCAAAACTGAGTGGTGTTAATGCTCTGCTACTAGAAAGAGACCTCTACCCATTACTGACTGCAGAAAAGGATACAAACCTACCGTACCAACACTCAGGACTAAAACCCATCCCACTGAGGACATTCACACTTCTTTTAAAACCTAAACATTGCGAAGCATTTAATTCAAACAGGTGAAGGATAATGAGGAACAGGAAGTTGGGCAGGGTTAACACACGGCTAATCTTGACAGACGAATTATTTTTATCTTAAATTTCCAAAGAACTGGTGTACAAACCCCAGGTGTTTTAAAATAGCTTGTACATCCTCAGAAAACTAGGCACCTAGGTTCGTCACTCCTACAACTACGCTAAACTCACATCAGCTCATTCACTTGCATTTCTCAAATGGAAAATGCAAACTCCTGGGTTAAAAAAAAAGAGATAAGGCGCACTCAAACTGAAGGAATGCAAAATCCTTGCAAAATTTAATTAATACAATAAAATGAAGTAAACCAAGTATAAACATATAGGAAACAACTAGATTTAGATTCCCAGGGCAGTGATATTACTGGTTCTGACAAGGTGAATTTATCTAAGCTTTTAAAAACAGGATGTCCAATTTAGCTCAGAACATGCTTATATTTTTCTGTTCCATCTTTTCAATTTGATGACATTACTGCTGCACCATTAGCAAATAGATTGCTACTTTATATATGGTTTTGCCAAGCTCAGAATTTAACACAGAAATACAGTTTGGATTCCATGACACCTATGTTTCAAAATTCACTATCAATCATCAGGTTAATTATTGCTCTAAGAAAATCAGGAGGTAAACTTAAACCAAGGTGCAAAACACCCTGGAACAACTTTTGCACTCTTTTATGCCCTGTTTTGCCCCACTGACCTAATCAGGTTGCAGAGAGTATGAACAAGGCTGAAATTCTTTCTATTAGAAAACAGCTTTGTAGAATGAAAATTTCTTTGCAGGTCCTGTTTAATTTCATAAATGTTTCTGAATGAAATTTTGGTCTGATTGAAGTTTTCTATTGACTTGCATAAAGCTTCAAATTGTTGCCTGTCTTCTGCTTGTAGGAGGATATATATACAGAATGTGTTACTAATTTCATCTATCTGCAAGAATATTAGAAACTTTTCATATAGTTGTTTTTTAAAAGGTAGAAAGTAAAATACGGGTCTTATTCTGAAGCCCTGATCTTGTGTTCCATTGTCTTAGACATACTTAACATATATTACAAATGCTAAGGGATGATATACAGTCATTAATTGCCTTTAAGAAAGGTTTTTAGCTTTTTAACACCATCTCGAAATTGCATATTGACCAATAACAAAAGAGTGTTTGCTCAACTTAAAATTAATTTCGTTTACTTGAACTTCTGTGAAAACAAACACAAATAATAACTAAAATAAACGTGATTCAAACCTCTCTAGGGAGAAGTTGATTTACTGTGAAGACTTCTTTCTGTGTCCTGCACTGCCCCTTGCTGGAGTATTTTACAAATATGACAGTGTAAATTCTAATAGCAGCACTAATTAAAACTTGTATCAGTTTCTGAACCACAAAATAACCTTAAAATGTAAGGACTGCACAATTTTATAGTCAGTCACTTAATCAACAGTTCATTATCACACGTGGACTTCTTTTCTGTAAAACTATTAACCATTCCCATTTGCAAAGACTAATTTTAATCCATACAGAGTTGATGAGCACTGTTAGCTTTTTCCCTGATTGCTTTCTCATACAAGCTTACTATTCAAAGAAGGAAACCATAAAATGAAACACCCAGAAATATTGCTACTTTACTGCTATTGAAAAGTGGCAAGGAAACCACAGCAAGCAGATGCTTTCATAAAAAACATAACATGCCTAAAATGTACAGCAAACATGAACATGATCCATATACAGAAATGAGAGTAAGAAAAAAAATAGCACACTTACTTAACAACATCTCTTACATCTGAAACTTCCACAGTATTTCCTGTTATCCTTCAAAAATGCATCTAAAAAACTGGCATCTGTTCCTTGTCTGTGCGTTATTGCTCATAGATTCATTAATTCTCAAAGTCGTTACAAACTTGACAAAATGACTACATTTGAGTACCTGTGTCTGTGGCTCTGTATTTTTCAGCTTTCTGGTTCTGGTGATTATTTGATTGCTTTCAAATTTTCCATCATGGATACTATTCAACCTTAAAACAAGAGCGTGTTTTGACAAAACTTTGAAAGGTCATTTGTACAACTGTGTATGTAGGAAAACTGAATTACATGTTAGAAGCTCAATGAACACTTTCCTGCATTAAAGTAAATCCTACCACAACACATCTTCTAACGAAACTATTTGTAATACCCCTTGGATAGTCATAATTTATTCAATTTGTGCTGGTATTTTTAATTGCATCCTACATCCTTATATTAGCTTCAGAGAAGCTAATATATAGATCTGATTTATGTAAGCCCAATGCAAGTTACCCTCTCCTTCCCTTTCAAGAGGGACAATCCTTTGTTGGTGAATGAAGCCAAGGACTGACCTTCCTTGAGTTCTGCCTATGAAACCACACACTCTTATTTGTCAACAAACAGTGAAGCACTCGATGATACACTTGGGTTTTGCGCTGAACTGAGTGACATCACTCTCCTGAAAGCTGGGGGCAGTGTAAGGGTCAAAACAACTAGCCTACACTTGAAATGTTACCTTCAATTTAAAAATGCACAGGAGAAAAAAATAGCAAGCCACAGGCAGCTAGTTACTTAAATGTTTGTCTTTTAAGAGCTTGCTGGAAAAGCCTGAGGGAAGAGCTTAGCCCTGGCGATGCTGACAACAGAGCACCTTCTGACTTCATCAAAGCTTTAATTTCACCCTCAGACTTTTAAACAGACCTGGGAGTTTGGCCCAAAATATAATGGTGTCAAGTGACAAGAACAGGAATTGAACCATATCTCTTAAATAATCCACCATGCTAACAGATCTATGGGTGTTAAGAACAGTACTGGAACAGAAAAGACTGAAAAATATGAGGAGATACTGGAAAAGAGCACCATGAAGCACTGGCATCTCTTTAGAGAACTTACAAAGAAAATAAAGACTAAAATATTAACTTTGGTCTATTCCTGTGTGCCATCCCAGGTACTGATTTAGCCACATCTTGGGATGTGAGGCTGACAGAGGTCCAATGTGCAATGTTTCTGTTTTCCTACTGTCCCGATCCAGCAATGCATCGGGATGCATAAACAAAGCTGCAACCAGTTTAGGGTGCTGCCTTTTCTTAGCTCACACACATCCTGCTACTGCAGGGAAGCTCAATGTGGCTATTTCAAATGTCAACTCCCTGCCACAGCTGATTACACATCTGCTCTAGAATGGAGTGTCATCAAAGAAAAAAAATCTTCTGTGTCTGTGTTGTACGGAGTGGAGAGCTCTATGTGAAAGCTAAATTGAAGCCTGCCAAACCCACCAAGCCCCTTTCCAGCAAGTCTGCAGAAGAGCAGCACTGTGAATAAGAATCAGGATGCTACCATAGATGTAGCATGGCAAAATGAGTGACAATAAATCTCAAGGGTAAGACGGTGTCTCTGTGTTTCATCTGTATAAAATGAGGCAGGCCAACTCCCAGTTTACCCTTAAGACTTGATTGAAGGGGACATAAGTACAATAGATTACTTCTGTGTTTGGCACCAGTGTAACTGTGGCTGGAACGCTGTGCCTATTTCAAGCATCCAAATTTCAAGAAGGATGCTGAGAAATTGGACAAGGTTCATAACAGAGCCTAGGGAATGATTAAAAAATTAGAATACATGCCTTCTAGTGAAAGACTCCAGAAGGTTAATCTACTTAGCTCATCAAAGAGAAGGTTAAGGGGTTGGGACTTAATCATAGTTTCACATCTATTATGAGAAGTGGAAGTTTGACAGTAAAAGAGTTTATCTCCTGCCTAATTACCAAAGGTCCAGTGGTTGAAAGCTGAATATAAATAAATTCGGAAAGGACAGAAGCCAGGTTTGTTTACTGATGTATTTGATTTTAACCAAGTAGGGTAATTAACTACTAAAAAAAAAAGAGGAAAAAAAAAAAAAGACAAGTGCTACATTTTGCCACTGATGTCAAATCAAGATTGATGCTTTTCTGAAAAACTGCTGCAGTTCAAGCACAGTTATTGGATACAGGCTGTGCTCTTTACTGAAAGATATAAATAACACAGAATGAACTTACAGAAACAAAGTCATCAACATGTTGTACTGAGAAGTGCCATAATTTCTAAATATAGCAAGTCCTTCAGTTCAAAGCTAATTCTGCCTAAACCTGAATTTAAAAAGATGCTCGCATAAATCTGAATCACTGAAAGGACATACCTAGCAGCAAATTGTAGCTAGAATTAAACATGTGAATTTAGCCAACTTCCAAAAACATACACAATATCCACTTCATTAAGGGCTATGTTCTGAGAGACTGTTTTGCCACAGCATTCCCCTAATCATTCCCAGTTATTGATTTGCAATATCCAGGTGGATGAATGCGACTCTGATAAGGATGAATGCTTCAAAGTTGAATGATTCTCCATAGCTGTCTGACAGATAAACTTCTGAAGACATCTGGCATTACTGGGAAAATACAATATAAAAATTAAGCGGGGATTGTTTTCCCCCAACCCCGCTTTTGGTAATGGTAGAAGATACTTGCAATGTTGGTGGTTTTTTTCTAGATACAAATGAATCAGCTGTGTAAGGAACCAATTTTGCCATAACATAAATTACCTTTACATTTTCTCTTTGTTCTGGTAAGACAGGCCTACTGGTGAACAACCTCTTCATACAAGCAGTCCACAGCAGTAGCATGAATTTTGAAAGATGCATAACCTCTGACTCAAGAATACTAGGGTATATGAGATACAGCTTATTGGGTGATTTTCATTAAAAAATAGAAGCATAGAATAAATACATTAATAAGTGTCTCAACCCTTAAACTAAAACTCCTTTGTATATGCCTTCACCTTCACCAATAGCCCATAGGCCTAAATTTCACAAAGAAAAAGTGTATTCTTTAAATCATATTAGCTAGCACAAGGTAGCCAACTTCTCGGCAGACCAAATAAAACATTACAGCAACCTGACAGTCCTTATGTTAACCTGGATGCATGCCAAAATCTGTCCATTTATTATTCAGATTAACTTTTAATATCTGCTTATCAGATCCTGAAAATATTGGTGTTCAGACTGCAGAAATATCCACTCCTTCTGTGTGTCACACTTGGAAAAATAATTGTCAGCCAGGAGTTAGACTGATACTGTTGCCTTAACACACAAAATGTGGATTTTATTAGAGACAGCCTAGCATTTTCTTCATTCAATTTTTTATCAAGTTTCACAATTTGTTTCCCTTGGAAAAGAATCTAAAAGTATGTTAGAAATACATTATTTCTCACTTAGGCATGCATATGTTCTTGAATCCTTACATTATGTTTCAATATCCCCTTAAAGTTAACGCTGAGACAAAGATTCCTTTCTCCTTTTTGCTGTGATGACCGGATTAACAAGCAGAAAGTGTAATAATGAGTAGCAGGAGAGTAGTATTGCAACCCAGCACTGCCTAAGGATGATGCCCCATTCAAGTCTCTAGAGTCTTTCCAAAAGGAAGGGGAATTGCATGTTGCTATAGGGTTCAAAAGAGGTTCATGGTGCAGGTCTTCACCCCATGCAAACTCAGAGATGGGTATAACTGCACGCAACGTAAACAAGCACAGTGCTAGCCCGCGCAAGGCATGTTGTCCAAAGCATTCAGACAGCTGCAGGCCCAGAACATGTCCATGTTCTGAAGGACAATCCTTTTTTCTTTTCAACATTTTGTGTTCCTTCTTTGCTATTGCTGTTTATTAATTTGACCCCTTTTTTTAAGTTTACTAAATCACTACGTTTTCCCACATACTAATAGGATAGCCTTATCAAGAGAGACATTAAAGCAGCTGGTACTTTATGAGCAATCCGCATCACTTCAGGTTAGTCAAAAAATATACCAGTTACTACAGAGTTTAGGAAGTGAAACATTGATTCTAGGCAGTATCACTAAGAGTGTTAGAGGTTTAATGTTTTACAGCTGTGAAGGTGTATGTTTGTATATTTCTAAACTGCTTAAAGCAGTGGGATGCAATATTCTAAGCCTTGAGGATCAAGCTTATTCTTAAAAGTTCAGAGGACAATTACAAATGCTGAGAGAGGTTCTCTATTATTCTGAGCTACATTTGTGAAAGTGTAAGGTGAATTCAGAGTTTTTTTGCATTAGATGGTTGGACTGTCACAGATTTTTTTTCTTGCAGATAGGCTTGGGGCAAATGCTTCTACCTTCCTGGTTTGCCATATTTTGCTAATTTTTTTTTCATCGATTGTGTGCACAACATAGCCTCACAGCATCATGGCAGGGGTGGAAAAGGCAACTCACCAAAAGTCAGAAGCCCTCTTCTGATGTGTTTTTCACAGAGGGATGCATGCAGGGAACTGTGCAAAGGGTGAAGTCACAAGGTCTACCTAAGCAGATTTTACCAAGTTAGTTTTGCGCCATTTCAGTGAACTGAACTGGCTTGCTGTGGATGGCACTTAAGTTGGCACAAGGTGGGCTGTGCAAGCAAGGCATTAAGAGATAGGCTTTGGGGAGCAGGAGGTGAAGCTTTGCACCTGATCAGTAACCAGCCAATCAGTTTGTATCAAGGCATACCTTGAAACTATGCCCAGAAGAGTTTTTTTCTGCTGCTTAAGTGAACTGAGTCATGGGGGAATCCTCCTGGAAGAGTCTAAGGAACGCCAGAGCCAAAGCAGAGCTCAGAGATAATATGTGGCAGAACCGTAATAGAAGAATATAGATAGTGAACAGGTAAAGAGAAATAAAAATTTCATTAAGAGGTTTGGGGTTTTTTTTAGAGGTTTCTGTTCAGCCTTACCCAGGAATAGAAACCAGAAAAGCCTGCTAAGGAATAGCATCAGTAATGTACACAGGGGCTAGACATCTCTTGTGGCTTAACCCCAGCCAGCAACTGAGCACCATGTAGCCGCCTGCTTGCTCCACCCAGCCCCTGCAGTGGGGTGGGGAGGAGAGTTGAAAACAAGTAAAACTGGTCGGTTAAGATAAGAACAGTTTAATAATTGAAATAAAAAATTAAAAAAAAAAACACAAAGGAAGATAACAAAAAGAAAGTGGAATACAACCCAAGAAAGACAAATGATGCACAATGCAATTGCTCACCAACCACTGACTGATGCCCAGTCCGTTCTCCAGCAGCAAGCGGCACACACCCCCACCCCCCAGCCAACTCCCCCCAGCTTATATACTGGACATGACATCACATGGTATAGAATACCCCATTGGCCAGTTTGGGTCAGCTGCCCTGGCTGTGTCCCCTCCCAATTTCTTGTGCCCCTACAGCCTTCTCGCTGGCTGGGCATGAGAAGCTGAAAAATCCTTGACTTAGTATAAACATTACTTAGCAACAACTGAAAACATCAGTGTGTTATCAACATTCTTCTTGCACTGAACCCAAAATATTATACCAGCTACTAGAAAGAAAATTAATTCTATCCCAGCCAAAACCAGGAAAACATCTTTCTGTAGAAGGAAAAATGAGAGGTAATTATGAATTTGGGCATAGGTATGAAAATGTGTGATTGGGTAACTGCATACATTGGTTAAACTACACAGAAATAGACATATACATCCTAGCTGCTTAAGAAGCAGCATGAACATGTCTTCTATTCTTTCCCCACCAATTTACACAAATATGCAAATTTAATAGCAAGTTAATTGATTTTAATTATTTATAGTGGAGATATTACAATTAGTATACTCAAAGTAATGCTTTGTAAACTATGATTGCTAGAAAATAGTCAACCAAAAGCCCACATACAAATTCTTGTGCCAAGAGAGGCAATACAAGACAAGCATACCATACACAAACTTGTTAAAGCCGAGTTCTTGTGAATAGTATACTAACAGGAAACGTCATTATAAAGAGTAATCTAGCTACTACCTAGCAAAAACCGTATCTGATAAAACACTGTGAAGAAGCCCAAATATTGATATGCTATGTGTAAATCTAATAAAGGGGAAGACTATCAAAAGGTTCCAATTTTCAATAATACCTGTACTAGCTGAGTTAATTTGAAGTCTTATCCATAATTTTTTCTGAATATTTCCTCCTCTTGCAATGCTCTGTTATTTCCTTGCTTGTTAATGGAACAACAGTTAGAAATTTCCCAAGTGACAGCCTGCTCTGCAGGCTGCTTGTAAACGCAGAAGAGTGTATTATAGCCATCCTCTGTTAAAGCTATTTGTTCTGTGAATACAATTTGCAGTCTTCCTGACCAACTTGAAATAACCTCAAATACATGTTTTTTTTGCTATTAGGAAGGCAGAAAAAAAGAGCATCAATTTGGCTTTTTTTTTTTTTTTCTTTCCTTTGAAGGAATTCTTGGATTCTACAAAGACCTGTTTCAATTTTTCTACAACTTCAATAAGCTGAAAAACAAACACTTGGAGATACTGTGTTGTAGAGCTATAGCGTAAGGGAATAGAATGATACACTGGTAGAAAGAAAAAAAACATTTCATTAGGAGATTTTCTCTGTAAGGTTTCCATTCAGCCCTACACAGGAATACAAAGTAGGAAAGATTGTAAAGGGAGAACATACAGTAATGCATACAAAGGCCAGACATCTACAGTCTAACACATGTTCAGTTCAGCATCTTATTTCCTCATATGAACTTTCAAGGTGAAAAATTATTATATTTTCAATGCAATGCTAACGGGTATCCTGGTACCTACAATTTAATCACAGCTTGTGATTTTAGTTTGGTGTTACTGTGGTACATTGGTGATGGTCTTAGTTCTCGGTCTTTAAAGCAATGGTATTTTAATCTCACTAAAAGTTTTTAGTCAGAAAGAAACTTCTGATGCAGAAGTTTTAAAGCAACAACAACAAAAAGTGAAAGTAAGCAAAAAAAATCATAAAATAAAAAATATACTAAGAAGAACACCACATCTTCAGCCTGCTGCGATGGTGTGGCTGTGTACACCTGCTGATCTGGATGTTGCACAGAACTCTGCCTGGGTACATGTGGGAGAAGAGCATGCCACATACTGCCATGAAGGGGGAGGCCAGATGCCAGGGTTGGCCCCAACAGAGCTGAAGACTTTCCTGTGTTCTGCACTCGCTCCATGTGTGTATGCGAGCACACCATAAAACAAACTTGCTAAAGATCTAGGGTCTCAACATGCATCACTGCAGCTGCCTTACTATGAATGGCAAGCGTAAATACCAAAAGTCCCATGATACATGGTACAACACTGTACATGTACAACTGTAAAACAGGGTATAAAAAAAAAATCTTTGCCTTACACAGGCCATGCAAATATTCCTTCAGAAAATATACCCTCTCCTTTTGCTGACAGTCTTCTACTGGTTTGGGGGCTTTGCTTTTATGTTTTGGGATTTTTTTTGTTCTTTTTAATTTTTTAATTAAAGTTAATAGAGTATGTATATGCACATATATTAATTTTTAATATATTAATATTTGTTTGCCTTACTTTTTGGCATAAAAAGGAGTTCATTTTAAAAATAAGAAACACGACAGGATGTTTTCCTTTAATTCAGAAGATCTTCTGTCAATCTCAGAATTCCTACTATATTTGAGTCTTTAATTCACAGTAGAAGCTGCTTCAGTTCCTCATGTCATAATTCAACAGAGGTACAATGGGATCTTTGCTTCACAAGGGGAGAGGGAACATGACACAGGAACATTCTGCAAACCCAGAGCAGCATTGCAGTGCTAGCGAAGCAGGCAGATCGAGCTCCTTTGTTGGAAGTCACTTGGGGTCCCAATTGTCATATGTTTAAGATGAAACTTGTAAAACAAATTAAAACTGAAGCATTCCCATGCAAGCCATAAATCTTATGATTTAACATTAAGTCTAAAACTATTAATGGAAAAATCTCCAATGGCCAGGAATGATGGAAAACCTGCTTAGCATTGCCTGTTGTGCATACCCATTTGGTATTTAATCCTTCCCTATGTTTCCCTGCTTTCAATGCCTTAGGTTACAATATTAATATTCTTTTAATGAAGCTTGTCTATGTGAATTAAATTATGCCGACCAAGTTCTGAAGGATTCAGACATGGCATTATTTTTTCATTTTTTTTTCCTCCAGATTACTTATTTTTCCTTAGAAAAAAATGCATCAGCAAGAAGGTGTTGCCACAAGCTCTCAGCTGTGTGAAGAAAAGCTTTCAGAGCAGCACTTGGAGCATCCAATTTAGATAAGGGTAAGTTCTATTTGGAAAATTTTGGAGAATGCTAGGATAAGAAGGTTATCTACTGACCAGCTGAATGACAGTCAAGAAAATGTAAGCATTCTCCACAAAGGATAGTTGTATCAAAGAGAGTGCATTAAAAAAATGAATAAGAATCGCCTATTCAGAATCATTTATGAAGTTATTGTACCAGATAAGAAAGAGCTGGAGTTCAGGAGTATCTCTCTTGTAAAACATGATTAGATTCCTTAATCTTAGGAGTGATGAATATTTACTCTTGAGCTTTTAAATGTATCTGAAGATTTACATACACTTATTCCAATAATTCAAGATTTGACAAAATACTGATACAGTTTGTAAGCCTTCCCTCGTGGAGGCACAGCTGAACTGGCAAAGCAGCCTTCTGCCAATGCAGATGACAGTCAATACATCAAGACACATAAAAGAAATCAAGGACACATTTCTATTTCTGTTAGAATGGCTGCTGTACACCAGGGTTCCTACTATGATGGGGAAGGTATCAATCAGAGCCCCCCCCACCTCATGTTCTTGCTGGGTGGCCCTAGTAAAACCCTGACACAGAGTCAAGGCCTCAGCACAAGGGGAAATGTCTTAAACACATAGCTTTAGGAGCAAAAAAACCCTAGGACTGTGTGGTTTCTGGAGGACCTGAGGCACTGGACTGACTCACTAAGGAGGTGTGAGTACCCATGGGAACCTCTCTCAGGCTGCCAGTGCTGACGAGCATGCCCTCTCAGAGGGGAGTCTCTGCTGCTCAGTAAGGTATCAGGAAACTATCAGTCTCCCATTTACAAAACAAGGATAAATGAAAAAGATAACTGTGTAAATGACCAAAGGGGTGGAAAAGTTACTATCTATAGAAAAACCAGAGAAAATCAAAGAAACTGAACTCATTGACACTCCCACTGTCCTCCCCATGCAAGAAGTGGTAGTCCTTGCAAATTTCTCCTGAATTCCTCTTCTTACTTCTTTGATTATTATGGTTGCTGAAATGCATTTATATAATTTTAAAACCAGCATATGATATCTAATAATGCAGAGAAAAGAAAGAAAAACAAATTCTTTAACTAAAAGGTACATTCATAGCTCTTATTCCAAACTGGGCCACTTCAGCAGATCATATGATTTATACTCAGATTTGCTTACATCCTCTTTGAAGAGGAAACACGGGATTGCAAACACAAATGTCCAACTACGCTCCAGAGCTGGTGCATTTCTTCTAGACCAAAAATGGTCAGTGCCTTGGTAGTTTTATGGTCTATAAAATAAGAAAATCATGAGCTTGATTTACAAGCCAGACACACTTGGAGCCCCCTTCATCTGTGTTCCTACTTCTGAAGGGCTCAATTACATGCAAGCAGAGGAGCTTTTTCTTTTTTTTCTAAATACCATTTCCTTTTCTTCTATATTTTATTGCACAGGAGTTTTCTGCCTCCTTATTACTGATCTTGCTGTAACACTTCACAAGGTGTGAACACATATCTGTGGGCACAAGAAGTGCTAACACTTCAGTATCTACATTTTAGCAAATGTTACCTTCAATAACCATGCTTCATTGGAGACAGAAAGAGTATGTTTGTGTAAAACTAATCTTCTGGAAAAAAGAAATTGAGCCATTTTGATAATTCCCACTTAATATTTGATACCTACAATGCAGATGTCTACAGCCAAGCTAGTATCCTGCACTTTCTTTAGAGTAAATGAAGAGAAATAAAAACTTGTGAGGTATGATTTACTTGACCATTTTTAAACACATAATTTAGAATGGAATTATTTACGCCCTACAAGCCCTTATTACTCTCTATGAACTAAAAAGGTGCTAACTGAGAAGCTTGGCTACATCAACAGTTACACTATAAACGTTTATTTTTGGCATTGTGAATCCCACCTTCTGTACAGCAGAACAAGTAGGGGAAAAAAAAAAGAAAAAAAGAAACTCATGAAGCAAATCTGATTGGCACAGCTGTGCCTCAAGGGCTGGAGAGTTGGTTAAATCCCTTGCATTTCTGTGGTTGTTCTGCACAACTTCATAATTTGTATCTTCCTTCCATCTACAACTGGATGCCATTGTTTTAATTTCACACAGATACTAGTTCATTAAAAGATCAATTTAATCAACTAAGCAAAATCAATGCGACTCCAACTGCAAATTTGACTTGTTGATTGCACTAGTCTCTTGTAATCAGTTTTGTAAAAGAAAAAAGTTTACAAGTTAATTGATTTTTGCTCTGCTGGCTTGCCATAAAATGCTAAAAAGAACATTGAAAGCTCCTGCCCCCAAAATGAAAGGCAAGTTGTAGAAGATATCTCCCTGCAAGAAGAGATACAAAGCAACTGAACCTTTTGCCACTTTGCCGTGCTTCCAAATTACAACAATCTCTGCAGAAGATCAATAAGTAACATAAGAAACTTCATGAAAGCACTCTGCAATGATAATGAGATTCTCTCACCAACAGTGATAATTCTTACGGAACAGGCTAAGTGTGATACAGAAGTATTTGCCTCACAAAGAGAAGAAAAATACAGTCTATCTAGAAGACCTAGCACAGAATCCATCTTGCCTTTCAACTGGTAAATATATTTGAAAATACAGAAGCTCAGAGTAAAGCACTGGAGCCCTTTCTTCTTCCAGACCAGAAAATTATGCTGGAGAGTTAGTTGCCCTAGAGTATCATGCTCTCAATTTCCACTACTCCAAATTACAGACTTGTCTTCCTTCCTGGACAAGAACTTACAAAAAGGGGAAGTTCTTAAAGGGACAACAGGGTAAGGAGGTATTGAATATTCACTACCTTTTATCTATGATTGCCAGACTAAGGTCATCTAGTTTCACATGTCCTGAAATACAGAAAGAAAGAAATAAAACTGGCTTCCTTAAAAAAATGGGGAGAAATTTGAGCCTTCCAGAGAAGAAATAGCTGATACAAAAGGATATTGAGTACAAGTGAGATGAGATCTGACATCTACAGGACTGTTCCACCTCTGTACATGGTCCCTCAGCTTCACGATATTCAAGGTAAGAGATGTAACAAGTGCACTTGTGGGCACTGGTTCTAGTACCAGCTTCTTGCCATACAGTGTGTCAATTATGTGTGGTTTAGTGCACAATCATTGATGGGGGGGTTGTCGGCGGTACCCACTGTGCATGAAGAACTTAAAATTGTATTGAGATTGTCATATGGTCTGATCTGGACATTCAGCTGCAATTTGCACAGGATTTGCTCTGTACTGGAGATAGAAATCTGTGAAATTGGTTACCACATCACTGCCAAAAGGTAGCAGATGTTTTTGTAGACCTCATCAACCAAAATATATTTTTTATCATCCAAAGCAAGATTCTAACACTGATAAAACCCTTCTACTACCTACTTAAGCACTAACTAGAATAATTAAATTACAAAATGGTCAACAATAAAATCTTCACCAGTGTGCTAGCTCCACAGCTATAAATAGTAATACAGACCTGGAGGAAATCATAATTTTTCCAATTTTCAACTCTTGTGAGTAAGGACAGTGAAGGTAATGCAGAGTAGAAATGTAACCTCAGACACTGGAAGTGAGATAGACATGGATCATCACTCAAAGGTCAAGCAACATTTCATAGCTCAAATTCTACTCCCAGCTAAGCAAGGTGGTGGAAGTGGAAACATTTCTCTTGTGTTTACTGGTGCTACCTCAGATCTGCACATGCGTAGCTGACCAAAGCTCAGTTCTGAATATCTAAGATCAGTATGTAAGGTATTTATGCACATAATTGATGGCTGTACCTATCTATGTAGCTTGATCAGTGGGCTAGAGTATATCAATATGAAATTGCCTAAACTAACAGCATTGTACCTGAACGGGATGGGGAACATGTTGTGTTGGTATAAGGGTTTTTACATCAGCATAATGTTACAGCTTTCCAAGTAAAAATATTTTGATCCAAAAAGAAAATAAATCTCCCAAAACAAACAAACAGAAAGCCCTTGTACTCAGCTGAAATAGTGACAACAGGAAAAACTGTCAGACCTTACAGATTAGCTTTGGATGTATTTCTCTCTCTCCTAGATTTTCTACCCTCACACAGAACTGTGCCAGTTTTTTAAATGATATAAAATACAACTGTAGTTACCTAATTTTTGAAGGCATACAAAAGAAAAGAGAGAACAAGGAAACAAACAGTGAAATCACTAGCTGGATTAAAGCAAGCTATGGTCCCCATGTTGTCCTGAGCATAGACAGAGCTCCCCAGTATTTCAGAAAAAAGGAAATTACCTTCTGACCTTGCACATGAAATAGCCTGGGTATCTAGTCATTACAGAAAGAAGCTTATGATCCTCTCTTTGATCTGAACTGATGTGGAAACTTGGCCTGTCTTGGATTAAGCTGAACATGGAAACTCAACAAGGGAGATTCCCTTCTGTCCTTTTCGCATCCATTTTAAATCTAATTTATAAAGCAGCACCCTTAATCTGCTTGTAAACTTGTTTTTAACTGTCAGACTTGAGCAGCTATCGAGCAAAATGACACACATTTCAAACAACTGCCTAACTGGGTATTTACTCTAGAGACATGACTGCATTCAAATAAGGTATTCCATCTTTGCATGCAAATATTTTTCAATTTATATAATTTCGTAAATTATTTTAAAAGGGAATTTAAATATTCCTCGACTACTACTCCTCAGTAGCTACCAAGATTGTAACAAATATTGACAGAGAAAGAGATGCAGAGTAACACTCTGTCCTTCAGTGCCTGAGCAGTGCCCTTGTTTTGTATTTTTACAGCAGTAGCTAATAGCTTACTTACTAGTTCCTCTCTTGTGTCATACACCTGACTGTCTTTTGTCACTTCTGTGACAGCCATTCTATTATTTAAGCATATCTTTCCCTGAAAACTGAAGATGCGCTTTCTTGCTTTAACTCAAGAAAACTCCTGTGAACTTTGGTGAGAGGATTAAGTCCTGTTTGCTAACGTTTCCAGTGTTAAAGCCCTCAGCAAATGGAGGAAACATGCAGATATCAGTGGGAACATCCTACCCAAGATCTGCCTCCAGCCCCAGGCAGAGTCGATACCTCTCCCAGCCTGTGAAGGAGGCTGGGGACTGCATGGAGACTTTACGGGACACCTGAGGAGAGCCATACGGAAGCCTGAGACTTCTTCAGAGCTCTTCATACTTCTCAGCCAGACAACACAACGTCATCAGGTCTTCAAGCCAAAGTTTTCAAACAAGCTGTACTCTAGAGAAAAGAATAAGTGGTCTGATCTCCAACAAAGTCAAGAGCCAGGATCTTCCAGGGTGCAGGGTATTCAATGCTTTTCAAAATCAGGGGACTTCATTAGTTGTTTCAACTCCATTCCTTTCACCCTTCGTCGGATTCTCCAGTCTATATATCAGCAGCTCTGTCCTGTTCATCACTGACTTATTTAAAAGCACCAGATCATTAAGATGTGTGTGACTTTTTTTTCACTGCAGAGTTAGCTTCAGTTAATATATGTTCTATTGATAACTCGGGTCCCATTTGTGAAAAAAAAACAAACAAAAACAAAACCCACAAGAAAACCACGACCAAAAAACCAGCAGCTCTCATTCAGGAATAGTTACACCTTAGTTACACCTTTAACTGAAGTTAGCTGGCTGATCATTGGAAATCATCTTAGGAAGCACACCACATCAGCTACTAACACAATTACTCTGTATTGCTATAGTGTTAATTCACAAGGTGGTTTTCCTCATTCAAGCCACATTAACTTGAGGGGCATTAACTTGAGTGTATGCAATTTAAATTAACTCTTCAGTGAGGACAAGTTCTGTGAAGTTGCTTTTAGCACAACCTTATAACCTTTCTGCCAGTAGTTCCTTATCAGAAATTAATTTTAAAAGAAGAGCTTTCTCCCACTCTTAATGTAGTGCTGCACAGGGCAAAGCAACCAATGCATCTGCCTGGTATTTTAGCACGCTGGACTAGCTGTTTCCACCTAGGACAGAATAGAGTCACAACAGAATCATTTTTATTTCACTTGTTTTATGTGCTTTGACCTCCAGGTTTTGTCATTTTTAGCAGAAGAACCTATTACTATGAGTGCTTTTCGCTAGCCAATATAAATCCTTGGCAGCCAGTCCCCTTAGCCTAACTGAAGCAATCAATCTCCCAGAAAATCACAACAGTATCATGTCCTATGAATATTTTATAGTTTACTTACTCTAATTGCCCATTTCATGCCCAAGCACTAAGGTCATGCTGGTCGCACCTGTTAGGATATTTTGTCTTCCATGAGACTGAAAAGCAGGTCAAACCCAAGAATATTCTCATAACTCATAATGCAGTTAAAGAAAGATAAACTGGGACTAAGAAACAGATGAATCCACAAGATTCTCCAGGCCACAGAGCTATCAAAATACTTTCAAGACACCCAACCTCTTTTCACCCTGCACACATATCTGTCAGGCACTTTGTGAACCTACTCTGGGTCTGGAGCCACGCAGAGCCCATCTCAATCCATTTGTCCAGTGGTTTCTGTGATACGTGCTGATGTGGCAGGCTGACAATTAACCTCTGCTTTAACATGGGATGGCCTTAGGTTCAAAGTCAAGCTCCTGTCAAGAAAAAAAATTAAAATAAAATAAAAAATAAAATAAAAAATAAAAATAAAAATAAAATAAAAAATAAAACAAAAATAAAAAAAAATAAAATAAAATAAAAATTACTTTAGCAGCTTCTTTTAGGATTTTTGCATCCCAGGACCTGATTTGTATACCAGGCTCTGGAACACTGGACAACCCCACTACACTATTGAAAATGTAAATGTGAAGATGATCCTGCATGGGATTTTCCTGCATTCAAGCTATATAAAGACATACCTGCACTATATCATACTTCCAGATTCAATAAGTTCTATGTAGCTGGCTAAGTTACGTCCTTTTGTCTTCCTGGTGAGGTGGAGATAGATGCTGCTGCATAAGGGACTTACAGTGCAAAACGTGTATTGACCACGATGTATCAGTAAAGATTCTCAAGAAGCCTTTAAAGAATTCTACTACAGTAGAACATCCCCCAAATACAAGCACAAATACAGCATATTATGCACATTGGGAACAAGAGTGATACTCAGGAAAGAGATCATAAAACATGTCTACCATACCAGGGAAATTAACTTGATTCCAGTCCTCTTTTCCTAAGATTTTCCTAAGACAAGATATATAGAACTGGAATAACATAAGTGGCTTTGATTCAGCACTGCTTCTGGGTTACTGCTTAAAGACAAGCATGCCTTTACAAGCACACTTGGGTTATTCCACAGTTCCGGCAAGAGATACATGACGTCTGCAGGATGTACTGCTGTGGCAATGCAGCAGGTGATTAGAGATTCAGACAAACCCATTTTTCAGTGCAGGTCATTCTGGTATTCCACAGGCTGTGATAAAAGCTGCTGGGTGGAGGCCAGGTTTGGATGTAAAGCAGTGCTCTAAGCACTAAAAGCACTTGGGAACCCTGTTATGAACTTTTGGAATGCGGCATTCTGGTAAAAATAAGATTATTGCCAGCAGATTCAGAACAGACATGATATTCTTCTGCCAGAAACAGAAAACGATGACTGTGGTAGCATTTGTGTCCAAATACAGGCGGTTCTCAGCTGTCATGCATATTGACATTCGCCAGGAATCCCTAGAAATGAACGTTTGCAAATTGTTTCAGTACCCAGGCCTAAGCAGAAAGCAGTTTACCAGGTTGTCAGCATATTACTTCATACACTATCTGTCTTTCATATCCCTACACCTCGCTTTCTGATGGGATTCACTGCAAAAAATTAGAAAAAGCCGAACTGAGTAAAGGAGCCATCCCAGTTGGATAAATCCCAGGAAGCTGTCAATAGAGAAGTAGCCTGAAGTAGGAAGGCCGTGTATTAGATTAGTCTATTACACATTCCAGAAAATGGTACCTTATGCATTTCCTGGATCTCCTGTAAAGATTTTGTTTTGGCAATGTATAGAAATTACAGGTCAGGCTGTTCCTCAGCAATGCAATACCTGGCAAATACAAGTATTGCAAATAAAGAAACAAATAAACAAATAAAGAAGTGCACACAAATTCACACACGCAGAATGGTGATTTTGGTTTTATGTTAGGCTTCTGCTTCAAAAACTCTCCTATTATCATAATAAAAAAATGTACAAAACATATATTGTTCTAAATAATCTGCAAACAGCAAATGATTCTTAATCCGTTTCAGTGCTCTATCATAATTTTATTGACACTTAATAGGATGTAGTTTCACCTTACTTTTTCATATATGTTAGAGGGGGAAAAGGGGCATCTTGAAAAGTATTGCTGAATAAAGTCTAAAACGTATTTTCAGTTTGTATTCTTCCAAATTTTTATGCATAATATAGACTCACAATTGAAAGTCTTGAATAAGTAGGATGCAAAATAATTGCTTCAAGCACAGAGAGCTCACATGTACAATTTCAGCATTCAGAGACTGGGCAAGAACTTTTTTCCTCCATCTTGCCATGAATACTTCTGTCAATCCTTTAATTTTTCCCATTCTTTCAGACATCTTCAATTTCATTCAGATTCTGATTGCTGGAATATCCAAAGTATTTGTGTATCTGTATGTCCTGATTGTGCTGGTATTTTTAATGATGCATTTATTCCATTTATTTTAATAATTAAGACCAGAAACAATAACTTCAGTATGGTTACCTCTGATAATTTGGTAGTTTGAATTTGTCTGAAAATCTGGTCTCCTCACAAGCTATTCTGATGGTGTCTGGGAAGATGCAGCAGTAAATATGTTTGCCACATTCAAATTGTTGATGAAAATAAAGCTGCATATAATGTTTTGCATTTTTTGCTGATTCTTCTGCTGGTGAATGACTTTTGACATGTAATGCAGTAATGCACCAAGGATATTTCTTGGATATGTTAGTTACAGTCAGCTTTTTAAAATAAAGATGGAATCAGAAAGTCCTCTACCTGGCTCCCCTATGATAAGGATCTTTGTAAGTACACAAATAAAAATGTGGTATTTTTCCTAAATCAATTAATTATCATGCTTTAGCAGCTGTTGAAGTGATTTGAAAAGTTTACTGCAAACCTGAACTGGCAGTTAGTTATACCCAGAATGATTTGTAAAGTACAGTTTTGTGTCTATCCCATGTTCCCAACTGTACTGAAATAAATTTAAGACTGTTTAAGCTCATTTGCCTTAAAGTGATGTGAAAACCCTTGGCCACATCTAGAATGTAGGTCATGCTTCTGTTCTAGGAAAATCTTTTATATATTTTTCTTTCGGGGAGGAAAAAAAAGCCTTTGTATCACACGACAAAGCTTTGTAGCTTGTTCTTCCTTTCAACAGCCAAATACAACAACAGGAAGCCCAGTGCTGGTTTTGTCTCTAGAGGAAGCTGTATGCCACATAAGCCTTACATGACCGCATGCATAATACTCTGCTAAGATAAGATCAAACAATAGGAAGAGCCTGTATCAGACAAAAGCTGCTACTGATAGGAACTGTTCAAGTATCTTAATCGCCCATTGTCTTGACCTGGAAATACTGGACATGGATAAGCTGTCACATCTCCAGATGCACTTGAGAGACCAACACCACTGTAGGGCCTTGACTATCCAGACAAACCAGTAGGCTACTATGCAAAGAATGTAAGTCACTCCATCCAGCACCAGCCTGCATGAAGTCATCCTTCTGCTATTTTTCAAGTTTTATTTACCTGAAAAATGCTAAGCAGTTTCACTTCCAGTTAAACCTTTTCAGCAGCAGTAATGCACATGTTTCCTAGCACCGCACATCTAACCCTAGAGTCTCTGTCCTGGAAAACATTTATGTAAAAAAGTTCTGTTATGTGCACCAGCAGCTGAAGAGTCAGCAGTGGTGGCACTATCATTGATACTGCCTACTTGCTTGTAAAAAAAGTTAGAACTTTTTCAGTTCAAGGAGCTTACATTAGAGCTAACAAATTAAACAAAAGCATTGAAGCTGCTACTTCAGTGAAAATCTCTGTATTTACTAGATAAGCTACAAATATGAACACTGGTGTATGATTTTAAAGTGTGGCCAATGGGGATATCTGCCTACTAGCAACATGAATGACTGCATATTTCTACTTATTTTATTACAATACTAAGCTTGTACACTACAACACAAGTTTCTACATATGGGACATGTCTGATAAAAAAGAGATTTTGCTTTTGAGATATGCTTCATGTTTACTGAAATACTTCATCATCCTGTTCTTTCACAAACAAATCTATGTGTTATTTTTTCAAATCAAGTTTCTTGCTTTTAAGTCAATCTCATGGCAAGTAACTGTTATTCTTGCTCTGTTTTTTCCCTGAATCGGCAAATGAGCCTGAGTGTCAAAAGACCAATTCTGTGCTTATGGCAAGTGGACAGATTTATAGACAGTGACTGAGCAAGCAATGTACTAACAGCAACAGTGGATAGTTAGAGAATGAAAGGCAAGTGTACAGGGTATTGGCATCTAATTGAAACCAGCTAATACAATATAAAGCAGTCTCAATTTTAAAGACTGAAATGGTTACCCTAGCCTTAATATGAACACTTTGCAGGAGTCAGTGGAAAATACTACTACTACTACTACTACTATTAATAATAATAATAATGATAATAATAATAATAATAATAATAAAAATAAATCAGTAAAAAGGAGATGAAGGAAAGAATAGGCTAACACATTTGCATGTTTGGTATACAGGACCCGAGCTGCTGTAAATGGCAGTAAATTACATGCAATGTCTGAGAGTCAGTATTGCACTTCAAACTAAAGACGAGATGGTAGCTATCATTCAGATTAGACAGCGTCTGCTATAGGCACTGGGCATCTGAAAGGGAACCTGAAGCAGAGGATGGGGGATATTATGATTATGAACATGAAGAATGCAAAGGCTGAACCAACCTTGGGTTTCCAGGGCTGTTTGCTTCTTCCCACTGGCTCTGAACACTGGGTGGTGTTCAATGGTATGGAAAGTTAGATGCTCAAGGACAGCTCTCTCACCTATGATTAAAAAAGCATAGTACTTTCTGCTTCTGACAGCTGATTTTAGGCTGAAGGCTATATATTGTCCCCTTGATGCAGTATGTCCTTGAGTAAGATTTGAGACTTGATTTTGTGTTTGTTTAAGCGAAAGCAGTGGACCACAAACACATCTGTCCTTTCCTTCAGCAAAGGAACAGCAAACCCTTCATTAATCAAATTCAATGAATGTTAAACACTGACTCTATTAACTCAGAGTAAATAAGCTACATGATTACATTCATTTTGGAGGTCAAGCCCAAGGGGATTTGTCAGAGACCACTTCATAACAGGCTACCCTTCTGCCCTGCCGCACCTTTTCCCCTCTCCATATAAAGCACAGAAGGACAGGGGCACAGGCTGTGTGGTGTCCATACTGTAAATCTGCATTGCAGCACAAGGATGGGAGGAGTAACTCTAGAGATATTCAGGTAACTGGACTGGACTGTTTAACAACAACAAAGTTGCCCACGAGGATTAATAGCGCCTCTTTATCCATAAGAAGCTGCAAGGAGAAACTTTTCTCTCCTGGCTTGGTTGATGCCAAAAGCATGAGAGTAGAGAAGACGCCCAAGACTCCGCTTTGCTGAGGTGTCTGCTCAGCGGACTGTGCCAGAGACCATGAGATGACTTGGTACCCCTCTCCGCTGCCACCTGTAGAATGGGGGGAGGAAGGACTGAGCAAGTCAACAGACTGAAGAAGAACCAGGGCACCAAATCCATGAGTAATTAATCTGATTTTGGTGAACTACCTTTGCGATATGCTCCTAGTTGTAGGTGTGAGGGAGTAGCAGAATTTATCCTCATATGAATAAATAATTTATTCCACATGGGTATAATACATCCACACATGTTTATGGAAAAAAACCCACAAGAACAGAGTAAAAAAACCTGTAAGTTTTCCAAAACATGATTACATACTTACTGATATAAACTCCTTTAATACATTTGCAAGCAACCTCCTATGAAATGATATGCATATTCACAAATGCAATGAGTACCTTTCTTACCTTTAATTAGCATGGCGGAATTTCTGCTCTCTGATAATTTATCTGAAAATTACGTTACAGATTTTGCAGCTGATATGAAGACATTACAGTAAAAAACACCCAGTAAAAAGTATGAACTAATTACATAATGAGCCTTGAGAAATCAAGTTCTCACTTGGTACGTCACTGGTGGTATATCAGATATCTACATCTGTGGTACCCAAGAGAAGTAATCTGCTCTATAAACATTGGTGATTAAACTTAATAACTAGGTCTTAATTCTGCTGAACTGACTATCCAGGATTAGGTGTCTGCAGATGCCTCCAGTGCCTGGAATGATTCATTTATGTCAAACCAGGACAGTCAGCTCCCTACAGCACATATTTGTGTTTTAAAAATCTACCTTAGACTATCCATACTGTAAATCTTCCTTGTTCTTCCTTAGGTTATACACATCTTTTAATGCTGTATCCTTTGTCCCAGCATATACTGGAGTAAATTATTATATATTACTCAGACAGAAGTGGGGCAGTCTCTGCCCACATGAACATACTGCACACCTGAGATCGCAAGGGCTATCCCTACCTTAGCCATTTGTGCACTCCAGCAAGAGCTGCTCCATGGAGCAAAACACTTGTCACTGGAGAACCCACAGCTGCAATATGCCCATTTTGAAGCTTTTCACTCCAGACTAGCCCTAGTCTGACTCCACTCACCAAATACTTGTTTATAACTGGAACATATTATGAACACCTCAGAGAAAATCTTCCAGCCCAGTTTCCTCCCAAAGGAAAGCATCTCACGTCTTCAGAGACAGCTCCACACTGCAAACCAAAGCACAGCATGTAGGGAGAGTTGGGACACTTGCCTCAAAAGTGCCCTCCTAATCTGAACCAAAAAGCTAATGTACGTCTATACCCCACCTGACCAAATCATTCTTATGCTATAGGATGAAATTCTCTTTCCTCCATCTCACCTTTCAGGAAAGCAGAGGAGTTAGTAGCAGGGAAATTCAAATGTAATCACAAAACTTCTCCTACAAAGTGGTAATATATCACTTTAACATGAAGCTGCCTCTCCCACAAAACCTTGTGCAGAAAGTTACATGCTTTTGCTGAGTGGCCTTCCCAGATTTAGTTGTACAAGCAGACGTAAAAATCTATACTAATCCAGGATGACACGAGACAAGGTTTCTAAAAATGCGTGTTCTGCTTAACTGTTCACTTGCAATATATGCTCAATGGTAAAGAGGATTTTCTCTATTAGTCATGACTAGTTTGTGGGTCAAGGTCAAACAAATTTAGAACAGATCTCTGCATATGCTTTTGCCTCCTTACACTAATTACAATCCAGTTTACACCAGGGCAAAACCTGGAGGGCCCGCTAGAAGCATCAGTGGATTCTTTGGTCTGTCAAGTAGACATGCTTCATAGTTGCAGTTAGCTTACAGTGAGTGTGAAAAGTATTCAGTGCTCTTTGCAGGTTTTTTTTGTGTGTGTTTTAATTTGATTTACTAGTCTTTTAAATCTAGGAATTATTTTTTAAAATTATAAGTTCCACACAACTGTCCGCAGCTACAAAATTAAGATGATCTCTATGGTAGTACAAGGAAAACTATGAAAATGAATGCAAAATGTGACCAATTTAATGTGCATTAAGCCGTAGAGACTATAGCTTCTGAATGAGATTGTATATGAATTTAAGATGTTTTAAGTTACATAAGCTGATCATTGTAAAGACTTCCTAGATCATGGGGATGGAAAGGACTCAGTGATCTCATTCACCTTATAGCAGCGTTCCCAAATATAATGTGCTTTTAATTTATCCCCTAAGTTGCCTTCAATGAAAATGCATGTGCAAAAATAAACAATCTCTACACATCAGTACGAAGGCAAATTGACAGAGGACAGCAACACCACACCACCACCACAGAGCTCCAGTTCTGACTAAGTCCTGATCCTCCAGGAAGACCTAGGAAATAGCTCCAAGAGATCAGCCTGCAAAACACCTGGGAACAGGTATACCTCTATAAGGAGCCCATGTTACACTTTACAGCACAGTACAAATTTCCCCATATCCAGATCTTGTTAATGCATGCTGTTCTGTAAGTGACAGACACTTGTCTGTCTGTCCCTTCTAGAAAGAATAACCAATGTCACTTCACCCTTCTGCTTCACAGGTGCCAGCTATTTTTGTCTTTCAAATTATCTTATTAGACAGCATGATTAAGTTAAATTCATAGAAATTGTTCCTAATCTACATTAGATGCTACTGTATCTGTTTCCAGCCTAGAAAGAAAAGCTTTTCTTCAGGTTTGTCTGTTTGTATTTTGTTGGTCAGATGAAAGATGCTTACTTTCCCACTCTCTCAATTTGCCTCCCTTGTAATTGTAAAGGACATTTCCCATTTCCCAGACCCTGTAGCTGCTCCACGTGTTAGCTGCTTCCTGAGCATTCACCTGATTATGGATCTCCATCTATAGCTGCTTGCCAGTAATGCACCCACAAACATACCAATAAAAGAGAACTGTAAGACACTGAACAGAAAACAGCAGAAATAAATTAGGCAAAATAGAGAGGTCGATATAAGGAATTTCAGCATACAGATATATATGTATTTAGTTCTTGCTTCTTCACTGTCTGCAATACCCACTTATAATATTCTTCATTCGGACTCTAGAAAAATCACATGCATGGTTCTCAAGAGGGTTTACTAAGTGCATGCCTGAAGTTTGGGAAAGCAGAGTTACAACAATATGTTGTCTGAACTTTGTCTCTGCTACTGATACTGATAATAAATAGATTTACATAGAACTTGATGCCTAGGAGTCATAAATGGAAGGGGACAAGCCTGTAATAGATGCTTCTGACACAGCACTATCAGATTTTGACATCCAAAAGAAAAAGCCTAAAGTGAGGTTAATAAGACTGCATGTTCTATTACATTTTCCCAGTAAGTCTTGAAGACAATATCACCTCTGAGACTCTTCCAAGAACTGAGAAGACTAAGGATATATTTGATCGTAAGTTTATTGCTCTCTTTGGATGTTTTCTTTCTGTCTCTTCTCACATTGATTAGTGCTACATTAGACTAACTTTTTTGATTACTGTCTCCTGTGATATTCTGAGATGAAATCAAACTTTTAAAACATGCTTTACTATTTTGAAGTGTTTTCTTTCTCCCTTTCTTCTTTCCACTTTCTCAGTAAAATTAGGAGCTCTTGGGAAATGCTAAAACTTCCTTTAAACATGCCAGCTATACTCTTTAAAAACAGTTTTCATTCCTGCTCTAGAAAATCACAGGAAAGAAAACAAAAATGGGGTGCACTCAGTGTAGCCTCACCGCTGTTCAAAGCGGTTAAGTTGTCAGTATGATCTGTAGTGTAGCTCATCCTTGAAGTATTTTTGCCATTGCTCATTCTGTTTTATAAAATAGAAGATGTATGGGAGCTAGCTTTATGCTACGTGGCCAACATTTATAGAAAAAACAGAGACTCTGCCAAGCCTCAATTCATTGGCCAGTGCTATGGATTGACATAATCCAGGTCTTTAAACAGATTCTACAGCAACACATAAAGATCTATTTCAGAAATACAGCAATAGCTTTCTGAACTTTACCTTTTTCTCTTATTTCATCCCAATAAAGTCCAAAAGAGAATGTCAAACGAGAAGAAGAAAAACAAAATGGGAGTGTGTTATCTAGCTAAGATTCTTACTCTGAATACAATTTCTCCACAGACATTCAGTCTCCAGCTTGAGTGCTTGTGTTATTTTCAAAAATTACCATCTTTTAATAAAAGCCAAAGCAGTACAGTCATGAAACAGGAGATCCCACTGTGGCAGATATTTATAAACAAAAAGATTGTTCTTGCACTAAAGGCTTTCTGGTTGTTCCGATTATTCTAATTCATCAAACAGTTAAACTTTAGTATGCTGCTAGTTTTATAGAGCTTCTGACCCACCATTGCTCTCCCTACTTCTTGGCAATTGTTTAAAAAGTAAAGTTTGACCCTTAATCACATGTGGGAAAACAAAGATCTTTGCTGGAGGGTCTGAGAGTATTGTGTTACCAGAGGTTCAGAGACACAATCAGTGAGGGCTCAGCAGAAAGAATCAGCAGGCACTGGTTAGAACTGTCTACAAAGAGAAGTCCAAAGACAGGGTAAAGGGCTGATGGGTAGCTGCAGGAACAGAAGACAACATTTTTGGCCAAGAAAAGAAGCCAAAGATGGGAAAGGAAACCAAGAAAAGGTGTGGTCAAGAACAGGGCTGAAGATGATACAAAGCAGAAGCAGCCATGAAGCTACATGACTGATCTGAGGGAGTAGAAAAGTGAATGATGGAAAAGCAGATGCAGCATGGTCAGTGCTGAGAAGGACCACAACCCAATGGAGGTAAGCATAGTCCATTTCAAAGTATGCAAGGTGACAACTGGACTATCCGAAAAAGAGGTATCAGGTTCCCAAACTATCAGTAACTCTGGAAGAGAATGAGGGCAAAAGTGCAAAAGGACTCATGATATACCAAATCTATTTTGTCCATAGCTCTAGCAGACTTGAGAAGCATTGAGCTGTCCCACCATGACCTCCAAAGCAACTACCATGATATGAAAGAATGGAACAGAGGCCTTGGAACTCAATTTTTCAGAAAAAAACCCTGTCTATCTGATGAAATGTAGCAAGAAGTAACTCACTGCAGTCAAGGTAAATCTGAATCCTGAGCTCAACAGAAGTAAATAGCTATTCTGCCCCATTATCAGTGTCTTCTTTCCAGAGTGTGGTATAGATTTTAAAAGGATGAACAGTTCTGCCTCCTAGAGACTTATGGGAAAGTAGTCAGAGCTCTTTGTTTCTTGAAATGGTGTTTCCTGCTTATCATTTCCACTGTGATAGTTCCTCAGAGACTTACCTTACTGTAATAAAGATTGGAAAATGTATGCTATGGATTCTCCCAAGAGACAAGAACACACCTGAAGTAAGTGCCAAAAAAGTATTTTATGTTCACTTCCTCCACCCAAACCACCAAAGTAATAGGTGCCGTGACAACTATCAACAGTAGGATGATGCGTAGCAAGTCCTTTCTCTCCAGTGTCCTTCTATCAGAAAACTGATCTCACTTCAATCTTTTATTAATACTTGATGTTAGTTTTAACAGCATAAAATGTATGCTAATAAACCAAAGGAGTATTTATAGTAGCACCTATACATAATGAAATTATTTGTGACAAGGACACCAAACCAGAATGTGCCACGAACTGGAGATTTATAGCTGTATATACAGGACTTTGTAAGACAGCTAAGCTCTTCACTCTGTAAGTTAGCCTTATTATTGATTTCAAATCCATTTCACACCTATACTTTCAGAAGCTCTAGCAAGAGCCTATCTGCTATTTGTAATTTCATTTACATAGCAAATATGTGCTAAAGATTACTGAAAAAGTTTCTTGCATTGATAACCTTAGTGGAAATAATATCCAGGCAGCAAACCAGAATTTTACAATGCAGACTCACATAGATTACAGAATTTCTTTTAATGTACTTAACCAAAGTAAAGCTTGACAATACTCCCCTGCCAGAATAAAACTTTAACATATGAAAGCTGCCCACGTAGCTGAATAGATGGAAATCTTTCATACTAGTTAAATAATATATGCAGCTTCATGCAGAGCAATAAAGTGACTATCATCAGAATTTCATATTGACAACGGGGGAAAAAAAAGAAGTAATAGGCCCCATTTGTTCCTGGTAAGATTTTATTATCTACAGTAAGGTTACACCTTGAAGTATAGTTTGGAGGCTTGGGCATGTCAGATTTATACTGACTTCTGCTTTTCAGACTATCTGGGCTTTGATTTGACAACCCATTATAATTTCATGTACTCAAAAGGACTGCTTAATAGGTCCTGAGGTCCAATGGTTTGGAAAGTTTAAAGTAACATTGGGGACTATCAAGTCAGAGGGATCTCTGTATTTGGCTTGGTGTTCACATAACGCTGATAGCTCTACACTCTGCATTAGATCTGGCAGTTCAGCTTAAGTTTATTCACACACAAATTCCACAAAAGTTGAGTGGGGACACTCACCACTGAAAGAGGCTTCATGTCCCTCCTAACTTATTAAGCTAAGTACCATATACAGAGTAACAAAATTACTCTAGGTGTCTACAAAAATTTAGATATTTCAGTTGGTACTTGACAGACTACCAACCATTCTTGTCTTCCAAAGAAATGCTGAAAAACCTGTGAAAGGGAGAATTTCCCATAGGAATAGTTTGTCTTCCTTTCTTATTGAGTGGTGTTTTGGTTTGGTTATTTTGGGTGTGGGGTTTTTATTTGTTTGTCTGCTTTTTTTTTTTTTTTTTTGATTGCCACATGCCACTCCAGCTTCATGGAGTTTCTATTTCCCTAGGCAAGAATTCAGACGAAAAGAGTATGCCAAGGATGTTGTCTATAGGGATCAGGAACACTAGCAGAATTTCCTAATGAGGAAAAAGGAACATAATCTTGATTTCCTGCATGGGATGAAGATAAAATCAGGGATCTCCGCTTCCCAGCAAGTAGTGAAGGAAAAACAATCACAGCATCTTGCATGCACACAGCTGGTGTCTAGCTGGCTCTAAAAGAATAGGATGTACTGCAGCCAGGATTTGCAAGCACATTGGCATAGATCCCCTTTCTGATTTTTTCCACTGAAGAGACAGTGTAAAGTGGCATCACAAGATCTTCTAACACTGTTCTATTAATTCTTGCATACTCCTCAATCCTTCTCTCTAAACTCTTGCCATTATGCACTGACCCCATCTCAGTTGCAGATACATGGGATATTCCAAGAATACACACAGTGCTGAAATAAGGTTTCTTTGGGCAACAGCTGTGCTACACAGCTCCCTCTCTGCGTGTCTGATCATGGCTATAAATGAATTCAAGTGGAGAAGGATGCCTTAGTTCAAGGTTTGGATCTTCTCCATTTCTCATCTAATCTTTGGTATAGATGTTCGTGTAGTTTCATGGTTTATTTTATCTTGTATTAATGAGTAAGTCAGTAACCATAAAAAGATATATAACAACAGTGGAACCAGTAACATAAAAGCTGTCATTTGGCTCCATTAAACTAAACAAAGCGTGATCCGACAGTTATGAAAGAATTACGTAAAAGACAGCAAAGTCCTGTATCATCAACAGGAACACATCTGAATAATTTTAGAACTGTGTTACGTCTTAGCAGGTGAGGAGCTATTATACAGATTTATTGGTTCACACTTACCCCTGGTATAACTCAGTTAAAGTAAATGGTGGAACAAAAGGAATAACTTTGGTCTATTATGTAGTAAACGGTTTTTATATCTTTGCTGAGTGACTAAACAATGATAGATAGGTTTTGTTGTCTACTAAAGCACTTATTTTCTGCATTGTACATTTGTATTCATAGCAAATACACTGAATGTGTTTTAAGAGAAAGCAATCATAAACAGTTGCACACTAAGTTATATATCCAGTGTGAAAATTAAAGCAATAACAAACATACCCAAAAGGGACATAAATGTTTAGTCATGATCTTATAAGCAGAAGAAACAAGTCTACCAATGTTGCTAGACTGTGGATCTGATCTCTCGCAGTGTTCCCACGGACTTATTCTGTGGGATTAAAACGCTGAAGCTCAAGATATTACATTCTCAGACATCCACCCTCTTAGCAATTACTGTCTCCAGAGCAAGGAGAGCAGAAACAACATGCGAAAAAAGCAGTGGCTCTCTGGACACTGAAGTTCACAAGTTCAGTGCATTAGTTTCAACTACCCTCAGTCTGTTGGATTTAGCTGCAGGGTTTAACCGGTCCTCAGCAGGATGCTGAGGAGAACAGCTTCTCTTCTGCCTCTCCACCACATATCTGCTGGTCTCTCACAGCTTGGTGTATGGACACCTGGAAGCAGTAATGTCATCGTTGTAGCTTTATCCAGCACAGCCCATCCCTCTGAACCCTAAGCTATCTGAAATCTTCCCTAGAGAAAGAATAAAGATTGCTTTACAACATCTTTATATTGTTTTCTCACACAGCACATACTGCTGAATTTTAATGGTCTCAGACATACTAAAAGCTTGAGCGTCCAAATTTAGAGGATCCATGGAGCTTAGAGAAGGTGTGAGACACCCTGAAGTGTCCCTTGGACAGTAACGTTTTGCAGAGATTAGATAAGGCATCTTAGTACAGCTCTGCTTTCTTTACTAAGGAATAAATCTTGCTCCCAAGAAACTAGTGGCAAAATTTTCTTTTACGGCTGGCCACTGGGATCTTGCTCCAATCCAACTCTCAAGATGTTAGCAGAGACATATATATTTTGATTTAAAGCCAAATCTTATACCCAAAGAAAGTAGTCTAGCCCACTGCTTTGCTCCACTGTACAGAAGCCCCTCGCTGTCTGTGGAGACACAGGGAGTGGAGACAGTAAAATAGTCCCTTTCACTGCTACCAGAGGAAATGTATAGACATAGGTGTGGTAAGTTCATTGATGTAGTTTACCACAGGGTTCTCTACAGTATTGTGTAATTATGAGGCTTTTATTGCACAGGACAGAAAAATACTAGCTGTTAAAATATGATTTCACAAAGTATTAGTAATTAAGCAGGTAATGAAAATTAACTTGGAGAAATTCTTCTTTGCCACTGCTAAGAGTTCAACCTCCTCCTGTTTTCAGTCCAAGAGAGGTAGGGAGGAATATATTTCTGTTTTTCTAAGTGAATTTAATAGCACACTGCAGCTGATTAACAGTAACTCAGAAAATTTTATTAGTAGCACTGTATTTTCATGTGCAAAGCCTTTGCCCTCAGATAACCTCACATACCTCTAAAAGCACTACTCCTTTAAAATACATATTGCACCCCCAGATAACTTAAACAAAATAAGAGGTGAGGAAGGTGAAGGAGAGATTAAGGAGGGAGAGGAAACAGACAATGGAGGGGCTCCCAGGAAAATTTTTCTTTTTGTTACTCACACACATACACAACCCTCTCTGCTGCTGAATGATATTCTATTTTTCAAGCAGGTAACCTGCAGGTTAGACACATAGAAATAGAGGTTATTATTATCTGAGCTGCAGTATACTCAGGAATGGACTTGCACCCTAGTGTGCTGACTGTATTACAAACAGAATTAAAAAAAAATGTTTCTGTCCCAGTAGACCTTCACAGTCCCATAAAATTACAGAAAGGTCAAATCTTGATGGTAAGTTCAACCCAACTCTTTTCTGGTTTCAAGTCACTCAGCGTTTTTTATTACACCCTTGGGTTCTTGGTAGTTTCTTTCAGTCACAAAAGCATTTGGCAATCACATTATAAACAGTTCGGAAAAATTCAAAATGCAGGAGCATAAATTACTTTAGACACTCTCAACCTTTAGAGAGAGAAGCCAAAAGAGGGGAGCGAGAGGTAACGTGAATGTGAAATGGGGGACAAATAGAAAATAGTAACGTTTTACTTCCAAACTTTTGTCTGACAACCAAGGAAGAAGGGAAGCATCAGGGGAATTTCCCAGGAAGTTCAGCCTCCAAGAAAGAAAATGGTAGCCATGATAGGGAGGGAAAACACCATCTCACACAAAATTTGCCATCTTACCTGTAGGTACAAAGTGTATGTTCAAGATAGGTTGGGGTGTTGCATATAAGCCCTTTTTTTCCCTGACTTCTGATAAATGGGAGCATGCTAAGCATGCCAGCTAAGTATGCAACCTGTTCCTGAGAGTTGCACAGGGGAAGGCAGAGAAAGTTCTCAAAGGCGAGAGTGGGATGCAGAGCCAGAGATCCTGAAAAACAGGATTTTCTTCCAAGAAAACAAAAAAAATGTCCAAAAGACACCAACAACAGTTACCATCAGTCCTAGTCCCAGGACTACATTGATATAAAGACGTGCTCTCTTCATTTTTTCAGATGTGTGTCTGAGTGTTCAGATTGTCTACATTTTCAATACAGCTGAGATCAAGCTATTGAAATTCCATCAGCCTTCACATTCATCCTCTGTAAGACTGATTTTTATTAGCCCTATTTGTTATTTAAAAAGCAGTCTCACCAAGAAGCCCCTCTTGAATCAGGAGTCCTGTTTTGGGGGAAATTGCAAAAATGTTCAGTAACACATAGGTATCACTAAGAGAAGAATTTTCAACCCGAATAGGCAGACAAATGAAGAATAATTGCTCCCACAGGCACAGAGGGATGAAGACTTGACTGCCATTGGAAAAAAGTGTTTTGGAAAAACATGGGGTTCAGTGAGTCATGTTTTTCCCTTTCCAGCTCCACAACCAACAAACCACGTCTTCTTTTTCTTAAAAGAAAAAGCAAGCAAGCCCATTTTAACCACATTTTCTTCTAGGTACATGCTCACCTAGAAGTTGCCAGCTTATTCCATCCCGCAATTCCATCCCTACATCCCATATTTGAGCAGTGAGAAGTATGAAAAAAGGCCACGTTTTCTCGTTGCCTCCTTTTTTTTTTAATTCACCTTATAATATCATCAAGGTACATTTCTCTAAGGAACGTCTAACAATACATTTTGTAACTCTTAAACAAAAGTAGCAAAGTAACATATTTTTATTATAAGCATCAATAGAGTTACAAGCAACATTGTCCCTCGCTGATACAGAAGAAGGAAAGATGTGTGAAAGTTTCCCTGTCTTGGCTATTTTTAATATGTGAATGCTGAACATGCTGCCAGAGGTGATCCAACTCACCTGTGCTAGTGAAATGGAAATAGTAAGAATATTTTAAAACAAGCCGCAAACCCAGAAAAGTTCGTGACAACAGCTGTGACAGTAGACTGGAGTCCTTCTCCTGTGGTGCTGGATGTGGCTGGAGCAGCAGTTCATTACCAGTCCTTTTTTGCATCACGAGCAGAAAGCCTTCAGAAGAGGATCAAGAATGAAGGATAAATTTTTTTAACAACTGTAAATCAGAGCCTAAAGGGACGGCATAACAATATGTTGCTAAACCATTCAGAATGCTTGGTTTGCACACAAACAGCAAATCTGAGATTAGCAACCTCCCCCTGCATTAGTTACAGAGATCAAAGACGCAGAAGTTCAAACATAGAGATTTGAAAAACAGGTCGGTTGATGAGGTGACATGGCACATGTAGATCAGGCCAGGGGCCTCGACTTTGGCCCACCTAGTCTGCAGGTACAGGCACTTTCTCTCAAAGCATGGCGGTGGTATGAGGTCCTCTGGCTCCAAACAGCTAAGGCAGAGTACACACACACACGTAGATGTTTGGGCAGTAATTTACAAGTGACTGATGAGTTCCATTCATGCTGTTACAAAGCCACTTTTTGATTGCTACACTTGCTGCTTTAGGTGCTTCACTGGACAGAGCACCGGCTGCATTAAGAGGAGCAGTAATTATTCAGCCAGCAGTGGAAAAAAGTGGAAAGGCAAGGAAAGAGCAATGCAACCACTTTACTGAGGACACCAAGATCTTAGGCTGGTATTTTGGGATTATACTATGTTGGCCTGTACTACTGACAACTCCTTGTGTTACCAGCATTCCTAACAGCAACAGGACAACATCTCACCAATATTTGCACAGTTACCAGAGTAGGCTAGGCTTGGCTATGCCCTAAAAATCAGTACCATTCTATACAGATGTCATGCACTTGATTGCTTCAGCAATCAGCTGCTAATTTGTCAAATGGGACCCCAGCAATGAGGTCAGCCTGGCCATAAGGGTACTCAAACCAAATTACTGCCAAAGTGTAAGGTTTCACTTCCCATCTCTCCTCTCCTGCTCCCCCGATCTCCTATCCCCCAACTCAGCCCTGTCTCTCTTCTCCTTTACTTGTACTGGGTCTATCTACCTTCTCTTTGCTGGGTGAGTTTCCTAACAGGTCAGGGGAATGAGGCATTTCAAGGAGAAGTTGGACAGGCACCAGAGCTGGCCCAAGGTTCTGACCAGAACTGTGTGACTAGAGCAGCCAGGGAAGATGATGGAAAAAAGCACAATAACATCCCCTCTTGGTGGCTGTGGGAAGCTGTTAGATCAGTTCAAGGTGTATTTCCTTTCAGCCTTTCAAATACACTCCCATTACAATGTAAAGGCATGACTTGTCTTGCTGTGCTGACCCTGGAAATGCTTGAGGGCTGCAGAGCAGGTGATGCCCATGCATGGGTGGCAGAGTTTAAAGCAAGTGGAAAATAAAAGGCAAGAGAGGGCTAGTAATCCATGTATCCATGCATGGATTTAAGATGCAGTATAAAGAAAGGTACTCTAGCAGGTGCTAGAGATGTGTGCAGAGCTAATGTGATAAATTCACACTCAGATGCACAGCTGGCTGATCAAAAAGTGCAGGGAAGAGATGAAAGTGTAAGGGGAAATAGCAAAAAGAAAAGCATTACAAAAGCATACATACGTACAAAGGAGGAAAGTTAAAAGAACATCTGAAAACTAACCTTCACGTGCCATGAAGCTTCTGTCACCAAGGTAAACTTTCAGCTGCTGATGCCCTACCCTCCCTCCCCTTCTCCTCATGCCAGCACCAGCTAACATGTAGCAGTGTGATGAGTCTGATCAATGACTGGTCCAGCTGAAAACTGAGCCCATGCCCATCTCACTTTTCAGCTGCATCCCCCTTGGATCTAACGGACCACACAGTTGCATGATCAGTAATGGTACTAATGCAGTGGCAGCCTGTACTGAGATGAGTTCAAAGCACCCATCGCCCTACTAGCCAGTACAACCCTGCAACACATTCACAGCACAAACCTGTGCCGTCCATCCTGGGATGTACCAGGAAGGTGTACTGGTCCAGGACAGCTGGCCAGTTATACAGTAGCGGCTCTCTGCCTTGTTCCCAGTTGCCATTGTCTCTTTAGCAGATAAGGAGAAAGTTGCATTAAATCCCTTGCTTTTCATTTTCCTTGTAAGCACACTGTTCTAATTAGGAAACTGAAGCCAGAGAATGACACAGAAAGTGGTACTTAGGCACAGTGTTCTTACACAGCTATCTACCCTAGGAAATAAGGAGAAAATTGCTGTCCTCTAGAACCTCATCATCTTCTACTTACCAACATGTCAACTGAACCGCTGTTAAGGCCACAGAGCCTTGGAATAAGCAAGGCTAGAAGAAAAAAAAAAAAAGCATGCAAATATAAAGGGCTAACATTTTACTGGTTTTGTGAAACAGGTCTTAAAGAAGTACCTTTTAAAAGACTTACTGGATTTTTTAATGACTAGAATTAAGGGAGGTATTGTTCCTGCAAAGGGTATTTTGAGAGGCAGGTAGTTACAGTGCACACTGTTACAACCAGTGTGTGAGCCACCAGCCCAGAACCATGAACCGAAGGACACTGTCTCCCCTCACATAAAACACAACTTCAGCATCTGGTTTCCAATGGAAGCTCATTTAGAGAGTAGCAGCTCTGATGTCGTAATTATAATGTTAACAGGTAGCAAGCTGTTAAAATATGGAATTAAGATGAATATGGTTGGTACCCAACGATTATTTTGCAGATTAAATACAAGGGAAAAATATTCATGTTTCAATAATTATGATAACATTGTATGAATAGCATCCCTTAATTAATTACATACACTCTGAACCAAATAAAGCCTTAATGTGGCTGATGATAGCAAAGCTGAATGTGGTCTTCTTTGCCTAAGCAATAATGGTTCTGTTCACACAGTTGGCACTTCTGAAAGGAAGATGAATTCTCGCAACCAGATCTATTTTCCTTAACAGATGTTTCAAAATATGGTAATGAGGTGTGGGTTTCCTAGGCTGTCAGCTGGAATTCACTAACCAGGAAACAGAACAAAATGGATCTGATGCAATCCATCTTCTCCCTTTAAACCTTTAAAAACTACATTAGATTTTAAATTAATTTTACAAAACACTGCTTGCAATAAATTATGTAATAGTACATCCACCTCTGCTAACACAATTTACTCTCAACCTTTCCTTCACTAATTCATAACTGTGTGACAGACGCAATGTCTATTTGAAGGGTTTCAGAGTGGCTCTGGCATCCAGAACATTCTCACTTCCCCCCAAAAGAAAAAAAATATTAAAAAAACTGAGAAGAAATACATTTTTTTGTGACAGGTTCAATCGAACTCCATAGTTTGAAAAATGCAACACATTTTTAGATAGCAAACAAAATTCATACTGAAATTGAATCTTAAGTAATTTCTTAAATACAGCTTTATCTTCACATTGATGAAAGCTGTACTAATGAAGGACCAGCTAGAATTACATTTCTAGCAGACAGATGAAAGAGAATTACTCTCTTAATTAAAAGCTGAATCACATTTAATTTTTCCACTTACAGTAGTTGCCAAACTCTTCTTTTCTGCATTTTTCTAGAATAACTGTCACATACATCTCAGTATAAAGGAGCAAACTATATCATGACAGTGTACCACACTAAATGTTTGCATACCCACAAAGAGTAAACAGTTGAGAAACACATTAAAACCTTCAACTTCCAGCATTGCTACTCATGTAAATGATAAATTTATGTGCCTGATGTTATATGCTGGGCATCATTAAGATTGGTCTTTGGTTAGCAGGTAAAAAAACCTACACTAAATCCTGACAACACAGAAAGAACAGCACTAGTCATTTTTAGCCAATGTGCACTGTTAGAAAGCCCATAACATTGGTAGCTGTATCAATAACATTATCACTGGCAGAACTCATAGCTTCACCAGTTATTAGGGCTACCTGCCAATTCTTCTTAGGAAGCTCTGAAAAGAAGGGAAAATAAACAACTGGGTTGACATTTTCCTAACAGTCTGCAGGTGAATTTCCTCTACACAGTCATATCACCCAATTTCAGACACAACTGTTTAGGCATTTCCATGAATAAGGTTACAGAAAAACCCAGTAGTCTGCAAATTCAGATAAATCTGGTGGTCATTCCCCAAGAAACTGTAGCATCTCATGCACTGGAAGAGTAACGTGAAATTTGGAAGATTGGTGAGTAAGCTTTTGTGTCAGAAATATGCTCCTCACTCTTATGCAAATCTTCCCAAAGTTTGCCAAACTATGAAAATGTGACGTACTGCTATGAGAAACACTCATGCACTTACAGGAGGTTTCTCAGAGCTAGCTAAAAGGCTTGGACCCTCTGTTCTTGCTGAGGAAGCTCCATCCTTTCCCTCTCCCTGTCTATGACTGGACTTGTCTCCTGGCATGTCATCTGCCTTGCAGGACTCGGACTGCTCCAACAGGGAGAGAGGGGGATAAACCTTCATCCCTGCTACAGCTGCAGCAATACAGGACAGTGGAATAGAGGACACCAAGTCTGCCTTCTCTGCACCACCACCTAGCACAGAGAAGGAAGCTGCTGGACTTAAATACAGGGAAAGAACCAAATTTAACATAGTTATAGGTTTATTTGGGTCCTGTTGTAAAAGTTACTTGTGCTCTTCATCACACTCCCTCAGGTACTTTTTTTTTTTTTTTTACATTCTTAGGAATGGCAGGGAAGTGTTACTGCTCCAGTATTGCCAATAAAATACTGAGTATTAGAGATTCAAATCAGCACCCCCAAAATGCCAGTTGTGTTGTAGAGCAGAAACTGAAGCCAAGTTTCTGATTTTTCTCCTTTTCTGCTAGTCTGGTGAGAGTTTGGCGTAGAAGAACAGTGACCAAGACGTGGAAAAAGACTAGAACTACTATCTCCCATAGTCTTTGTCTAGTTAATTCCCACCTGTAAAATGGAAATATGTGTTCTTCATTATCTTTAGGGACTATTGTGAAGATAAATCCACTGAAAACTTTGAAGTGACCAGATGGAAACTGTAAAAAATAAGTAAAACAGTTAACTACTAATAGACATGTTAGTTCTAGGGTGAATATGACTTCAGAGTAGTAGGATTTATTTATATAATAAAAAGAAATTTTGGGGGGGTTATTTTGCTTTTTAACTGACTATATAAAAGCAAGTGTATGTGCACATACATTTCTAAGGAGAGAGGAATAACCTATATAAAAAATTTAACTATAATAAAAATCAAAACTTTGATGTCATGCTGGTACTTTCCCCAGTCTCCCATTAAATAACTCCCTCTGCTCCCCACAGTTAGAGTTATCCTTGTAATGGAGAACTTGAAGGACAGTGGCAAAACAGATAATGTTTTTTTCCCTCTGCTGCTTGTGTAAAAGACAGTAAAATGCAGTTTCATTATCACAAGCAAAACACTATAGCCATTTTCTGCTGAGGCATTCCTGTATTGACCTGGAACAAGTGAGTAGCCAAGCTTATGTCTTAAGTTTAATGTGTCCAATAAATAATGGGAAACCATAAAATACACTGAGTTATACCTCATAGGCAGGACTTCATATTTATTTTCTCCGAGTGGTTCAAAAACTATTACGTTAGTCCTACTGCTAATGGCAGAGCTTATATGTAGTAAGGGTTGTTTCTACATCGGTCTTTGCCAAGTGTTCATATCTAGCAGCCATTCTCCTTCTTCAGACTATGTAAAGCTGTAAATCTCATTCCAGCTTTAGATAGATAGTTTTCCACACACAGGCCTACAAACAGGCACAAGACATTGCCCACAATGACATCAAAGCAGAACGTCGGGAGGCTGTATCCGCATACATTTCAATTCCATCATGTATAGCAGTTGTCCTTCTGAGGCAAGAAAGTTCTTAGAGAAAGTGTCTCACATTTCTGCAGATATAAAAATACTCTTTTTGGACCTACTAGTCCACTGGCTCCTACAATCACTGTTATATATATTGAGTGGAACTTCAAAGTCTTCCTGAAGAAACCAAAATCAAACTGGGTTTTCATCACTTCCTTAAACAATAGCTCATTCACTAACAAAACTTGTCCATGCTTCACTGTTACCTAGTGTTAAAGAAAGCAGCAAAATACAAGAAAAACCTCTGGACTCGAGCACTTTCAATAGTTACCATCACAGAACGGTCCACAGCAGGACTTGCTTAAGCTCTGAAATCAAGAAACATTGAAGGCGTTAATAATTTACACTGGTGTCATTTCATTTGCTATCCCTGTCCATATATTACACATTCATCAACACCGCTGCACTTCAGTGGCAGCTGCACTTTCATGAAAACACTGGAATGAGCTGACACTGTAGTTCAAAGGCACTCCATTTTACAGGTGTTTTACTACCATTCTTCTGTTTCAATTATACTCCTGTGTTCATCTCTTCAGCAGTTTGAGGCTTGCAGTCAAAACATTTACTTTCACTTTCACTCTCCTCTGTCTTTCCCAGCTGCACTCTTTCCTTGGCCATTTTACCAATAGGTCATTCAAAACCACCTCTGAAGTTTCTTGCATTTGATGGTCTGTGATATTTGAAAGAGTACTGCCAACTTGCTCCATGCTACTGTAGCTGTCACGGAGCCACCTCCTGATGCCTAGCTCAGTGCAGAGAGAGAATTAAATCCAGCTTACTTTGAAAAAAACATTTGCTTTCCATCACCAGCACCACAGCAGAAACAAGCAGCCCAAATTCAGTTTTGTTGATTTATGTACAAGGAATCATAAAACAGTCACTACCTTGGACCTGATTTTAGGCAAAGGATCTGTCTGCCTCTGCATGTCTTTTAGCCTTTCTGCACGTTACCAGTGGTCTCTGCTGTGCAAAGCAGCGCTCTTCAGTTCCCTGTATCCTGAAGGCTATCAGAGATGTAGTTTTTGTCACTTTTTCTTCAACTGAAAGCGAGATGTGATACCCGTGTTAGCGTACTACCGTTGCACACAGACATCTTGCACAACTAAAAGCACTGGCTTGTGCTCTGACAACATCTGCCAGAGGCAGTGTCATGTTACTGGAAATTTCCAGATACCTGCCAGGGACCCGCTCCAGTGCCAGAATTTTCATTCTATCATATCAAATTTGGGAACAGCCAGAACAGTCAGCATCTGGTCTGCAGGGCTGTCTACTCAGTGGCTTTATTTTATAATATAGCACTACCATTCTCATTTTCCTAAAGAAGGATGAACCTCCTGACTCCATGCTCTACCAAGTTTCTAAAAATCCACTCCCTTCTCCCAGGTGAATTTTGATATTCTGGCAGTTCTCAGGGATGCATCTCACACCCGTTCTCCCTTCCTTGCATTCAGCAGTAGGTATGATCTAGTATTGCTTGTCTTGTATACAGTGCCATGCAAGTGCACACATCCAGATTTTAGTACCACAAGACAAACAAGTGTAATTCTCAGATTCATATACTCATTGTTCCCACAGCAAACAAATAGACACACACCATCCCTATGCCACAGCTGAATTTGACAAAGGATTTAACCATGGCAGAATGGTTGATAAAGAAGTCTCCTGGAGTCTTTCCAAAAGCTAATGTTTAAAACACGGTTTTAAATTACTTATTTTGTTGTTCTCAGTCACAACTCCATTAAAGGCTTTCTTGTATGTGACCACAAATATTAAACAGAGTTAAGTCAGCACATTCATTTCTGATTTCATCTGTGGATTGTAACAACCAGCTTTTCATACAGAAATAATAGGGTTCACAGGCACATATTTTATTTAAATTGCTGGTTTATTCCTTACACTCGTATGCAGAACAGAAGGAGAAAAGTGGAAGCTCAGTTTCCTATAGTAGGTACTTCAGGCCAAGAGGAAACTAAGATACAAAGATAAATGAGAGCAAACTTTCAGTCTTTCTTTTAGGTTATGATTCTTGAGTGTTCTCCATAAGAACTGACTGAAGTATGATCCACTAGTGATTTTCAATTATAAGCTGCTTTGCTTTTTTTAAAAATTTAAGTAAATATTTAAAGTTTCAAATAACTTGAGTCAAAAATAAACTAAAAAAAAATTACAAAATATGCTGCTAGCACTTTCCAGCAGTTCATTAAATAACATGATTAACACCTGACACATGCTTTCACTAACTTTTCTTCTTCCCAGTGCAGGGGTGTGCCCAGATTAGAAGCACATTTCCTCTCTTTAGATTATAATATAATAAGAATAGAATTCACTGTTTATTCATTAGAAAAAGTGGTATAAAATACATGTGCCCATATCTAGGGGCAAGCACAGTAAGATTGTGATCCTACTCACTTCCTAAGAAAGCTCAGTTGAGAACCATTTTCTCCCAAATTCTGTCTCATCCAGCTATGCTTTATCCATATTATAGAGCAATGTTACTCAACCAGTGACTCAAGAGACTTTGGAAACTGGCCCAAGAAGTAATCAAAAAAATTTCTGGTTTTAACCAAAGATATTAAAAAATGACATGCATATTCCTGTTCATCACAAGCAAACAAACAGAAGCAAGGAAATAAAAATAATGTAAAGGAACTTCAATAACCTTTTTTTCTGTTTCGTTTTAAATTAGATTAAATATGGCAATTAATACTCTGTCCATCTATTGTTTTCAAAAACATTAGGGTGGCCCTTGAATTTGTTTGAGAAAGGGCAGGTTACCCACTTTGATTTAAAAAGAGTGAGAAATTGCATCACAGAAGGAACAGTACTTTTGAGACAGGTTCTCACCCTAGGATTGAGCATCCTGAATGCCTACAGGGGATCACTGCAAGAGAAGAGGACTGTAATTTTGTTTTGTAATTTGATTTCAAATTCTCAGCAAAGTCTAGTAGAAAGCAGAGACAGTTTTAATTTGCAGTTGGCATAGCTTGTATCATTGAGGAATCATGTTAAAGCACTGTATGCTGTTTATTGAATTCAAAGAGTTCAAATTTCTGCACTATTCTGAATTGCAATACTGAATTACATATTGAATTGCTACAAACTAACTAAAAGACGATGTCGTCTAATCTGATCACTTGCTAGCTATATATGCTTAATGAAAAGACCAAGGGAAAAAAGCATGGGGTTTTTGTGATACCACACAAAAGAGAAACTAACTCCTAAAGAGAGTTTTCTTAATTAGATTTACTCTGCAGATACATTTTCTGAAGCTGATGTGACACATACAGGGATACCGAAAACTAAAATTGATGTCTTCAGATATGAGTGAATTTGTATATAGCTTATGGTTGCCCAGCACCTAATTAAGCACCCTCAATTCACAACTTGACTGGTTCAGCATCTTGAACCTTTTGTTGATTAAAAGGTCCTGGCAAACTTCTTATTGGTCAGTCTATTCTTCTACAGCCTCCTATTGTGATTCTTGGTAGAGATACTTCCCTGAACCCAGCAGGGTGAAAAGAAAGGCACATTTTAAGGAACATTGCCTCCTGCCATGAATGGTGAGGTAGTAGGATTGTTTAGAAGTTGAGAAATTATTATCAGGGCTTGAACTTTCGGTTTCCTTTCAGGGAAGAAAAGGACAACTGGGTTTGACCAGTGCAGCAGAGGAGCTGCAAGTCCTTACTAGTCTCTTCTAGTGGTGAGAACTGCCTGTCAACAGACTGAACATGGTACATATTCCTTCTGTCATGCCCACGAGGCTGCTGGTGCTGCATTACACAGAAGCTTTTATCATCCTTTCCAAGCCCAGAGCTCTCCTAGGTCCACGAACACCATGGCAATCAGGTCATACAAATCACTGCCCTGAACAAAACCATCCCAATTCCACAGTTCTTGTTCTCTGAAGTACTGTCAATGACTTTGCTACAGCATTTAGGCCTTGACTTTTCCTTCCTACACAAGCAATGAAAACAGTATGGATTCAGTTGAGATGAAAGGGGGAAAATCCTGTGAGATAAAGTGACATGAAAACTTCTGTTTTTCTGTGCTTCCAGCACAGGAATTATTAATAAGCAACAAGAGGAATGTATGACCTCTGTGTCTTTGAAAGATACACAAACACACACACATGCTGATAAAGTATAAAAGCCTTACTATATACTCTAACTCAGTTTTCAGCCTATAGCAATCTGCACTCTTCAATGGAATATTTTATTCTTCGGAAGACCTACTTACGTAGACTCAAATATGAGAAAATATTACATCCTGAATACATACATTCAGCAAGGAAGTCAGCAGTAACAATGCTCTCGGTGAGAAGGCAACACAATGATTACACTGTGAATGCATCTGTCATCCTGACCTCTAGCTTTGCTTAATTACTTGTATAATATCTTTATGAGACAGTTTAGAAGTATTACATTTCATCCAAACTGACATTTTCTCAGAGTGAGTCTGTGTTATTATCGTATGAGAAATATAATAAAAGGACAGTGTTAGAAGCATTGCTTCACACGTGAAGTTACTTGTGGTGTTGTTTCATTACGTCTCATGGTCTGGATTAATTCAGGTGACTGGTACTCTTGTCTAACCATCTTAAGATATTCATGTCTAGAGTAAGAAGAGACATACTCTGAAGCTATATACAAATGGCTGTATTTTGATTTAAACTGACCAGTAAGCAGAATTTCTGTTCAGGAACAACCCACAGTTTTGAGATAAAAGCCAAACCCACACCATTTTAATGGAAAGAAGAGCTGCAACAGCTTGCTTCAGAAACACCAAGGCATTACCCAAATGTGGAGCCAAACATACAAAGAACAGCATAAGCAAGGGAAGTAACATCATTAAAACACTTCCAAGTTTCAAAACTTTCTGATCTGAAATGCATGTGAATTTTCACGGATATAGGCATGACAGGGTAGTCTAAACCATTTTAGCTGACTTATCCCTAATAGAAAACTGAGATCTGGAGATCAGTACTCTCTGAATATGCAGTTAAAATTCCCTACAAACTTAACTAATATCTGAGTTTCAGAACTGAGTACGAAATCTCTTTGTCTTTATGTCTTTCCCCAATAATATATTTACAAGCTGGTTTAGCTTGCAAACATGAGTGCATATCTTATGACAAAGAAAAAAATTACCATTTTAGAAAGAAGGCAGGTTGTTCTGTGTTTAATTCTTTTAATTACATGACACTAAGTCAGACTTAAGTCCTGTACTTTGATGGAGGTGTTTACACTATCCTTTTAAAAGCAGAATTTGATACTCCCTTACTTTAAGACTATTCCCAGATGGATGGGTATGTTTATTAAGAGACAATCCATTATCAGAGATATTATAGGCATAGTTTTTCTAAGAATATGGAAAAACAGTGATACATCAAGTACTAAGCACTTTAAATTATATACATTAAAATTTATTCAAACTCTTCAAAAATGTAAACATCAGTAAATACTTATGAAGTGCTGTACCCATCTAGGCCAAACCATTTCAGTCAGGTGAGCAGTGCCATTTCCTCAATAGCACTGTTCATACAAGTCACTGCCTTAGAATCATGATTCCCAAAGGGATTTCACAAGCAGAGCTTTCTTGCAGGTCATGATTAACTTCTGCAGGGCTGTGAAAAAAATCCATGATTTTTACTTCTATAAAAGGCAAAGTAACTGTCAGTATTGATGACGACAAAATCCTCTGCAAGCAGCTATGGTTTAACACCCTCGGAGTGTTGTGATCTGTTATACTGATCCATGTTTGGAATTCTCACAGTGCAGCTGTGCAAAGCCCCCAGGCCCTGGAGAACCAGTCCTGCTTTCAGACCAGAGCCAGGATGAGACCTGTACTGGGCCCTGCTGAATGCCGCAGTCAGAGGTGGGCTCATCCCAGAGCTCAGTCCTCAAGCTCTGCCTCCAGTTAAGTTATGGGTTAAGAGATCCACTGCATGATCCTCCCTGAGATACTGAGCTGTTTGCAATTCTCTCGTTACCATACGGTATTGAAGTCACCAGGGCTCTGGTTTATTGTACTGCTTTAAACATAACCCTTATGTTTTTCTACTTCCATTTTGCAAACGCTTCACTAGGTTGCAACCAGTTCTTAGTCCTGAATCCTTAGACTCTCCCACAACTTTACCAGGAGAGGGGACTCCCCATCAGCCTACTCATTAACAACTTCCACTCATCTAAGAAACATGAAATGTCTGCTCCTGCATGTAGCAAAACCAGAAACTTTGGAGGTTTCCAGTGCACCTCACAACCCCTGTGCAATGAATCCCAAGGGGAAAGCTGGGAGTGTTCACCATGGAATTTCCTTTGACCAGTTCAGCAACAGGGCTTTAGTGAAAACAGCAAAAATGAATGGTGGGGACCTGCCATATGACTAAAAGCAAAGCCTGAAAGCCCATGCTTACCAAGTGTTATTCAAAGTCTGCTAAAGCACCCTCTGAAACAGAGCTGCCATCTGCCATACTTAAGTACAAGAGCAAGAAAGCAGAAGATAGTTTTATTTCAAAAGAACTCCCACCACGTACACAGGTATGAGAGATGAGGAAGGTAAATGAAACACAGCAAAGTGCTGACACAACACAGCCAAAGACCTGGTGCAGTGATGAACGCCACACCACCTGCAGAACAACGGAACATGACCTTCGGGTTTTGCTTCCAATCCAGCTCTTTGAGGAAGCTACATAGCAAAACACGTGCATCAAGGGAGTTCAGTGTCTGCACAGCACCTCGGAGAATTCCTGATTCCCTGGTCCATAGATCTTTGGGTGTCCAGCACTGTCATACTGATTTCTCATTAGTGTTTTAATTCTGCTACTTGTCTTCCTCCTACTTAACTCTGAAAAATCATAAGCATGTTTAACTGCAACCACTCCAAAAGACCTTTGTGAGAGGTTGAAGGTAAATGAGAAGGGTGTTGAAAGATCAGGCATAGAAAATATCTGCTGCAAAACTAACAGACAGTTTGAAACGGTGAACATCACTTAACAAAAAAAAAAAAAAAACAGGATCAGATGGAGTACAGTTTTAAAATCTGTGACAATTGTTCTAATATTATAAAAATATAAAGAATAATGAAGATGATCCTGCTCAATGGCACCTTTGAGAGAGAAGAATGACTAGACACATGAAGACGCTTGTTATTTCCGTTGTATATTTACCTCTTACTTCCCATTTACATTGCTCTGGGTCACATCATTGGCACTAACCACTGAAGGATATCAGAGTGCAAGAATGGCTAAACTGCCAGGGCCTTTCTGGAAATACTACATATCCCGCCCAAATCAGCACTTCAGCCCAAGTCCATTTTTTTCAGCCTTACGTGCTTAAGAAAATAGCTATAGACTTCCTTTTTTGTTTTACTTTGCTCAGGTTTCTGTTTCTGCATATCTAGGGTACAGCTAAAATTGTACCTTTCTGCCCTGTCAACAAGCTGTAAAACGTGTGCATGTTTTCATAGCTATCAGAATCCTGTAACAGCACTGGGGTGCTGTTACATGCACAAACAGGTAGGGGCCATATATCAGTACAAGAGGGTATTGGAAAAATTAAGCTATTAGATGATAAGGTTCTGTCAGAATAGGATGGTATTCTGCCTTCACTTAAATGTCAGCCTACTAAAATCAATGGATACAAAGACAAAACTAAAGCATAACACATCTTGCTACTTGCAGTCCTTATTGCACACTCATTTGTATGTATGACATAGATAAAGGACCATGTTGCCAAAAGCATGTCCACCTTTCTGACTTTATTAGCGATGTAATGAAAAGATATTATCACTGCCTGGACACCTTGCATTACTCATCTGTGCCACATCATAAGTATACTCCTTATATGCTTGAAAAGAACACAGGGTACTTAAAGACGCAATGTAGCCGCCACCCCAAATTTAAATATTTAGTTATGTTTAATGGTTTTAAATACTGTGTTGCCTAGTTTCTGAGCTTACTACAGACTTGGGGATAAAAAAAATAGTAGATAGAGATCATGAAAGCCCCCACGTGTCCTGTGGTCAGAGGCACAAAACACCTCTGATGACTTGTCACTGCCCAGGCAGTGCAAGGAGAGGAGCAGCAGGAGACAAGGAGTATTACAAAGTCCTGTAACAGTTGAGCAGTTCAGAGGGGAGCTTAGAAGGACCCGTAGAACCAACACAGATAACTTTTACACCTAGCACTCTGCTTTGCTATCTTGCTTTAATCTAGTTGTGCTTTGCTGCTAAAAAAACTGAGAGACAGCAAGCCTCATGCTGCTACAAAAACCTGAATCCATTGGCTGGACATTCAATCCCAGATGATGAAGTGCTACACCACACACTCTCTTTTGCCTCATCGGGGTATCAGAAAGGATGTAGGAAAGGAACTTGAGTTACTGTGGGGTGGAGAAGGGGTACAGAACAGATATTAATGGTTGAAATGCTTGCTTAACTTCTCCAAACAGATCAGCTTCTGAAGCCTAGGGTCATGGTGGTAAAGCAGGGTGAAGGCAAGACTGTTACCTGAATCAACAGACTTTTGTCCTTTCTATATATGTACAGAGACACACAGATCTTCCAGCTACAACTTCTGTGTGAGCAACAAGCTTCAGCTCCATTATTCTGCTTCCAAAACATGTAAGCAGTTTTCAATCAAATTGAAAAATAACTTCAATTACATATATTCACATAAATTTATTTAAGAATCTCCAGTGATAGGGAGCAGTGAGGGATGAAGAAAAGGATGCACTACACATTAGCATTCACATCCCTCTTATGTGTTTGTATTTCAGTACTTTTAAAATTAATTTAAAATTAAAAATTCCCAGTCATATCACAAGGGAGTTTCAGCTATAGTATTGTGGCTGGGAAACTAAAATGCATAAAGACAACAAGACCCACTCAAGTATATGACTCTTAGTACTGAAAGGATATTTGAAGCTTCTTTTATCACTTACTTGTTTCATTATTTATGAGGCCATCTGCAGCCAGTCAGTTCACCTAAGCCTGGTCACAGCTGAAAGCCCTTTTTTGTTGTTGTTGTTTCTGCTGTTTCTGACATGGAACCTGCCCCTTAAAAAGACATGATATGAGATGCACTACTCATTCACAGCTGCAGCTTCTTTTCCCCTGTAGCTGTATGATTGTTTGATGTTAATGTGATGAAGGTCTGTAGGATGTTGCTTGTTACTACCCTCATAAAAAGCAGCTCATGTACAGCGAATTCAAATTGATGGGTTGACAACCAAAACTAGCATACTTATGCTCATTTTGTTCAGTTGTTGCAATTTTTCTGGGCCTTTTTTCTTTTAAATATCATTCAATAACAGAAAGTCCTGCTGAATAAAATATCTGAGAAATATATATTAGAGGCACATTAAGGTATAACTAGAGCACATTTTTCTAAGTAAAGATCTAAGTCAATTTTCCCCTGTTTAGTCTCCCATCTTCCCCATATGCTCAGCAATGCATAGTCTACTGTGTGCCCCACACCTCATTAGGTCAGGCTTGGGCATTCAAGTTTTTGCACAGAAAAGCTGCCATTCCCCAAAGAGCAAAAGGATTCCTGAGTATCTATTTCCATTCACTTTGTGAAAGGTCACCCCTTGAAAAACACAAAAAGAAGGATAAGTATTGGACTATGATAACCACCACAGGTAATTCGCTTTTAATGTTCTGAGGACACAACACCAAAAATTCCTGTACCTATTATTGCTTATCTCAAAGTTGCATTTACAAATACCAACTTGCAGTTGAGGATCTCATTTCTATTACCAACTCCAAACAGGACAATATTAGCCAAGCACAAGCTGGCTAATCACAAAACTGGAAGTTTTAAATGTGACTTTGAACCTCCAAAATGCAGCAAGACCATATTTTCACACTTTTTACTGCAATCACAAAGACTATCAAGTTTCTTCTATTGGTTTCTCCCAAGAACTACAGAGTTAAGGAAAATGTATGACTATATGTCTTGTGGTAAAAATACCAGAATTAACAGCACTGTATCGTATCGTTTAATCATTAGAAGTTTGGGTATGAAGGACGAACAAGGCACACTGTGTGACTGTGGCCATACAAATAGATGACACTGTGCAGAAAATTTGTTTCATGTTCTAAACAGTGTCTCAGAGTTATGGTTAAGCAGATTCAGTGAATTAAAGAAAAAATAGCAGCAACCCTTCATTTACATAAGTGCACAGCACTTCCCAATATAAGTACTATGACCATTTTCTGAAGAGCTGCAGCATTTCCACAGCCTCTAGAGGGAATCTCATATCTGCCAGAGGCATTTCTCTAAGAGTGGACATGTAATTTTTTCAGGCTCAGTAAAACCATATGCCAGCTTTGGTAAGGCTTTCCATACAGATTTTCCTTGGTAGTTTTTTTATTACTGTTTTGTTTTGTTTTTCTGATAGGCTTCTTGAATATTCCAGCAAGTAGCACTCTGTCATCTTTCCCTAATATCTTAAAGTTGAAATTTCAAGCTGGATATGGACAAATTAACTGTGCTGCTAAAACCTTACTTTGTCCTAAGGAAAATTCCACTGGGCAAGTGATCAGAACAGATGATAATATTTCTCTCCCAAAATCTAGATGCATTTATAAAAACTAAGGCTGAAGAACTAATGTAAAATATCAGCTCTAATTTAGGAAATTCAGTATCTAAAATGTTATTCTACCACTTCTCAGATGTTCTGTAGCTAAACTGCATTCAGACAGAATGATCTTTGTTAATGCTATCTTCTAACTGAAGTTACCATGTCAATACAAATAATCATAATTTTACATTTAAACTTTTAATCACAAACAATGAAGCAGTACCTTCTGCTTGAATTACTAGACAAGCAACTCGAAACATCTATTTACAATAAAGTATGAGCAGAAGAAGCTCATCTTTCCAAACTATATTCAGACGCTTTGCTCTGTGTCAGTGCTGGTAAAATAAGACATAGGAGTAGAGAATTTACACAACCTATCATCTGTTTTCTCCAGTTAAAGTACATGTGCCATTTTTCATGTCTACTCTGGAATAAATGAGCTTCTACCAATTCCATGGGAAATTATTCCACAAGGTATTTATTTTGGAAGTCCCCGAGTTCCATCCTGTCAGAGTTCCTTCCATCCACAACCATAAACAACTATTTTTTAAATTTGAAGCCACATTCTGCCAAATTTGCACCAAGAGACAGCTGAGGACAAAATTGTTGAATGTATTTTATCACCCTGCATTCCTTTGCGGATCTGGCCCTTACTTCAGAAATTGCCTTCAGTTAAACCAGCAAGTATCCTGGGGGAAATGAGACCTGGGGAAATAAGATCCTGCATCTCATAAATAAAACTGGAAGAATCTAGTTCCATACTTGCATCCATGCATCTCTCCTCCCTATACAACCCAAATATTGATATAAACCTGTCATGGGCAGGCAATAAGCACTTGGCAATGCTAAAACAGCTGTATCTTTCTTGCTAAGCAAGGCCATGTGCACTCCAGAAGAAAAGAGACTTGGATTTTGTTGCACAATCATCATATTTTGAGCTTAACAGAAATTAAAGATAGAGGTTAGTCAATGAATGCTTATATGATACTGATTAGTACAGTCACAGCATATGTAGTGTTTGCTTCTTATCATCTTCATATCATCTTTCACAGAAAGATCCATAGCATCTTTCACAGCTTGTGGATGAGTCTCATACCTTGCAAACATCTCTGCTAGAATGAATAGGAGGCAAAAAAGTGAACAACTACGCTCCAGCAGCTGAAGACTCAACACACCGAAGGGGTGAACTGAGGCAGTTTGTAATTTCCACACAGTGTTTCAGTCTGTTGTATAACAAAGGACACATTAATAGATGAAGTTTATACTTCAACCTATTTTTTTCCCAGAGGTCTTGCTGCCCTCTCATTAATACCTATTCTGCAGGCAGACACTGTGCAATACTTCTGTGCTGAATGAATTTCACTAGCCCTCTTTTTCAATTAGCAGCTGATGCTGTAAAATACACTAGTTTTTAAAAACGTTTGGCCTTGCTATCTTGCAGCTTTCTTCTTTAAAAACACCTCTCCTCTACAATTTCTACCTGTACCTGTTACCTCCTGCAAGTGATAACTTTTCTTTATTACCAGGCACACAAATTTAGACATTAATCCCAAAGGAAGGACCATAAAATTGGTTTCGGCCTCCTTTTAAATTTCCTTGCTATTTACCTCAGCTAAATCCATGAGCCAATCTCCAGCTTTGCAGCTTTGCTTCCTGAACTCATGTATTAATGATATGTCAAAATCTAAAGCTCCCTGAAGAAAAGAGGTTGCCATGGGATACTGAGCGCTTAGGAGCAAAGTGTAGAAAGACGTAACCTGCTAAGAAAGGCTCCAAAGACCTTGCTGTGTCAGCCAGTATTGCTTTTTATCTCTTTAGATGAAACAAAATCACTGCTTTGGGAGTCACTGGGCATCTGTCAGCTCTGATTGCTCTATCGTACTGACCATTTCAACAGGACTATAGGAATCCATTAGTGAAAAGGAAACTCCTCCAGTTCTGCAAAAGCTCTGACTTTGCTGATTGGTATCAGGGCTGCTCTCCTGCAACATATGTAGACAAATAATTTTTCTTCAGTAGTACCTGTCTGTAATCATGTTTTTTCCTCCTAGCTTTTTAAATGTCTCCAAACCTATATGCAAAGAAGACCTGTGCTAAAGATTAGGGATGCTTATGAGGGAAGAAAGGAGAATAAAGCACGAGTGCTTTAGGTAGAGTTAGCCAGATGGACATCATTTTCTCAGAGGTAAAGCTGACTTTTTCAAAAGACAAGAGGCAAAGAAGAGATGAAGACTAGGATATGTGACCGCTGAAGGATAATTTCCAAGACAGACCATAGCTTCTGCCAGAAGTGTGTGCTTGGTGAGAAAAATAGAAGTCTGAATTGCCTGAAGGCTAACAAGAGAGAAGGCATTTGTGACAAGTTCCCTGCGTGCATCAAAGAGCTTGGTCACTGAGGTACTTGGTAGCATATATATATTCCCACAGTAATGTAGTCACACTAAAATCTTTAAAATTTCACTTTCTGAACATAAATTGCTGCCACAGAGCTACAGTACATACACAGAAGTGGCTTCTGACACAATCTTTAGCAAGAGACAAGTTTATAGAAATTCAGGTCTGTGTGCAAATGATTCATGAAAGAGAAAAAAGGATAAATTTGAGTAAAAATTTGCACGATTTTTTCCACCTCTCATAGCAAACTTACTTTTTGTAAGGGTAGCTGTAAAGATTTGCTTGCAAATGTTGTGCATAGTAATTTCTTTGCTTTAAAAAGCTACCTAAGAACACAATTTTCAACTGGCAAAACCAATTATGCGTTTACATGTCTCATGTTTCTAATTAATTTATTTGAAGGAAAACAAAATTTTGCCTCTGGATCAGCAATGATGTTCAACTGAAATATAGGTGATATCGATGACATCCATGCACTGCTATCTAAAGATACTGTGTCTACAGCTATGTAAATATACAGCTAACATACAGGCTCTGGTCTTTCTCTTTTGCAGTCATTTGTACAGATAGAAGTGAGGCAAAATGATACGTTTTTGCATGCCTTCCAAGAGCATGTCTGCTTTACCAGCCAGTGACTGGTGGAGGTAGGAGAAGTTCCCCTATCATAATAGCTTTGAGTTGAAGACCATGCTAGATTCTGTCAGCAGGACCTATTTTATATCATGAGCATCCAATACTAAAAAGAAAACAAGAAACCGAATATGCATTTTAGCTATACAGGACAGATAATTTTTCATGGCAGGACAAGGAACATGGTATTATTTACCTCCAACATAAGATATAAGAAAGATCCCATTGAATATACCAATGAGATGACATCTAAAATAGTGTTCCTGTTTCTGAAAAGCCTGTATCACAAAAAATACAGGGAATTTACAGAAAAGAAGAACAAGTTATTAAAGAACATTATGATTTATGGACAAAGATCAAAAGATTAATGCCTGCTTAAATTAAGACTATGGTGAATGGGCATGTGAAAATCAGTTTGAAATATTTGAAACATTTCTCCTTAAAAAATTTTTAGTTCAACAGTATTTTAAGTGTAAGAAATCTCTTATAAATTTCAAAATCTTGCAAATGATATTTTTGTTTTGAAAGCAATGACAGTGATTTTCTGTCCACTGTATTTCTTAATAAACATGAAATCCTCATTAATTTTTGACTGTATTATCATTAACCTGACTCATTGATTTTTAGATTTAAAAAATAAAAAAGCAGCAAAAAACCCAGGAGATAGAAATTATTGAAGCAAGCAAAAAACCCTATTCAATCTGCAACTAGTACCCAACTCCCATTGTAAGCTTTCGAGAACTTCATCCTCCCTGGTGTGAGTGGAAGCACAATGACACAGTGGATTCAGATTAGACTGATGGCCTGGATAACCTGCACAGTTAACTGCAGCATCAATTCCCACCCACAGACCAGGATAAAACCCACACAATGAATAGTGTGTTTAGGCACACAACAGCCTTGGATCATTAATGAAGAATAAAGTGCACTCTCATGTCTTTGAATTTAAGTTTCTGATGCAAGGCATCACTTTCAGGTATAAGTCAGAACTCTTGGGAATGGGGTTTTGAAACGATCCTGTTGTAAGTCAGTGGCAAAACTTCCACTGGCTTCTGTGAAATGTTATGAGCCCTTCTGAAAAAAATGTCAGCAGTCTGAGGGACTGAACACTTAAACTGTTCTGAAGCACAGCATCATGGTCAGTTACTCAGAGTGGTAAAATGGCATCTGTAAATCTACAGTGCACTTGGAGAGTAGCATATGTTTGGGCCATGTGATGCTAGCCAACTAACATAGACAACTAGTTTTCCTAGGCTCCTTCCATAGTCAAGTAAGAGTGATATGTAGCACTTAGCTACTTCCTATTGCTCTCACATTTAGCAAAATTGTCTAAAATTCAGCATATTCGGGCACAGTCCCAGTTCTCTGCTGCTTCCACCTAAAAGGGCTGCAGGGGATGGGATTTAATTCCTCTAACCACAGACAGCTGTACTATTGAAGTATATCTCTGAAACATGCTTCAGCTCCCTTACAATGTGGGGTGCAGCAGAGAACTATCTAGATTACCATTCATTTACCCAAATGCAGACATCTTAACTACAAGCAGCCCTTTCAATTAGAAACTGACCCTTGGAAATATAGAACCCACCCTTTGAGCCTGCACTGAAAGAAAGATCATTGTTTACTTTATTTTAACATAGCCCATGTTAAACATAAAGTCAGAGCAGCTGCAGTTTTAATTCTTGGCTATAGGGCTGCAGTCAGCTTGCTGGTGCACAACATATTCAGGCTCGACTTCCCATAGATGTGGGGGAATCATTGCCATTTTGCATTTAAACAAATAACCCAGGCCATTAAATCTCTTTAAAACCCCAACTTTAAACAATTATTGAACCTCATCAAGGTTGGCTTTGTACCTCAGCTCAAGGATGAACTCAAATTGTCTATGACAAAGGCTAAAACTACCTTACTCTTGCCTCTACTGTCGTAATAAAGCAACACCGCTGCCATCTCAATGTATTTAATGCAGTATAAACATATCCCTTTTTTCAGTGAAGACACAGCCCGAGGCTACTGCTTCTCCTTTCTCTCTGTGTTGGAGCATGGAAGTCTTTTGAACTTCCTGAAGTCAGCAGGATCCCCTGGGTAATATCATGTTTATTTTAGAAAAGACCTATTGTTCTGGAGACTAAGACCATTTCTGAGGCTATTTTGAAACTGCTCTTTCAAACTGCTTATTGTTCTAACCTTCAATTTTAGGGACATCAGAGGAAAAGTGATTAAAGACCTGTATCCCCCAGCAGAGGCACTATTTTTATTCATTTTTGATGCCCTATTTGGCTATTTATTGCCCTTATTGTTCCTTTTGATGGTTGCTAGGGAGAAGGAGATTAAAACTCAATGTGCAGCACAGCTCATTCTAGGGTATAATTTTTCTGGTATTTAAAATAATATATGCTAGATAATAGATAAAAATTACTGTGTTGAGCTTAAAAGGGGAAATTATTGTGCCATATTTAGTTTTATTCTTTCCTGGTCTTCAAAAAAATGTTTCTTAAGGGATACACAGAAAGAAGACAGATGTGATAAATACAAACAGATTTCCTCTGTGAATGCAAGAGGAGAAACATGAGCCCCAGAACAGCTGACTCTGTTTTCCTTCACAGAACAAAGAAAAAGTTCCTCTCTAGAAAGGACTAATTTACTTTAATTATGGTATTTTTACTGAAGTACATGCTGTCATGCATTATTTGGAGCATATGATGAAATTCTGTGAATAAAAATAATTTCTTAATACAGCTGTATTAGTGATACAGCTATAAAAAATGGGCAAATATCCCCTACTTGGTGGTCAACTACATTGGGCAGGGCAAACCCCAGGGTCTCTCTTGGAAAAAGCAGAAATTTAGTCAGCAATTGTGTTTTGTTCTGGGCCTCTAGTTTCTTCTAGAGACTCTTGATTTCTTTGGGAAGGTTGGTCCTTCCAAACATGATCAGCAGTGAAGCGACAGATTCTGGGTAGGTCATGAGGCATCAGCTTCACTAATAAAGGTCATTTTGTGAAACTGAAACAGGTGGCTGTACGCAGCAGACGGACTTCCGTATGAGCTCTGCTAATCTGAAGTCGGTGTCCAGAGAAGGAGGAACAATTCACCCACTTCTGAGCCTGCGTGGATCAGAGGGAGAAAACTCCATAGGGGGAGAACTGTCCTGTGCAGAAGAGCTGCACAGCTAAAACCAGGGCTGTAGGAATGGCTGTGCCATCCATAATGCACTGCTTGGCTTGTGATATTTTTAAATTTAAGTAAAAAGAGGCAACAAGTTTTATCAAGTAGGAAGAAAAAGCTCTTTAAAGGTAAGCGATAGATTTTTAAAGCTAGAAATGAATAGAGACTTGTGAGTGAGTTTGGACAAAGCATTTACATTCTTTTAGAAACAATATCTGAAACGGGGTAGCTGATTCCTGTTGCTGACACTTGTCAGGAAGAATTCAGAGAGGAATTTCTCTGCTGTATTAAAAGAGAAAACATGCCCATGGTCACAGCCTCTTCCTACTCCCTCGGGCTCAGTTTCTACAGCTGACTGCCTCTGGGCACATGCCTGTGTGCTGTTCACATAGTTTTAACAGTGTCTCAGGAGAAGAACTTGGAAAGAGCGAGGTTTGATTCTGAGCCCCACCAAAGGGTTTCTTGTGAGCCCTGGAGCATCCTATTTCATCTACATAGTTCACTTCCTAATTAAAAAATTAATATAGTAGCACTAACCTATTCTACCATAAACTATAAAAATAAAAATATTAATGTACCTGTAACACTCAAATGTTACACTGATAAGCATCACACACAAGCATGCCTAAATACTCACGGTGAATAACAGATTGTCAGATCAAAGTGTTTGGCTATCTGTCTCCCATGAACTTCAGATCTTTCTCTCACCAACATTACAGCAAGCCTCAGTTGTATGACCAGAAGTGTTAAAGCTGAACATTAGCTACCAGTATCACTGATTTAAAAAGAAAAAGAAAAAAAAAAAAAGAAGCCTGATCAGCACAATTTGAAAGGGCTCTCTGAAAGACGCCAGTTTGGATTTCACAAATCAGCCTGTGATCGTTAGGCAGTCTGTGATGGTTACACTGGACATCTTCTGATTACCCAGAAGCTATCTGCACAGAGTGGTGGAATTGGCAAACATTGCAAGTACCAGGAAAGCTGTTTTTCTAACAGAACCTTAAATTTACCAATGCCTGTCAAGATCAATGAACAAATGACCTCAGGAGTTACAGCTATTTTTTCAAAAGAAATTATACGACTCAGTGGTAGTGGATGCAAGACAGACTCATGTAAAATAGTAACTCAGCTGCTTTCCTCATGGATCCTTTAAAATCTGTGATGCCTGAAATTAAGTATTTCTAGAGATTATAAAGTGTGTCATTTACTACAGCAGTTCATATACTCTGTCAAACTCAAAATAAAAGATTCACAGAGATCATAAACTTGCCAAATGCAAGACCTGGCATAGATATACGTGCTTTTCTTCTGACTGTCGTGTTCTGGAAAACTTTAATCTATGAGAATTTTTTTTTCCCAGCTTTCTAACTGCTCTTGTAAGTGCATGCTACTCTGACTACATATGTTCATATAAAGCCTAAGAACTAATGTAACAGAGTAACAAGAATTTCAGCCTCAGTACATACTACAGGACTGAAGATGCTTCCTTTGAAGTAGCTTCAGTTTTATAAACATAAACATTAGAAACCTGAAAAATACATAGAGAACCCAATGAAAATAGTGATCATGTAGAGGTCAGCTGATAGAAAAGCTGAGAATATGACTGACTGCACAGCTCCAGGAGAGAAGGAACTCGGGATACAAAAAAGAAAAAAAGCTAGAGAGACAGTAGCTGCTTGGAAAGTCAAGATTTAAATTAAAATAAGAGGTGTTGTAGGAGGCAGGTGAACTGAGCTGACATTTTATGGAATTAAACAAAACCTAAAAATGGAAATAGGGAATCAAAAGGATGATATAAAAGTATGGTTTAAAAATAGTTTTGGAAGAAGAGGAAGGAAATACATAAGGTGAACTTTTACTAGATTTGAAGATCAGCTATCAAGGGAAAAATGAAAATATTAACATTTAAGGAGATGGTGAAGGCTAAAGAAAATTACTCCAAAACAGTATGGGCAATGTTAAAAGTCATTAGGAAGATGAAAAGGACTTTCCTGAAGATGCGAGATGAAAATATCACTATACTGCTGTAGCACCTTAAGTAAACAGTTGCTTAGGGTCAAGTATAGCGACTGCATCAGCTACACCTTTTTCAGATTAATCATTTCAGTGGTCAGATGTTGCCCCAAGCTGGGACAAAACTGAATGGACTGTGCAGCACTCTGACTAATGTGTGTTACTGCCACTGCCCAGAATGAAGACTTATGGAAGTGTTTGCAACTAAAGTCTCCCCAGATGGAAGGAATTACAGATATATATCTACAGTGTACACCCCTTGGCTAACAACAGTAGTTTCATTCACAGAAATAACAGAGATTTCTTGTCAGAGTCTAAGATGTTAGATAACCTATTTGATGTCAGATACATTCAGTTAACAGCTATGGTTTCTATCAAGTGTATAAAATACCAGTGCAATACCATACCAGATGCCTCTTCTATTCCAAAAGTGTGTTTCCCTCTGCTTTATGTTTTGGCAAATATATTCCAACTTCAAGACGACTAACATCAATTCTCCTGAAGCACTTATTTTAATTTAGAACAAAATAAAGCCATATAAAAATTGTAACCTTAAAGTAGGTTAAAACGACAGCTTTGTCTGAAGGAGAAACAAACTAATTTAGAAATCTTCTGCACTGGATATTTACTACAATTTTGTTCAATCTTGATTTCAATGTTTCAATCAATATGGCTTCAAAGCATGTCCCTAGCGAGATCTTACTGTCAGCTATTCAGCACATCAACTCATCTAATAAACCTAAACCCAATCTTATGATATCTAAATGGAGCCAGTCCCATATTTTAAATCAGTGGGCACATAGAAATTTTCAAAGGAAAAGAATCAAGTCACAGCAAGAATAATGCAGAAACACATCAGAATGAACTCCTGACATCTTTTAAAATATCAGACTCTCAGAATGAGCAAACTTGATCCTATTTTACTATGAAGCTAGGCTGTACTTACTTTGAACTTTTTTTTCATTTTTTTTAAAATCTGAGTTTCACATTCATACAGCAGAATCGGTCTTTTAAAATATCAGATTCCAAATTACTTAGGCTCCTTCCTTCATTTCATACAGCAGAATGGGTCTTTTAAAATATCAGATTCCAAATTACTTAGGCTCCTTCCTTCATTTCAGTGTATTTTCCTTCTTTCTGATTTTGATTGGAAGAGCATGTAAACATGTATGTGCAAAGCACTATTCACATCAGGTGGACTTGCTTTTATAGGGAAGAGTACAAATAATAAAGTAACGATATTTTCTGATATAAACGATCTTACAGACAAAAAGAGAAGACTAGCTTAAGACAAAGAGAGGAAAACAGAAACCGAATTAGAAGGTAAAATCTAGATATAAAAGCAATTACAAACCTCAGCTGTGGGAAACAACTTTCATGCTGAGAACAGGAATCCATTTTATCTCATCTCTGGGCCCTGGCCTTTTGCTTCCCTAACATCCTATGTGGTGTCTTTGCACACTGCATAGTGAGAAACAGGCCAAAATTTAAAATTTCAGACCTGTAACTAGTGCTGAATCTATTTAACCTCAAACTGCAAGGGAAACATTTGGATGCAAAAGAAATTATACTTTATTACAGTTGCCTCTTCTTTCTTCATAATCTAAATCCAGATACTAAGCTCAGGAAGTACTCACAGTTCAGAGTCTTGGATTCATTTCAATATTGCAACCAATACTGACCTTAAGTCTCTATTAGTAGAGCTTATTACTCTAATCAACTAATGATGTTACCAACTACAATGTAGACACAGTGCCTGTACTGAGACTGCCTTAATTCCTGTTTGAAGTCCCATGCAGGCTGTGATAAAGCACTAATCATCAGAGATTTCCACACCCTTAAGTGATAGTCTGCAAAGCTCTACAGATTTTCTACATAGCTGCTCTAGCATAAAAACCAGAAATATAAGCCCAGTAACTTACATAGCACCATTCTTGATTTAAACCAATATGACAAATATTACAAGTTTATGATTATAGTCACAAATTGTTTATTTTGCTTAAAGGTAAAAAAAAACCAAATATGCAAATTTAGCTCAATGTAAATAATAGGTGAAGAAGGTTAATGATGTCTAATTCAAGTTTTCTTTTTTTTCATATTTCAATTATTTTCTGCATAAGAAAGTATTGTCAGGAATGCCAAATAAGCCAAAAAGCCATTTATTAGCCAAATAAGACTACATAAGAAGATAAACAAAAATGAAAATTAAATGCTTCTAAATTTAATTTGGGCATAGGGCATAATAATTATGAAACTTAATAAAGGGTAAACAGAATTTTAAGAGTCACTTTTCAATTCAATTGACATCTAATGTGCTCCATTTACATGCAAAAGATATCTTGGCTATATAAGCTATCCACAGCTGGAAGAGGTTCAATTTTCCAATTACAGCTAATAGATATTTCACTGTAAGTTGAGAGAAAAATTATACACAATATAAAAGCGTGTGATGACCAAGTAAGTTGTGAAGGAGTATGTAATCAATGACAAGATTTGGAAAAGGAAGAGCAACTCTTGCTTCAAATGAGGAAAAACCATTGGAGACGCAACAGGTCAGAGGACCAGCTAAATTAGTTGGTTCCTATGGGACAGAGGGACAGATATCCTGGCAGCTGCTGATGTACGCCAGGTGCGTGTGCGCGCAGGATGGGTATGTAAGAAAAAGTATGAAATAAGACAAGAATCATTTACCACTCGGCTACAGTTAGGAAGGTGCTATTTTGCACCTTTTCTGCTGCTCTTCTCTGCTTGTACTTGACTCTTTGTAGAGGCACTGAAGCCAGAGACACCGTAGCAGGGTAAACAAATGGACAGAAAACCATATGCTGATTTTCCATGTCTGTTTAGAGAGGGCAGCAGGCAAGTGCACCTAAGCAGCTTAAGATCATGAGCCTTTTTGGAGGACTGCTTTTCAAAATGCACAAAGACAGAAAATCAAGAAAGTATTCAAATATACCTCTATGAACATTATACCCATTAATTTTTATTGACAATACCAGTGTTATTTCAGCTTTTCTACAGCATAACAAGGGTTCTTCAATAAACTTTGCTTGTTAAGGAGCCTAACCAGGTAGTCAGAAGGAGTCAGGCCACCTCACCCAGCTGGTGTTGCAGGTGTGATTCTGGCTGGTGCTCTGGTTCCAGCCCCAGGCACACATCTTCCTCCAGGCCTGGGAACATTCTGCACCATCGATCTTTATCTCCATGTCTCACACTGAAGCCTCAGGGATAGAGATATTCTGCCCAGAAAACACAGGAACAAACAGAAGTGGAGCAGTCCATAAGGCACTTCATCCTACAGTGGCGTCAGCTGCTCCCACCTGAGCAATATGCAGAGACCTCTAAGAAGGAAAAAGCCCACTGCATACAGATTTACAGCATATTGCAGGAAGGCCAGGCAGTATTTGCACCTGTAAACACTTGCTGTTGCTTGCACTGTTCTGTGGTAGGATTTCACAACTGGAGAGAAATGCAGCCAATGCTCTCAGGTGATGTCTTTTCAGTTTTTCTAAAATGACATACATTTTTAGCAGCGTTAATTGTGTTCTGCACTAACTTACAGGGAAAACCTGTCCAAGAATCATCTTAAAAAGAATTAATGGGAGAAAAAAACCATTTTTTCATGCTACTGTTTGCAGGTGCGAGCGCAGAATCTCTGTAGAACAGGAGAGAAGGGGAGGGAAGGATGGGGTCTGCAGCCAGAATAAAGCATTCACAACTGGGTTTATTTCATGATATTATGTATGCAGCAAATAAGCCATTTTGCTTTTATTTTTCCTCCCCTTTTTTTTTTTTTTTGAGGAGTGGAGAGTAAAGGTGAGATGTGAAAAAGATGTGAAAAGGATAGGGTTTTAGCCTGTACAATTTATACATTCAGCTATTGTCATGATAAAAAATGGGAGAAGCAGCAGCAATGGAGGTAAAAAAAAAAACTGAAAACACAGGAGGGAAAGAAAGGGTAAGTAGAAGGAAATTAGGGCTAGATATAGCACCATATCTTATTATGGTACTACCTTTTGATGTAAAGGTTTCCACTATCTGCTTCAACAAAAGACTGTCTTATACAGCCTAAGAAAAGGTTAAGCCACAAGACAAGGGCAAAAGTGGAATGTTAATACAGGGAGAAATATATTCTTTTGTGAAAGAGGTGAAAAGCTTTCCTTCATTGTTTTATTCTAAAAGAACTTTCTAAAAAGCACATTTTCATGTGAATTCATGATTTCTTCTGCAGACTGTCAAGTGTTTTTCCTCAGCATTTAACATCAGAGTGAGTATGTAGATATATTACAAGCTCACCCAGCCTATTATTTCACAGGACTTGTAACTGTTGTTAGTTAAATAACATTTTTGTGTAATATACCTTGTATAAGAAATCTGAGGTTTTCAGTATTCAGTCTTCAGCTCTGATCTGAAGGGAAAGCAAACCTTCAGGCTGGGACTGAGGACAGAACAGAGTAGTGATGTGGCCAAGATTAAAGGAGGGATGATTTTAATGTGTAATCTGAAGAGCTCACAAGGAATCCCTTCCTGCAGATGTCAACACAAAAGACGTCCTGACAGGGAGGCACTTGGCATTTTTGCATCACTCTTCATTCTGCACACAGGGTCAGGGTCCAATGCTTGGGATCCTCCCAGGCTCTGTAAGGGCCGACACCATACAAGAGCGTACATATTAATGTCATTGCTGACTTAACTCCAGCTACAGAAATGTGCATCGCCTTACTACGTCCTTCCTTCCCTTTCCCAGCCAGTGTTATGAGATCCTGCATTTTTTTTCTCAGGGTGATCAGAAGAGCTGAAAACAGACCAGTCCCTTGGCAAAGACACCTCCAGCTTCTTCCCAGTGGCCAAAGAATACCGCAAAGAAACATACAAATACCAAGAAAATTGTTCTGAAAGTCTTGCCAGAACTCTGTAACTATATTACATTTGCGGATTTTCTTGTAATTACTCTATCTATCGGAAACAGTAAACACACATACAGTGAATGTATGCATACATGCATATGTATTGCATATATTACTATATGTGTGTCTAATTACAAATATATATATTTATATAATATAAAATGAGGTTTTATTATTGCTGAGATATATTGCCAGAGCTGTAGGGTGCATTTTAGAGCACAAATGACAGGAAATCACCAGATTACTAGCACATTTGCAGTATATAGCTTGACAAGGTCTATTTCAACTATTGTTGCAAATAAAAAAGGAGACTGACAAAACACTCATCCATTACCAAAGCACCCTTCAGCCCATGCTGTCTTTCATCCTGTTCTTCCATTTTACATATTTCCACTTACAGACATGCCCCAGCTTATGCTGTTGCTACATGGGGTGTAACTAACACGCGTTGTTTATTGGAAAGAATGATGTTAAGGGGAAGAGCGTGGAGACATCAGGAGTGCTATCCAGCTCTCGCTATAGTTAATAAACAAATCATAAAGTCCTGTTCAATTTTGCTAGTGCTCCCTCTCCAAACTGTTGAATATATACAGCATTTCAAAACTACAGTTGCATGCTAGAGGCTGAAGCACACAAACACACAGGAAAAAATTGCTTTGAAAAGCCAGTCTCAGGCTGCTGTTGTAACTAAATTTCAGCTGGCACCATGCTTAGCTTAATTACACAAATTGAAATAAAGGCTACATTGCATGGCAGCAATAGACAAGAGGAGGTGGGCACAGAGGACATGAGGAGTACACTGAAGACAGTAGGGGCAGGGGGAGTGAGAGATCCTACGTCCCGTGGAGAACTGGCCTAAATTACAGATTAAGATTCCAAGTAATATAACTCAGTTTATTTAAACTCACTTAAATAAAGCTATACTCTCTTACACCTGTTGAAAATCCAGTCCAATGTATTTCAGTTGATAGCAATGATAAGCTGAGAAGTGGATTTAAATTACTACTTGCGTTAGATGAATCAGTAATAATGAAAATGCAACCACTGAGGAAAATATCCCTTCAAGCTTTATGATGCTAACATTATGTTGCACACATTATTAAAGAATAGTTGAACAGGTTGATTAGCCCTTTCTAATGGTGCCCATCCATTATTAATAAAGCCATCATACTTTCAAGGCCTGATTCTCAATTATTTCATTAGCTGAATGAAAAATTAAACAAAGATGAAGAGAGAAACATTTTAGCTTCCTTGGCAGCCCTGAAGAGGAAAACATTTTCTCCCACAGGGTATTTACTGAATTATTTGACAAATGGAATAACCAACCTTTATCATCAAGGATTTTTGCTGGTGAACATATGCCAATAAACCCACCAGATTTGTTCATTAAGTCTGACTCACGGAAAGATTGAAAAGAGTGCATCATATCAGCAGTAGGAAAATGCCAAAAGATTTAGATGCTTTGCTTGACCTTTGTTTATGAATTGGCTTCCTCTACAAATGGGGCTGAAAGCCTCATAAAAATCCTTCATCTTTTGAAAAAAGGCAAAAAGGAGCCTTCTTGAAATACAAGCTCAATAATACTTATGCACAAATCCATTTTTTTCCAATTTACATAAAATTCACAATACTTTTTTTCCCATTCAGCAGATCACTCAGAAACAAAAAAGTCCTGTTCAGGCCAACTGTCTGAAATGAAATTCATAAACAGAACAGCAGAACTTCTAAGAACAAATCAGTGTTTAAAACTCAAGATGCTTCCCATTCTGCTCATCTTCCCCATACTTATACAAGCTTACTAGTCACCTCATTTCCATTTTCTGAGAGATTAATACCCACTACCTTATGTGTAAGCCAGAGGTTCAGCTAACATCCTACCATATATCAAGAGATACATACTGATTTTTGTAGACCAGATTAGCTCAGCCCATTGAATTTTTTTTCCATACACAGGCAGGAAGTGACACCAGCCTCAAGGCTGATAAGCAAGCCGTGGTTTGCAAGCATTGTGTGTGTCTGAACTATTGCCAAAGGGGGATGAAACCTTATTTGTTTGATCCTCTTAAATGTTTTGTAACTATTCCTTAATTCTTTCTGAAAGCCTCCTATACACTGCAGCCCTAATAGTTACTCTGAAACAAAAACTGCCCGCAGAACATTGCCTGTCAAAGACTTCTTTCAAACAATATAGGGATAGGACTGAAGGAGAGGCTATTTACAATTGTATCATGCAAGAGTTGACACAGGGAGAAATGGATGAACAAATTACCTCAAAGATTCCCCAAGATACAAGCAGATCATGGCAGCTGCTGGCACTCTTGCTTGTCACAAATGAACTCACCTCACTTGGTCTCACTGCTTAAAGCACTTCACCGTCACCCAAAGCAGAACACTTGAAAAACCAGAAAAGTGCATTTTTTTTTTTCACATGCAGAAAAGGTGGAGCAGTGCATTCAAGAAATATAATTGTAGGATTGTTCAGCTAAGCACTCATTTGTCCCAGTGTTCCAAATGTTGTCTTATTTTCTTTTTTTCTCTTTTTTTCTTTGATTTAATGTGACTCTACAGTATTAAAGTTCTTTTTATATTCATGGCTGATACAACAGAGGGAGTATTTGGAAAGTGAAGTCAAAGCAGAGCTGCAGTGAGCAGAATTTAAAAGTTTGCCCTAAGAACACAAAGCAACAGAAAACAGAGATGATTCTGGGAGAAGATAATGAAGGGCATGATGAGATTCATCTCTATGGGAAAACAGACAACTGGAATATTATTTTTAAAAAATAAGTGATAGCGTTCTTCCAAAAGAATTTTATATCATCAGACTAAACCTCACATAACATTTTTCTTCTTCTGCTATTTTCTGAGAATAGCCTATTTAAGAGTTTACACTATTGGCTTCATACTAGGGTTTGAAGCCATATATTATGGGATTATACTATGTACTCAAGCCTCTACTCTCCAGACAAACCCAATCTCTCTCCATGTGTCAATCCACACACACAGTTGCAGACTCAGGCCCAGGGCAGAAAAGTACGACAAAACACTTGCCTTCATCCAGGCTCCAAGCTCCCCTGCATCCAGTCCAACAACACTGATAACAGGAAGCACCGAACACCCTAAAGCTTATCAATCAGCATGGCTCTCCCCAAGAGCTGTGTGGATGTCAGGCACTGAAGGTCCGAGCATGTTTCCACACCTCATTGAGAATGGAAACTGCATGGCTTGCAGTACACAGCATATATGTCTGCTCCTGCACCCTTGTGTCAACTGGAAGAGTAGCCAAAAGCACAGCCTGAACAGCAGCTGCCTGAGCAAGCAGTCCCAGCAACCAGCCCTCTGGCTCTGGGAAAATGGCAGGGTCTTTTTCATTCATTGTGTATGATGCCTAGCAAAATGGCATCCTTTGATTACTGTTCCTGTTGCTATTTCTTACTAATGAAATTTTCTGGACTACATGAGACATCATTGCCGCATCTCCTCTGTAAGATTTTAAGTCCAAAGCTTATATATAGCTTGTTTCCAGTATCGATTATAAAGCAGTGCTTTTCGGGTCTCCATTGTATAACACTGCAGTGACCCAGGCCTACTAAATGACTGCAGAGTGACCAAGATATTAAAGTCATAGGAAGGAAGGAAAGGTTTGCTTCTATTAGCATTCTGTTAATGTGCTTCGTGTCGCTAATCCTTGACCTCAATCTACTAATACAATATTTTCAGATTTGGAGTGCCAGGATCATTTTTGAGTTCATCCATTCTGGTGCAGGAAATTTAATTTGGGCTTACAGTAAGGGACAGAATCGAAAACTGACGAGGGGATAGTACAGCGTATTATAATATTACGAGTATCTGATTTCTGACTTACTTTTTGCAACGCTATAGAGACAGACTAATGTGCAGAAATTAGAGGTTTGAAAGGACTGGAAGACCATATCCATATCCAGTAAATCATACGCTTAGTGCAACAAATACCCACTGATTACCTGTTATTAAAAAAATGAATTAAAATACATTCATAATAACATGTAATGTTACAAGAAAGGAAGTACAGTATAAGAAACACTAATAACCCTGTGAAAGACAAAGAGATTCTATGTATTTTTGAAGAATGCCAGTTGTGTTTCTTTGTAGTCATTCTTTGAAATAAATGATATATTTGTCATTTCAGTATCTCAAAAAAGGCTGAACTCCCCTGCTCTCTGTCGTAACTCCTGCATCATTACATTATCAGAGAACTAGATTATGAATCCTAATCTTTCCACTACACGTGACAAGAGTAGTTTTGTTATCAGATTTTGCAAAACAGAATCCGCCTGAATATTCCAAGTAAGTAAAGTATTTCAGCATGAAAAAACAGGCTTTGCGTAAATGTTGACAAGCAGAAAGTATGACTGCTCCTGCATGTTCAAACGAAAAGTGAAAGAATAATCATTAGAGAACCTATTTACTCATGAAAATTTGGAAATTATTCACAGTCTTGCTTTCTCCATTAACCTGGCTTCTGATATGTAATCAGGATATCTTCTGTCTAAGCAGTACTTATTTAAAAATAAGCACTGATAAAAATGTAGAAACCTTCAACAAACGTTTGACTTAGAGCAGTAGTCCCTCTTTCAGCAAGTCTGTGGAAAAGGGATGCCCATCTTTTCTCATCTCTATCAGTACCTTGCTGAGGGAGTTAGGGAAACTACATATTTTCCCCATGTATCCAATGGGTTTCTTGGGGACTCTTAGTTAGCCAATGTTTCTAAGTCATTCAGGTAACATTTACAAAAATCTTTATTCTCTTACCAGTGTAAAAGAAAGAATGTGAAAGGTTTTTTTATCATTTGTTTAGGTTGGTGGGTTTTTTTTTGCATTCAGTTCCCTCCAGCTGAGAAGACTTGTTTAAAATTTCTTAATCACTTTGAGATTTGGGGAAGCAGACTATGGCTGAAATTTTGAAGTAGAAAAAGCTCTGAGACAATGGAACGAATTCTGCATCGAGTAAAACCTTTGTGAACTCCCTTGCAAAGATTAGGCTTCAAATCAATTATTCAAACTTCTTTTGTTAGTTCAATGTTTACATATACAGTCTTAACAGGCAAAGTAGCTTTTTTACATGGGACGATAGTTGCATTGGTTTCTTGTTTTCAGCTGAAGTGTTTAGTGTGAGGAAGGATTCTAGACTAGTTTGACTAGTTTCCAGTGTTGGCACCATTGTGAAGGCAAAATCTGAGTCTTGCTCTAAATAGGTATTTTAATGTCTAATAACTAATTAATAATTTAAGCTTCTCCTCCCTTTTAAATAATGCATTGAGAATTCTTTGTAGCTGCATCTGGGTTTTGAGTTTCTATAATTGCTTTAAAAATTTCTCCATGAAACCACCAGGGCTATAGACTGAGATCACGTAAGTTACTACGTACCAATAGGAATCTGGGAAACAGAGCTGTAGGACACTGGTGAAAACCACCAGCAAAAGGGTCTTACCCAAAAGTACACCTAGGGGAAGCTGAATTTTTCTTTTTAGCCATCACCTCTTCCTTTCCAGAAGGATCATGACAGATTCTTCATACTCCTTTCTTCTTCCGCCCTCTCCTCTCCCTTTTTTTCATTTAGTTACAGAAATTTTGGCTAAGGAGAAAAACAAGTTTATCTTTACACATGACAGTCTAAGCCACTCTTAAGAAGTAACTGACTATCAGTGGTACATGACATGGTAGTGTTGTAGACAGGCACCTTCTTTAGGATACCAGGCAAAGAAGGACACATATGAATAGAGACTGACTTAAAAAAAAATCCTTCCCCTGCCCCCTTTTAACAGCAACAAAGAAATTTTTCCTTTTCAGAATAAGACACTGTCTTACCCTCTCACCCTCCCACACTGCAGTACTCTGTTCCTCTAATTTCAATTATTAAACTTTGCTTAGACATAAAAATGTCAATGAAACAACAGAGAGAAACATTATAAAAAGAACTCCTTCTGGGAACTACAGGCCTTCTAAGATATGGATATGAGTAAATGGAAATTTGAACCATGAAAAAGAAAAGGACCTTGTGAAAAAAAACATATTAATAACTGAGGAGAATTGAGACAAAACTACAAGAAAGCAAGCAGTGCTGTAAACCCAAGAAAGACTTTTTGTGATGAACTTGCAGAAATAAAACTAATATTCTTCCTAAATGGATTTGTTTGTATACTACAGCTTCTAGGTGTTCTGAAGACACATCTTCGCTTTCACATAAGAACTCCCTCAAATCAAACCCTAAATGGTGACAAGACAAGTGATTGTATTTCTTTACACCATAGCAGTCAGTTTCTCTTTTACCATGGCTGGTTTAGTGTAAGGTTCTTTTTAATGAGTTATTGCTATTAGAATTTTCTCAGCCACTCTCATACTCATAAAAAAGTGCTATAATTTCCCAAATCAGTGTCAACATGTCATTTTTTCCTAAGACACTTGACTCATTCCCAAATCCAAATTCTCATATTTTATACTTGCTTTTTGTTTCTGCACAATTTTTTTCAGCAGCTGTTACTGCTTTTCCTGATTTTACTCACTTTCAAATGAATTCATTTGGTCCTTGTCCCTTAGCAAGAGTAGCCTATCCTGAATCATAATAATACTTAAAACTTCGTTAAAAATGAATGAATTTGTTTTCCTAGTTGCACCACATACAACTCTATTCTGCTTTAAAATGCTCTTAAACCCCCCAATATTAACTTATAGATCAGAAATTATATAAACATTTTTTATCACATTCCAATTATATAAATTATGAAAAGTTGGAAATTAGATTTTGATCTAGTTTCTACTAAAATTAAATTAAAATCTTTTGAAAGAGCTCTAATAATCAGAACCAGACCTACCATTTTATTAATGAAATGGTGCTTTACTTCATTACACAAAAATTTACGACCAGATGTTATCCCCAAGGCTTTCATTCTGTTTCCCACAGGAAAAAGTCTTGTTACTAGCAGTCTTCTTTTATATCAGTCATCATTCTGATTATCCGTAATGCCAGCATCATGTTAGCTGGAGTTCATCTTCCAATTTTATAAAGTATAAGTGAAATTAACAAAGTAGTAAGGAAGTACACAAATAGTGTAAGATATACTCTGCAAAATGGTGATAATCCTAGCTGAGACACAGCAGAGCCTGTGTAATGACCAACATTACAAGCAATCTCCAATAAGTCTCTTGTTTACATATTTATCCAAATTCCCGTTGAGCCAATTTTTTTGCATTTGTAACATCCTTCACTGAGGAGTTGTATATCTACAACACTGTGCATGAAAAATCACCCTCCATTAATTTGTTCTGAACGTGGCTTCTACCAGGATCACTCAATGGTTCTTATACTGAAAGAGATGGTGAGCAATCCATATTATTCACCCTCCCATCACACTTGCAATTTCATAGATTCTATCAGATCTCACCTCAATCATCCCTTTTCAAGGAAAAAAAGCCCCAGCCTACTCAGTTGTTTCTTATATGGAAGTCATTCCACATCCTTCTGACGTGAATTTTAATTCTCTCAAAGACCTCTGCTGAAGGACTTAGAGGCAAAGCAGACTATATGAGTTGAGTCACTCATCTCCACATACTTGCTGACCACTTAAACTAGAAAAGATTTAAAGACAAAAATCCCTTTACAGTAGCCATACTGATTCATTTCAAATAGATCATGTTTATCCAGGTGTCCACTAAGTCTATCTTTTGTTGTAATTTCTACTAATTTCTCAGGATGACTCTCAGTTACAGGGCTGCTGTTTCCAGGTTCCACCTAAAACTTTCTTCAAAGACAGGCATCACACCATCCTCCCATATGCAAATACCAAGAGAGCTTTAAAACAGGATATTACAGTCTGCTACTATTAAGCTATTTTATCCCTGAGCTATTTTGGGACCCTTTGTGAATACTCTCCAGTCCTTGTATTCTGTTAGTGATCATTTTCTCTATTTCTGCTACAACCTCTTTAACATTTATTTCAATTCCACAAAGAGCCACTTGTGCCCTTCCCCAAAAAAGGTTTTGCTGTGGGAGTCTCCTTGGTCTCTTCAGCAATGAGTGCTGCTGTAAAGAGCTGATTTGGCCTGTCAGCAATGTACTTCTGCTTCTTTTATATTTCTACTCCTTCCACAAGTGTTTCTTCTTTATGCTTGGCCTTCTAAACCCTCCTTGAATGTCTTCTTGCTCCTGGGTATGGATAGGGATCAAAGTTAGTTCCAATTCCTTTAACTACTTGCTCTTCAAGCCCTTCTTTCATCTATGCCTTTGTGCAACTGGCCAGAGTTCAAGATCCATTCTCTTTTCTTAATTCGGATTCAATTTCAGTTCCCTGAAAGATGTTTTCTTCTAGTAACCTCCATTACTTTGCTGATTAGCCATACTTTTATCCTTCTCCAGTCCTTCCTCTAGTGCTTTATTTCCAGGAGGGTGTTCCTTGCTAATCTTCATGCCACAGGTAAGGATAACTCTCAGCTGCTTCTTGTAGATTCTATAAATGATGCTTGCTCTTTTTTTCTTTTTTTTTTTTTTTTTTTTTTTTTTTTACACAGCTCACCTTTTGAATGGAAGCATGTGATTTTTTTACTAGCTGTTGCTCTTGAAGGGATGCCAAATCTTAATACAGTATTGGTAACAACACTGATACAATGAAGCTTCAGCTGTAAGATTTCACACCAAGCCCTTCCTTGCATTGCTAAATAGTGATTCAAGGGCTGAATTTTCCTTTGTGAGTATGCTGAACAGCTGTTCTGCATAAAACAATCACTGATAGCACCTAAGAATTATGTCTCTGCTTCATGCACTTATATAACGTTTGCCCAGTTCACATAGGAAAACTTTAAGTTACCCCATATTAATTTTCTCTACTTTCTGCTTCTCTCAGAATATTACACTGGTTCTGACATTCTGGTCAAGCAATCAGTAATGTGGCCCAAATATTATATTCTTCCTGTTCACACCTGGAATTTCAATCTATATTGATTCTAATGTTACAAATTGCAATGGTGAGTTGACTAATATGATTTGAATTTTGTCTCCTTTAACTTACAGTATTATTATTCCACCTTATCTTTCTTGTATATTTGGTATTAGTGTCTCTCTGATTGTCTTCTTTCCAGTAAGATGTTGACACATACTATTACATCCATGGAATATCCATTTAGGTATGAATTCCAGTTCCATCTTAATTCTTAGATTTACACAATTTCTTTAGAAGTACACATACCACTAACCCTAGTTCCTTTCTTGGCAGGGAAAGAAGATAACCAATTACTCATTTAAGGATATGAACGTTTCCTATCTTGCCTTAGAAGCATTATTGCAAACTGCTATTCTTGCACTCAGTAAAACGTCAACAGCTCAGTGCCTGATTGTCTTCTGGAAACGCCAATGTGACCAAGGACCATTTGGGTAAAATATCCTCTGGCTACTCCTATTAGTTTTGTCTTACTAAAAATGTGCAAGGTATTTCAATGGAGGCATAATTTCTTCATCCTGGCACACAGTTTTCTCCAAATGCTACAGCTGGAGTTATCTACTGTTATATATGTCTGAATAGCATACACTTATGACCTACAAGAGGCTCAGTTCTTCTATGCTTGGTATTATTAGCAATTTTACAAATAATGTTACTGAAGTCAAATGAAGACATAAGAGCCTGCTACAACTGCCAGCAGTATAAGCCTAGAAAATCGTGAGAAAAGGCCAGAAATACTTGTCCCAGACTCCAGCAGCTCAAGGACTTCCTGAGCCAAAGATGCTATCTTCTGTTTAGTAAACCTTGATGATCTTATTCCATTGATTTCTCCAATCACATTCTGAATCCAGGTAAATAAAGCACTAGCAAAACTGTAGATGGAACACAGGATGCAAAATTTTTCATCCTTGGCCTGATCACTGGTCTGTCAGATTCTTATCAGGAGCAGTAACTGCACATTGTGCTGGAGCTATGGATGCCAGGAGTATATAAAAGACAAGGAGAGTTGTGTTTCTTCCTTCTATATTGACTAAATATAGAATGAGATTGAGTTGCGTCCCTGCTGCAGTGAAACATGGCTCTAATGCCTATGACTACTCTTTACAGTTGAAATTTGGGAAGAACAAAACGAAATTCTTTATGAAGTGCCATGCCACATCCTCCCCATAGGAAAATCAACACAACCCCACAAAGTTCAGTGGAGTGACACAATTAACACTGTCATTCCCCAGTTTCTGCCCCCACCCTCAGTGCGCTGTCAGGTACAGCATGCACCTGAAAAGAACACATTAGAGACAAAAGCTATTCTGTTAAGCTGAGAGCCTCTCTAATGAAGCTTAAGCTATAAAACCCACACCTTTAGGGAACACTTTAAAAAAAACCAAACACCACCATCTGTTTTTATATGAAAGAGGAACACCAAACTGCACATTTTACCCTCTTTCAAAAAAGCTACTTCAAAGGTAGATGGGATGTGAGAGATACACCTTGCCCAAGCATGCAGCCCTTGCTTAGTTCTCCTCACCTTTTGAAAGAGTTCTGACCTAGCAAAGTTCAAAGCACTTGAACACTCTATGTTGGGCATGTTCCGCAGCTCTTTTACTAGCCAGGAGGTGTACCCTGAAATAGAAACATGATGTGTTCATAAGCAGCTGTGAAGTGTTCTGCTTTCGAAAACTGTAAGAAGCACAAGATGAACTTGCTCCTAATGTACGACTTCTTATCATTTGCTTCAGTTCAAAACTATGTTGGTCTAAAATGTTGCATCTGAAAACCTAGATGCTATAAGCAATTAAAGCCAAACTGATGCACCAGATCCTCATGAGAACCTAAATTCTAGCTCCATATCAAGTTCAGCTGGGAGAAAGAAGGAGTAGTAGTCTTGGAGGAAATAGAGAGAGAGTTGTGTATGGATATTTAAATAGCTATAAACACACAAACATACAGACATCCATGTACAGAAACTGTTACTTATCCTGAAATTATATCAAGTGGTTTCTTCTATTGTCTAAGACAAAGGACTCTTGCTAAATCAGCTAGCTAGCATACCATTAGCATTGAAACCAAGCAAATCTAACCTTGACTAATTAGAGACAGTTGATCTCCAGAACTAGGGACTTCTCTAGTTCACTAGGAAATGGAAGTCATATCAAACTAAACAATCTATGATTCTGCTGGAACAATGTCTATTGATGTGAGAAGCAAAAATATGCCCAGGATTCTATACAACAGGGAGGGAAATAAAATTGCCTGTTTAACATTTTAAATGTACAAGCTGCATTAATAAAGCTCTGTGAAATGACACTAATTAAGGAGACAAGTCATCTTGTAAAAATTCAGTGGATTTCTTGCTGCTTGATAGGAGTTTTTCTTAGCCTTTGTGTACTGTATTTAGGTTCCTGAAGCCTTCATAATCAAGACTTAAAAGAAAACCATCCTCCACACTGAAATTTTTATGCTCCTTTAGCACCACCTTCACTAAAAATCTCTGCTTCTCTGTGTCTGAAAGCTGGGCTGCCCCAACATGATTTCCTTTCTAAACTGGGTCACTTGTTCCCCTTCATGCTTTGGAACTCCCTGTTGGCATTTCCAGTCCGCATCAAAACTGGGAAATCTGATAGAAAAAAGTTTGTTTCCCCCAAACATTTTACAGGAAGTGTCATCAAAACCAGATATCCTCAAGGGGAGAACTATCTATTCTAATTTTGCCATGATGCATAGTCCACGCTAGTTTTACAACAGCCAGCCATGAGACGTGGACCTTACCATAGGCAGAAGTAAAAGATGCCTGCAACAGCAGACTATGTGGCTAGAGAAGGGATCCAGCAACGTTAGTATCACATGCAGCTTCTATCCCTTGAACAGCCTTTCAGTCCTGCTGCTACCACAGAGGGTGAGGTTGAGCTAGAGAACATGGCATCTACTGCAGGGAAGAAATGGAACTGTGGCTGACACCTTGTTCCTGACAGCATCAGAAGAAGCAAGCTCTGTCTAAGCTGTCACAAAGCCTTGAGCTGACTCAGAGAGAAGAACTGATGTATTCTTCACTCTCTCTTCTTTCCATTCCTGTACTTATTTTGTAATCAACCTTTCAGCAGATGAAATGAAACATCGTTCTGATTACAAGTACATCTTTAAGACATCACTCCTGGGCATAATTTCCCACCTACTAGACAAAGAAAACTTCTGATTTACCATCTGCTTTTAATTTCTTTCTGAGTGAAGATTATGAGTAAATAGGTCATCTTTCTGTCTCCTCAGTTAGTCTACTTAGATTCTCTGAGTCCACCCACACACGACTGAAGGCATGACACAAAAAAAATCCATGCTATCCGAGGTTGGCAAGCAGCTTCTCTTCCAAGTGTACTGCAAGACAGATACATTAATACCTCCAGCAAATACCTATGCAGTATGGTGATGGGGAATCTTTCCCAAGCTCTTGCATTTTTATATCCTGCTAGGACTGAATCATAACTGCATAAGGATGCTGAAAACTACTATTCAGCTGAAGATTATTTTTCACTATTAAGATGCATTAAAAAGGAAACACTTACAATCTCTCACGTTCAAACTTTTCACATTACTTTCTGCAAGAGCAAGGTTATTAAACAGCTGCTTATTTTGACCCTTTGAAATGACCGCAATTTAGTAATGGAATTACAGTTCTTCACCTGTCACTGCATACCAATTTGTTAGAAGCTTTGGAATGAATTTCTGTGCAAATGAAAATGATTGTCACCATTGTTACCAGTCATAAAGAATGAGTCCAGAGTGTTTCTTAACAGGATGCAAATGCTGTGAGTTGTTTCTGATAAATTACTTCACTCCTCAAAAATAAAGAGTTTAAAAAGGTGAATGTGAAGATGCAGTCAGCAAGACAGCAAATGTTAGAGGAGAACAGAGCAGTAAGTGTGGGCACAGCAGGATGCCAAGACTACAGAGAACTACCAAAAATGCATGCCTCGAGTATGGAGTCTTTTTTAATTATCATCAAGGTTCTCTGAAACAGCCTTCCAAGGTAGTATTGCACTTTCTGTAGAGGTGGGATGGAAGTCAGTTAATTGCTTCTTCACAAACATCTAAATTCATTGTGTAAGTTTCTCATTTTTGCTTACAATACATTTATCTATTACTAGCCAGCTGGAGAAGTGTGGTCCCAAAATTGACACCTGGTCTGCTTAATCACACTCTTCATTTTTCAAAACTGGGCACATTCAAAAGTCCTCAGTCTAGTGACATCTCAAGCAATCAGATCACTGTGAGGACTAGCACATTAGTATGCTATCCTGATGCATCACTGATATACATTACTGTCTCTAGCTCTTTTCTGGCTCAAAAGGACTGGGCAGCAAGCAAGGAAGACGAATCAGACCCAAACTTTGTCTACATCTGCCTAAATTGCCTTCAGGAAGCAGCCAGAAAATACAGTGCCTGGTTCCTCTAGCACATCCAGTTCCAAGGTCTGACAGGCCATCTTGGAGATAGTTTTTGTTCAGGTGTACATTTTAAAGACCAGTTTAGCTGTCTACATTTTTAGTCTATCTTAAACATAGAAATAATAGAATACCGATAGGGGAACTCAGATTGCCAAGAAACGGCTCACAGGAAATTTTAAAACTGCCTGCAGAGCCCTTTTATTTTACAGAGTCATAGGACCAGTCAAGTTGGAAGGGACCTCAGGAGGTTTCTGGTCCAACTTTCTGCTCAAAGCAGGGTCAGCCATGAGGTCAGACCAAGTTGCTCAGGGCTTCATCCAGGTAGGTCTTGAAATCCTGCTATGATGGAGACTGTCCAGCTTCATTGTTCCCATGCTTAGCTGCTAGGAAGTTTCTCCTTGTATCTGGCAGTCTGAATCCTCCGTTTTCAGTTTACAATTGTTGCCTTTCATTCTGCTGCCATGCACCTCAGTGGAGAGCCTGGTTCCATCTTCTTGCTAACCTCCTCATAGAAGCTGTCAGGCCACTGTTAGCTTTCTGCTCTTCCCCGAGGTGAACAAGTCCCATCCCCTCAGCTTCTCCTCACAGGGCAAATGTACCAGTTCCCCAACCATCTTGGTGACTCCAGTTTATAATTTTTCCTTTATTAGCACCCCAAACTGGACAAACTGGACAAAACATTCAAGAAATGCTCTAGAAAAGCCAAATAAAGAGGAATAATCACTTCTTTCGATCTAACTGTAGTCTTGTTAATGTATTCCAGCATATTGCTAGCCTTCCTTGCTGCCAGGGCACATTTGCTGACTCACAAGCAGCTTCCTCTGCACCAGAAGTATGCTCAGTCACATGCTGCTTAGTTCTCTTCTAGCCCTTTCAATGCTAATCATTTCTTCCAAGAATACAGTCTGTAAGAGCATGGTGCTCCTGAAAGCAGTGTCAAGAATGGCATCACCATAGCAAAACAACCAATTTCCTAAAGAGGACCAGGAATAGCTTAAATACACTAACCCACATGTATCTTTACTATAGCCATTCAAATCCTGCACTTAAACAATGAAAGCTTACTCAGCCCCAGGCAGGTCAAAAAAAGATAGATTAATTTGATCCATATTTGTGATGGAAAAGACATTTAAAAAGTGCACACTCACAGAAGTAAAATAATGTCTACATCCAACTGCAAGAAAAATTAACTACGCTAACTACTAAGGAGGAAAACAAGATACTTACTTATACCTCAGGCAATTTTTAATCTTTAGAGTTAATTTTATGTTTCTATTGACAATTACTCCTAAGACTTTACAGTTGAATATTTCAATGGTTCTAACAGGACAAGTTAAAAAAACCTTATTCACTCAACATGCCACAGGTTACCAGGCTTACTATTCTGCTGAAACTACAATCCATTGCCTTTTTTTTTTTTTTTTTTTTTTTTTTGCGTGCTAAATATACACAAGAGGCACTAAGGAGGGAAGGGTAATCAAACTGCTTAAATTAACATCACTGAATCAGAAGCCCAGGCATCTCTGACTCCCTGCCCTGAGCCATCTTTAATAAGAAGATAATTTTAAGAATCTGTGCCTTCAGCTTAGTCACAAGCAATCCTACATAAGATTAGATATTTTATATTTGTCTTGACTTATGGACCATGTCCATAGATACTTGTCTGCTAGTAGTAAAGAACACTTTGTAGGATTTGAGGGTTCAACATTGATTTTATTATATTGTAAGACACGGATTCCTCTCAGATCTTTTAGAACATCTAAAAGCTGAGTGATCTTCACAAAGCCAGTGCTGCATATTCCATTTCTGTTAGGTTAAAGCTAAGCTAAACCCGAAGTGGGTTGATAGTATCAAAGTGGGCTTTCATCTGAAAGGTCCTTGTTTAAGGTCATAGCAACCAGGCAATTTCTTATGTGTTTCTCCTTACTCATACTGAACTCAAAATACCTACTTGATCACGTACATTTCTTCAGGAACTTCCACATTCTCCCCAGGCCTCTGCGTGCTCTCTTAAAAGCATGCCCATTCATGGGGTACCTCCAGTTTCTGAATTAGATTAACTTCTGCAAGAAGGTGGTTACCATTATTCAGATCTCATTCTTTTAGTGAAGGCAAATGAATTCCAAACATATTCACCTTCACACAGCGTAAATTGAGTTGATCTGCACCTTACCATTCTGTATGTCAGACTTCTTTCTTTTCAGAGACCTTCCTGAATTTTCTGTTCTTTTTGTGTTTCTTTTCATGGGTTCCTGGAGAATCAGTTCCTAATGGCTTTTGTAGACAGGGACATGAATTTGTCATTTTTCTGTTTAATGTTTCTAGTAAAGTGCATTGTCAATCATGATAATCTCAGGCCAAATTGTACTTGAGTGAAGGAGGAAATGAGCAGGATGAAACCTCCTGTCTCCTTGTGTGATTAGATGCATGTAAGCTGCAGTGCTATTTAGAGTAAAGCGATAAGACTCAATTATGACAAACATAATGAAGATTTTTTATTCAGGACACTGGAGACTGTCAAATCCCCTGCTTCTTCCTTAGTCTTATTAAACAAACTGTCCTCTCTGCTGCTACCTGCCCAAGAACGTTTTATGCCCATGCATGCTCTGCAAAGCTCCAGAACAGATCTTTGTCAACAGCAAGTACAGCATCTTTTTTGATGACTTGTCCCATTACTGATAAATACCTCTAAATCTTCTCAGCAGTAGCAGTGAAAACTCAGTTTATTTTCATTAATAATCACTTTTCTCTCAATTATTTTCAAAAGCTCACATAATAGTCCCTATCACTGCTTCTGACACTGCAAAGCTCTTCTGGCATTAATTTCACTGTCAATAATTTTATTGTCAATACAAATTTTGTCGGCAGCTACCATTTTGAACATCACTATTCCTTTCTAATTTTTAACATTTTAAAGCTGTCTTATTTATATTTGCTTGATTCAAAACTAATAAAAAAAAATTCACCTTCATAATATAAGCTCTTTTTTGAAGGTACATATGTATCATTTATTGTTCAGAATTCTAGTAAAATCTATAAATAACCCACAAAGTAAACACTACTTCTAATCACTACCTTTCTTCAGACTTTGTGCTGTTCAGATGTGAAATTTTAGCTCGAATTGCATTACAGTTATTGCTGTTTATTTGACTAAAGTGCCAGGGGGAAGTGGAGTCAGATCTCAGTCATGTCATGTGTGGAGAGCAACTCTAATGAAATCTAGAGTTATTCCACTTAAATACATGCCAGTGGGATCAGAGCCTACTTGCACTACATGTAGCAGTCCTGCTTGTCCTAGTTATCATTGTGGTTTGCCAAAAGTCCCAACCATAAGATAACCAAGCTGGGTTAAACATACTGGCTTGGTGGAAGTTGTACAAACGTAAGTTTACAGGAGTAACATTCCAAATGCTAAGAACCACCATTACTTCACCCACAACAGCATTCAATGCTGCTTAGCTAAAAATGTCATTAAATACATTTCATAAGCACTGCAGCCTGCATATAATAGTAGAGGTGGACTGACATAATCATAAATTATTCATGGACAGTCAATGGCATTGTAAAAAATCATATTCCTCTTCTGAGAGACTGACTATCCTTTTGAGAATATCAGTTGAACAGCTACTGCACTTTAAGACAAAAGCCTTTCAGTGAATACAAAATATAAAACCCTGTAATGATACCTATATCTACGCAAGATAAGTCCATGTCTATAGGCACAAGCCATCAATTATGTATAAAGAAAAGGGGATAAAGTGCCTAGCCTTGAGAAAGAAGAGTAATACATGGATGCCTAAAGGTATCAGGGTGCAATGAGTCCTAGAACTCTTACAATCAAATGTACAGGACCCACACAACCAGAGACATTGATATTTATATGACCAGGAAATTAAAAAAAATCTTAAAAAACCCACAAACCAAACACTTTACATAATGTAACTAGATATCAGTATAAACCCAGGTTATTAACTACAACAAAGTGAACCTAACAACTACTCAGGGTTAGCGTTTAAAGAGGACTAAGCACTCAGCAGACTAAAAGCTTATATGCAGAAGTTAGTGCAGACAACTGGTATGTCTAGGTGTCCTGTTTTCAGCTGGGATAGAGTTAATTTTCTTTCTAGTAGGCTAGTATAGTGCTATGTTTTGGATGTAGTATGAGAAGAATATTGCTAACACACTGATTTTTCAATTGTTGCTAAGTAGTGTTTATACTAAGCCAAGGATTTTTCAGCTTCTCATGCCAAGCCAGCAAGAAGGCTGGAGGGGCACAAGAAGTTAGGAGGGGACACAGCCAGAAACCTGATCCAAAGTGGCCAAAGGAATATTCTATACCGTCTGACATCATGCCCAGTATATAAACTGGGGGGAGCAGGCCTGGGCGGCATGGCTGCTTGTGAACTGACTGGGCATCGGCTAGCAAGTGGTGAGCAACTGCATTGTGCATCACTTGTTTTTTATATTCCAATCCTTTTATTATCATCACTCTCATTTTATTATTGTTATTGTTATAATTATTAGTTTCTTCCTTTCTGTTCTATTAGACTGTTCTTATCTCAAACCACTGGTTCTACCTTTTTTCCTTCTGATTCTCTCCCCCATCCCACTGGATGCGGGGGGAATGAGTGAGCAGCTGTGTGGTGCTTAGTTGCTAGCTGGGGTTAAACCACAACACTAGGCAACATCACGTCCACAAGATCCACACCTTTATCAATGTCAAGGGTCTTAGCAATTCTACTGTGCAGCATGCCACAACAGCACTCATCATTAAAGCAAGAAAAGCAGACTACTTATTGTTCTTCATGTTCAGGCCCAACTTAAAATACATGCCACGGTACTTCATGGTGGAAAGACAAAGATTAACAAAATACTCAAAATGTATTGCTATGCCAAAACCAAGTCTGTCACCATAGAGCATGGCACAAAGAGCCTCATCTATAGTTTTCTGCCGGTATTTCCTTAAAACCAAGAACTGTATAGTAATAGGCAATTATCTAGGGTGTTAATGTCCAGCAATGTTTGACTGAGCAAAGGCCTGACAGATTTGTTCCATATGGTAGAGAGCTTCCCAGTAGGCTTTGGCATCTCTGAACCCACAGATCTAAGACACAGGGTGGGGTAACCTCAGCCATCTCATTGGAAATACTAGCAGAGAATTTGCCATCTCCTGTAACTTGTTCTGCAGACAGCAAATATTTTTGCTTTCTGTAAAGTACTTTCTAGGTAGTCCACTTGGGAGAAAAAGTAATGTCTGTTACTCTAAGATAAAAGTCTACTTCATGTTACTTTGCTTTTATCAATCTCTTTACCAGTTGAAGAAGAAAAAAAAGAGATTCCTTTTATTTTTCCCTATTGCTTTTTAACAAGTAAGGGAAGATCTATTTTAACTCTCATATGATTTTATTTTTTCATGCATTGTGAAGCAGACCCCTTTTTAGTATCTCATAAGTTGCTTCCAACTTCCCAAACCTTCCTATCTGACAGTGAGAAAGACATTGCCATTAAATGTTTCTATGCCAAACCCAAATTGAAGTTTCCTGTTTGGCAGCCGAGAACAACTTACCCTTCACTATCACTGGGTAAACACGATATTGCTTTTCAAAGAAAATCATAACAAGAGACTAAGCAAACTAGATAGTAAACAAACAAACAAACAAAGAATCCATCAAAACAGTGGCAATGTTTTCCAAAACAAAACCCAAACCCTCCAACTCCTCTACAGCACTCGCTCATGTAATTTTTCAAGACAGACAGTTGCAAAAGGAGCTCATCATCTTAACAAAGCTTGATTCATTAAAATTAGGAACCCAACAGTAACTGTTTTCTGCTTCAGTACAGGCCTTATTAAGAAGCGCTGCTGTTGCAGTCATCTTAAAGTGAGGCCAACATGCTACTATAAAACCCAAATATGGATCATAAAGTCTTTAGCAATTGTTTAGTACATGCTTCGTTTCTTTTCATCCTGCTCATGAAAGTGTCCCTGGTTTTCTGGCCAAACTGTCTAGGACAAGCAACAGAGATAGCACCATGCTCAAAGGACAGAAACTTATCCTTCAACTCAGCAGTCATTCTCTGTTTTCACATTTAAGCACATTTCACGTTAAGGAGTACACTCAATAAATCTACTACAACCTTGGAAAGAACCCACTACAGATGTTTCAAAAAACTGAACAGGAATCTCTAAAATGGCTGTAAGAATTACCCATCTAACTACTACTGAAACGAAAGCCATCTGCCTATAGGTAATTTTGTATATAACAGCCAAAAAGTTGGATACAGGACAGTGACTCATCCTTTAACTAGGAAGAGTAGGGAAAATACTGCATTTGCTTTTCTCACAGCATCAACCTGAACATTCGCTGTGTCACATGAAGCGAAGCACTGAGTCAGACAGAGCAATGTGTCCAGCTGGGAACAATGTCTCTGGGCTGGTACTAGATGCTTCAGCAGAAGCGTGGCATCATGTAGCAGAGAGCTAGGAAAAAGAGAGGGCACTCTCAGTGGAATAAAAATCCAAATAGATCCCTACAACGAGAGATTCATTGTCAGGTGCCTCACAACAAGAAAGAAAAGTAATAGCTAGCTAACCCAGGAAATGGTTCAGCTAAGAAATTTTCTAGAACTGCAAGTAACAAAAGTAAGCCAGTTACATAAGGGATCAGGTTTAAGGATGGAGAAACATTGTATGTCCACAAACTCATAATTCTAAAGTGTCTGTTGGAAATTACTTCATCCTAAGGAAGCTTGTGGGGGAGGTCTGTATGCAAAAGCCCACTGCAGTGTTCTAGGACCACAGTCACAGCTCCATAACTTGAGAATACAGCAGACGTGACTTGCAGCCCCACTTCACCAGCCTTTCCTCTCTACAGCCCAAAGATTTGTCCCTGCATCCTGCTGGGGAAGCCAGGCCCGTCCACTACTCCAGATTCCTAGGTCCACTCCCTCCCCAGAGTCTGAGAAATTCCTGTTCCCCACAGATCTTTCAACATACTCAACTCAGCTGGCTGAATACCATCACCCACCATCAGGTTATTTTAGAAGCATGAGATTTCCCTAGCTGCCCTCATATCAAAAGGGCAGCTCCCACACTAACCTGAGGTGTGATACTCCAGCTGCTCTCTAAATAGGGAAAAACTAGAATTGACAGAAAGACAACAGGATAATGACAGAAAAAGGAGAAAACCTTATAAAATTTAAACAGAATGGACAATTACCAAACCTTCTTGGCAGTTCCTAATTTGAATCTTGAAACAAAAGGCAATTTTCAGGTGGCTATGATATAACTTGGTATCCCAGTAAGGAATAATTTTAAACAGAGTTTACAACTATCTAAGATAATTAGACTTCAACTTAAACATATATTGGTGCTATTCTCTTTTCTTACGTAAAAAAGAAATACCTCCAATAGTACCTCAAAACCTTGTTGCCTTTTGATCTTCCCTGCTGACAAATTATTTAAAGCACAGTTAACAGGAAATGCCAAGGTTACAGAACCTATGGAGTGGCATATTTAGGAAGTGATTTACTTCCTCTCCTGCCAGAACAGTTGCACAAGCCTGATACGTACAGTCTATCAGACAGCTGGCCTAGAGGCACAGAGGCTGCACACTACCTGACAAGCTGGAAACTTTAATTGGGGAGCAAACATCAAGTTTTTGTCTTGCGTAAATGAAAGCAGCAGATCTATCAAGAGGATAGAGCCATTGCCTTTGTGTTGCTCAACATTCCCTCGGTAACTGATTTTTCTGCTGGAATTTGCATCAGCTTGGCAGGGCTCTGTTCACCTGCTCTTCCAGTTTAATGCAAGCATCAAGTACAACAGCGCTTGGTTCCTGTGTGTGGAAAAGGAGGAGATGGTCCAGAGAGAGAGGATTAGGACGAGCTCATTTCAGGCATAACAAATCAAGGAAACTTTTCTATAGGTTGAGATCAAGACTAATTCCTCTTATGAAATCACATTCAGAGGAACAGTGATTATCTAATGTTAATTTGAACTAAGAGTTTGAAATCGGCGTTACTGACATCATGTTACAATTTGTGAATCTGTATTGCATTTAGTGATGTGGACTGTTTGCTTCACCAGACTAGGGCATCAGTTTGTTTAAAAATCTACCTGCTGTTTTTTGATGATCTTGAAATTTCAGGTTCTGCAAGAGGGATTCAGCCAAAGCTATGTAAAATAATACCCTTCCCCTCTCCACACACACTGGTTTGTCCTGAGCAAGGATACCATCCCAGAGAAGCAATGCCTGTGAACTTAATAGATATAACACATACAGCCAACCCCTTTCATTTCTACCTGGGAGAAGTGCTAATGGAAGCCCCATTCAGAAATCTTGTAAAGCAACTCCACCACTCATTAATGCAAGTGCACTGATTTCATTATGTCATCTTCTTGTTCAGCCTGAAACTTGAGAAATAGCTTAAAAAAATCTCAATCTTATCTTCTACTGTTAATTAATTACTAATTAGAGGGATACATGCTAGAACTACTTTGTTTACTGCAACAGAGGTTGTCATGCCCTTTGATGCCTTTCAATGAAACAAACCACATAACGTAATCCCAACCACTCCATGTTTTGACACAAATTGGACCTGCCCCAGTAAGCTTGGTGTTATTCTCTTCTGTAAAATTTTGCCTCACTTATAATCTTTTGGGGTTTGGATATTTTCAGATGGTAGTTTAAACCCCATGTAAGCAACTGTCCAATTTCAGTGATTACTTAGATGGGAGAACTATGAGGTAAATTGGGAGAACTAAATTCACTGTCTGTCTAAACCAGGTCAAATTCTATTCATCTTTATATCTCTTATACAATCTTCTATACTACATTTGGTTTAGTTCAAGCTGTTAAAAGGTGACAAAGCCATGAAACATTTCAGGAACACACAATTCGCTGGAGTTTTACATTTGCTTGTAAAACCCAACCACAAAACACAGATTGTTTGATATGTGCATGATCCCATCCTTGCTTGGGAAACATCTGCCTTGAATCAGTTATAAACCAGGGATGCAACAATGCTGGCAAGAGAAAGGCTTTCAGAGCCTTTGCAGTGTTGCAACCTTCCGATTTTTCTGCAAACAAAAGCATTAATATTTTGCTTTCCTTATTTCACTATGAAAACAAAAAATAGGCTCTGTGTGTGCACACACAAAAAGATTTTTTTAAACATACAGTAAAAAAAAAAAGTAACTCTTAAACTGGTTTACCTACTGATCACCCAAATATTTTGAAGGTCATCAAATCTCATTTTTTCCACAAGAGACACAACTTTCTGACTCAATACATGTTAGTGATTAACAAGTACAGAAAAGCAAATTTGAACTCTTGCCCTTCTTCCAGAGCTCTTTTTCTTCCCACGCTTGGCATACTTGTCTGTCAGTTTGCACAAACAAGTCCTTGCTGCTTTTAGAAGTCTTGGTCTTGAGAATACTACCTCTGGGCAGTACCACTTTTAATAAACTATGTCTGAGATAAAGAAATAATGGCAGTTCATAATCAGCTGGAAATTAAAATGGTAGTTGTTCTTTTGGGAAAAAAGCAAACAAAAAAACCCAACAAACACCCCCCCCCCCCCCGAAACAAAACCAAAACCAAAACCCACTGGAGAACATTACCACTATAGCACTACTGCTGCAGGGCTGCTGCCAAAAAGCAAGCCACTCAGGTCTGTGTGCACTCTCTACCCTGAGCTGTTGTTTTAAACCATACAGTAAGCACGCACCACACCTGTGATGCATCCAACCTCAATCTAATGTAGGGTCTCTTAGATGCAGAGGATGTGCATGTGATTCTTCCCCTGTTCTTTATTTCTAGACAGTGCATTATATATTTGTGCGTCTTGTACAGAGTTTTCCACTTGGCCTGCCTGCCAACCCCTATCCCATTTCAAGCGCCTCTCCTTTATACTGCAAATGCATCCTGGCATCCATTCCCTTCCACTAGCCAGGAATGTTAAGAACAGAACCCAACCATGTCTAATTCTCTTCATCCTAATACACACCACAACAGTTGATAGATATCCAGCCACTGAATAGCTCACACAGCTCTCACCCTTTTCCATCCATAGCTGGACATGCAGCTACAGTACTCAAGAGCACCATTAGCTTGCCAGCTTCAGAGATTATCCACACCATGCACGAGCAGCATGAGCCGTTCGAATAGGAACGTGTCAGTGAGAAGAAGAACTGTGTTCAGCAATAAGCCAGTAGAAAACAGAGACAGACTTTTTTTCAAATGCTCACCAACTCAGAGGGTGGGATTCAATCCAGAGCTGGAAATCTAGCAGGCAGGAATGTAGCTTGGTGTGCTAGCACATGGAAACCTCCCCTTCGACATCAAGAGAGAATCCTGCACCAAAGGCCTTGGGGACACTAATTCAGTTCTAGAGGGTCCTCTTCCAGAATGGTGAGTTCAGCGTATTGTTACAAATAATAGATAGCAACAGTCTATTCCAAAACATGCTTTATTCTTGACAGGCTGCGACAGAAGAGTTTTCATCTGACTGTTTTAACAGAGCTCAGACATATTCTTAGGGATTATTAATTACCTTTCAACCTCTAGCACCCACACAGTACAGAGTTAATTCTACCAGAACTACAATATGGGTTGAAACACAACAGTTACTCAGGCCAAAGAAACTGCAAGGCTTACAAGAGTGCTCTACTGTTCAGTAGTCTTCGCTAAGTGAGAACAACTTTTCAGTGGCTTAAAAGAAGGTGCAATAAATATTGCCATCCAAGCAACTCTGTTTATGCGATACTTCAGCATTCAAATGGGCAGGTTACAGCAATCCCTCCAAATTTTATGTTTTTTTTTTTTTCTTTTTCTCCCACCACCACCAATGCTTCTTTTGGTGTAAGTATTTCTATGCTATTAGCCCCAATTTTTTTCTTGCCAAGAACACATTAGTTCATTGTAATAACACCTGTGTATTCGGTTTCTGTGGCGAGGTTTTGGTAGCGGGGAGGGTTACAGGGGTGACTTCTGTGAGAAGCTGCTGGAAGCTTCCCCTGTGCCCGATAAAGCCAATGCCAGCCAGCTCTAAGATGGACCCACCGCCAGCCAAGGCTGAGCCAATCAGTGATAGTGGTAACGCCTCTGGGATAAC
>JANZLQ010000050.1:15839194-15854259 GCA_026212715.1 Elanus axillaris
GGGGGGTGGAGAGGGTAGAATAGGGAAGGGAGAGAAAAAAAAATTGAAGAAAAAAAAAAGAGATGAGGGATATGGATATAGTTAGAATGAAACACTACAGAGGATTCCTGGGTCTCTGACTCCTGACCATATATTCTTTCTGTATTCACAGGGAATGACCCCACTTTATGTGTGCCTTGGTTCTCCCTTAATGTAAAAATTACACTTCCACACTCAAAGGGATGTTGGGATGATAAACTCTGATTAAGGATAGTAAACTGTTCAGACACTACAGGTATAAAACCATACACAATGACCAGACAGTCAGAAAGTGGCTACATTGCTGTAAATCAGGAGCAAGTGAAATACATTCCCACAATAGTTGTGTTTTAGAGTCCACAAGTCTTCCATTTCTGAAGGGTTCAAATTTGCCCAAAGTTTAAGGGTAGTCTCCCATGAACTTACTAATTCTGCACAGCATTGTTCACTGTCTCCATTTTCAGCTGTCATTTCACCATCTAATTGGCAGTACTATGATTGCTTCTTTCCTTTTTAAACAGAGCTTCTCAGGGAATATTATACTAGATAAAACTTACATAATGGGGGGAAAGTTATTTTTGTTTATGTTCCATTTCTTTCAATATGTATCATTTAACAGAAGTGAAACATTTTAATTTCAGATTTATTTTTTCAGCTGCTGCTACTGAAGGCAGAAAAAAATCCTTGATTTAAGTGCTTATTAAGAATATATATATTTTAGGCCTTTTTTTTTAAATATTCATACAATGTTTTCATTACTGAGAAAACTGACATCATCTTTTCTTACACCACATGCAACAGTAATGCCAAATTCAGTGAAACAGTAAATAGGGATAGCATAGTTTGTGGAATTCTTTGAAAAAGCCTAATACCATTGCACAGGGTTTTTATGAGTGCTCACAAGTCAGTGGCCAAGGAGCCAGCAGATATACTAATGTTTTTGAAGAAGTAGCTTATTGCATTGATTGCAGGGAAGTTACTTGTCAGAACACTACCACTGAAGATGTTATTGTATTAGCTGGACCAGAATTATTGTGTCATAAGAACCCTCAGAAAATATTAAACCTTTTATTTCCAACATAAGTAATAGGTGATTCTAAAATATTTTTTTATATAACTATGCAACCAGGTAAATCCAGTGAGCGTATGTGTGTGGCAAGGAAAGAAATCTGGCCAAACTGATTAATACACATAATCAATATTTTATCACTAACAATTCAGACCAAAGCCACACCCTCAGAAACTCAGCTCAGAAAAACTGTATGTGTTTAAGTTTTATTCACTTTATAAACTATTCAATGTTGAGTTGCTTATTTTGCCTAGCTCCTGCTATTTTCTTTCCATTTCAGAGCACAGACCATTTTACATTTTGAAAACAGGGTATTCACTTGCAGTTTTACACCTGAGGAAAGCAGCATATCCTCCGTCCAGGCAAAGAATGAATTTTTCTGAGTATGAACTACTAATACTGATTATAGCTGCATGTCTCAGAAGTCATTAAAAAGACATTTTGCAAAAGCCACAGAAGGAAAAATTGGATAGAAAAGCCCACCCCTGTGTCATTAAAAATTACTTTAACAAACATTATTATGAGAAATTAGGACTGTACGCTTAATAAACTGCATTACGGAAAAACTGAAGTAGGTTTATGTGAGTGTCCTGCAGTCACAGTGCCATGATCCTAAGGGCTGGATCTGTGCACCGTTGGCTTACTCGGCAGTAGGAGCATGTTCCAAACCAGGCACAGACACACTGTGGCACTGCACTGAATTTCACCCAGGCACACTGTACACTGTAGATGTGTTTGTGCTGGCTGCAGAAGAACAGATAATATGCAATGAGGCATGAAGCCTGCTGGAACAAAGCTCCTGTCAATGTTTTGTGAGCTTATCTAAGTGAGTTTAGAAAATGTGTCATGTGGTTGCAATGGGCTTGATCTGGCAGAAGTCTGAAAGCTAGGTTTCCTATACCACAGATTCATTTAGTATTTCTGGCATAGCTTCCTTTCATTTTAAATCTAACTAAAACTTTAGCACAATTACTATGAAGAACTATTTGCTTCACCTGCTTTACTCAGCACAAAAGCTCAGGTTTCCAGTAGTTCTGATCTGTCATAACAGTAAACCCAAACAGCCTATTTCTGATGTCACTTACGCTAATGTAACTCTAGGGAGTAACTCCTTCCATACATCACCTCATGACCAATCCTAACACTACCTCATAGTTAAGTGTTTAGGACCTTTCAAGTGTATTTGTTAAATAGCTAGGAATGTGTCTACTACAGTGTCTTAGACCAGATCAGGAGTGCACTTTTGAAGCAGATCTCCCAGATGTCCTCACTTTGCACTTTGGTTCACACCACAAAGGAATCTCGGAGATTACAAACTGGATTCCTCCTGGATGAAGCTAAATTTTGGACTTTGCAACCAAAGAAGAGCAACTAAGCTGGTGAGGGGCCTGGAGCACAAGTCTTACGAGGAGCAGCTGAGGGAACTGGGGCTGTTTAGTCTGGAGAAAACGAGGCTGAGCGGGGACCTTATTGCTCTCTGCAACTGTCTAAAAGGAGGTTGTAGTGAGGTAGGAGTTGGTCTCTTCTATCAAGTAACTCATGATAGGATGAGATAAAACAGCCTCAAGTTGCAGCAGGGGAGGTTTAGATTGGATGTTAGGAAAAATTTCTTCACCAAAAGGGTTATCAAGCAGTGGAAAAGGATGCCCAGGGAAGTGTTGAGTCACAATCCCTGGATTGTGGAGGTATTTAAGAGACATGTAGATGTGGTGCTTAGGGACACGGTTTAGTGGTGGACTTGGTAGGGTTAGGTTAATGTTTGGGCTTAATGATCTTAAGGGTCTTTTCCAACCTAAATGATTCTGTGATTCTATAAACAAAAAGATGTGCTATAGGAGTGCATCCAATGCATCCCACTGCTAAGGAGGGTTCAGTCCGAGGGATGACACTGGAACAAGACCTTAGTAAACCTACAGACAGCTGCTATGACTGCTGTTCAGTATGTTCTTCTGATTCTTCTGACCCGTCACTTTCCGGTTGGGATGAGGCGGCTACAATGAGACAGCCTTATACCATTTCTACACCTAATAACTGAACTGTTGCCTAAATTAAGCTACAACACACTAAAGAGACTGCAAAAGAAGCTTCAAGCCCAAATTTGGTGGAGAGATAAACTGTGAGCTAAGAAATGGATGCCAAATGCAATAATTTTCACCATATCTATATTTTGAGTGCATCCAAAACAAGTGTAAAATACATAATGCAGAAGGGGATGCAAGGTTAACCAGGGTAAGGGAACATGTATAACCTGCAGAGTTTCTACGTATGTGGTAAACATGTATTTCTTAGGCATACACGATAGGCTTGCACAGCTCAAAGTAAAAAATCATAAAGTACTAAAACCTAAGAATATCCAGGTGATGCCAGATAAGAAATCCAACCACAATGAACTGCTAGGAAAATGGAAATAGTAAACATTTTATAGATGACCCCAAGTAACTTGATCTAATACTGAAATTAGCTCCAACTTTGAAGATAGACCTGTTTTGGGCAGGTGCTGAGGGAGAAAGCAGATTGGACCAGGTGGCCTCCAGAGGTCCCTTCTACTTTAAATTATTCTACAACTCCACAATTTTTAATATTTGTTAACAGAAATGTAAAATTGCTTGATAAGGAACACACAACACCAATCAAGTCTTCTCTTATTTCAGGGCTCAGTGTTTTCTTCCAACAGCATTTCGCATACTGGAGAGAAGAATTCTGTTGGCCAAAAAAATCACAGTGCTTCACTGGAATGAAAGCAAATGAGTTTTTATATAAATACATAAGGTTTCTCTCAGAGCTGGAGCCTTTAATTTAAAAAAGCTTACACCGCAGGTGAGCCCAAGTTATTTATCACCCATAGAGCCTTGCAATTACATGGAATAAATGATGAATCCAGAAGAATCAAGTTCTATTCCTAAATTCCTACGCTGTGTTACTTTAGGCAAAATACTGAAAAAAAAAAACCAAAAAAAACCCCCCAAAACCCCCCAAAAAAACCCACCCAAACAAACCCCAAACCATTGATACTTCAATACATATGAAATCTTTTCATTACAAATAAGTCAGTGAGCAGTTAAGAACAAGCAAAATTTTATTTATTCTAATTTGAATTACATGTATATATAAAGGTCTGAAAAATCAGAGCTGATTCTCCTTCAGCTTTATTTCTCCCATTATGAAACAGGAAACGTGATAGGGCCTTGGCACAGAAACTACTGGAAGAAAATTCATTGTCTTTGGTTTTACAGGATTCAGACTAAGTTATCATAATAGTCTGTTTTGGCCTTAATCTGTACTTCACTTCTTCACACAGGTTTTGTGAGGATAAATTCACTTGGGTATTACTGGTGATAAGAGCAATTTAAGTAGATAATAGATAGAGAATGTTCCTTCCGAATGAATGGATTGGCAATTAAAGATATAAATAGCATAATCAGTTCTCCAGTTTCATTATTAATTATCTGCATACACAGGTAATCACACAGATATACACATAAACATTTGATTTTTTTTTAAATTTACATTTTTGAATCACTAACATTTTAATCAAACATGTGCATTAGCTAATTCTCAAAATACTCTGGCAAAGTAGGGGAATAAGTATTAATATTCCTTCTTTAGCTGAAGGAAAAATCAAGAGACTGCAGTGAGCAGTAAGTGATTTTTTCCAAGACCATGTATCAAATTAACAGAAGAACCTCACTGCTGGTTCTGTGCTCATTCCCTCTCTCCATGTTGCCTCTGACTTGATTAGTTTCTTATGACTAACCATTAATAATTCTGCATTATGCAATCATCCCTAGGTAAAAGAGAAGTTTATTCTTAATAAATGTCAGGGAAGCTAAACAATTTGAGAGTACCACAAAATGTATAATAATCAGATTAATTAAAGTGGACTCTGATTATGGCCATAACCTGATATACCCAGCCAGTCAGTCTCTCATAGGATCTAATTGCCAGACAAAATTACATTTCAAATGTATCAGGAAAAAAGAATCTTTTTCTGCATTTAGAGTCATCATTTCTCTTCTCTGCAAATTGTGTAATATCCAAAATAACCCTTTCTACTCCTTAGTAAGCTAAGTAAATAATACTAATAATAAAAATACAAAAATCTGTGTAACCAACAGAAGCCTTGGTGAAGCAAAGTAATGATTTTCAGTGAACAGCAAAAAACCTGCCACTCGACAGTGAAGCAGAAGTGATTCCATTTCAATAGATCTGATCAGATCACCCTGGACAGCATTTAATTGATTAGCCTCATTTAGCAAAGTACGTAAGTGCATGCTTAGTATTGATTTGGTATCACCTTCATGGTCATTAGGTTATAAGGACATACCTGAACAATGTACTGAAACTGGATCTCTGCTATTACATTGTGGTTCAAACCAACCAGTGAAGTAAACGCAACATGTGACAAGGTACATGGGGTCTATCAGCCTTCCTATAAACAGGAATTTCTTACTGATTAGCCTCACAGAGCAATATATACAGCAAACAGCTTAAGAGAAGGTGCTGAATACAAGTCTACCCACATTTTCATGAAAGATGATGTGAACAACATAAAGGATAGCTACAAACATAAGTTTCAAAGATGTCAGAATTTCAAATTCAGCTGGTTTAGGCACAACCATCACTTCTGTTTCTTTGCTGGTAGGGCAAACGGGTTTCCCTGCTCACTCTCAGATTGCAATAATTTTGCTCTTCCAAAACCCGTAAGGAATCATGGAGGAGAAAGCACAGAAAAGTTGAAAAGTTAAGAAATCTTTACAAACACCACATTATGCTCAGTAACTTGTTTCACATCCTTTGGGGTTTTGGGGAAAAAAAAAAAAAAAAGAAATCTCACCAGGTTCTGTCTTAACACAGCGAACTCCACCAGCTCTTAAATCTCCTGACTGGCTCCATGGCCAAAGCCCCCTTCCCCTAGGCAATCTATGGGTGGAAGAACTCCGCAGCAGCAACTCTACAGCGCCAGGCCATGCCCCTGCCTCTTGACTCCTTCTGATGCCACGTGCTTCTTCCCCCAGCTTTCTCTGAAATGGAACAGGAAGCAGGAACAACTGGGTATGGATATGATTAGACCTGAAATTCCAAGATAACTTGGAAAAATTCTATAGCTTCTCTAGGATTGGCCTTTTAGGAAAGGGAGAGGATCAGGTTCACATTTGCACTCCTCCTGGCCCCAGGCCAAGTGATTCTCTCTGCCTTGAATGATCTGGTCTGTCACTTATGCAGACAGCAGCACTGATGGACTGCTAGCACCGCCTGCAAATTAAATTCCAATTAACTGCACTGTCTCCTTGATAGTTAGCACTAGCACCCTCCTTCCTTAGCCCTGTTCACAGTGGCTGTGCCTACAGAAACTTGAGGTGCCAGCTCCAGACAGAAAATCAAATTAGGCTTTCAGCTTTTTCTTCAATTGCTTTCTCTTGAGCTTGGTCTCAGCCCTGGTAGCTGCTCCAGCCTCAGCATTTCATCGCTGACCAGTAGGGCCAGAGATTTAGCAGTCCCTTGGAGGCTGAGGTCACATTTGCACTGTGGATCAATAAGCTAAGTTTTTCAGTCTAATGGCACTGCTAGCATTGGCACCTCCACCAAAGTCCAAGGTAAGATTTTCTTCTGAAAGGGCCCAAAAGCCCTTACCCATCTGGTGCATTAGGCATGTTGTCAGTAGCATGTATCTAACACTTCAGTAGCACCCACAGATTCAGTGCCAACAACCGTTCATTCTCAAAACACTGCCACACAAGGAATACAAAGGAAATCTGCAATTTGGAAGCTTTAGTAGAAGTGAAGAACTCCTTGGTTTCAGGCAGTTATGTGAATAATCTGGGATCCTAATTTGCTGTTTACTCTGTCTTCTTCTGGTACACAGATTAACCCTTGACTCCAAAGACTTCTGTCCAGAGTCTCTGCAGGGTTACAGCCTTTAAAATGATGCATTTCTGATTAAGCATAGAGAAAGAATTTCCAATTTTTTATGGAAATCTGACTTCCCAGAGAATAGCAGTAAATCAAATGAGCTTTGATCACGAAAGGGGAGATTGTATAAGGCACATGGGTGTTTGACAAGAAAAATGAAATGCCTTTATGAGGAAAGGAATTCCCATGGGTTTTTAACCAGGTCTCTGAAAACCTGAAACTTTTCACCAGAAATGTCAAGCCAGTAAACTGGGATTCTTGTGGAAACAGTGACTCAGGAGTAAGAAAATCTTTCAGCTGTTCCTTCTTCCACCTAACACCACTACTCATTATTCTACAAAATATAGTATAATTCTGTATTATAAGCATTACATTGGATATCAACAAAGGTAGCATAATCTATGAATAAATAAGTATGTTCTTCAAAGACCATTACCATAACTGGAATGAATACATGAGACACAGTCCTCCTCCTTCCACATTTAACCGACTCAAATATCTAAGCACTAACAGGAACTGAAAAAGGTTTTCCTTGAAAATGTTCATTGTAGAAAAGATAGCATACACTGTAGGTAATGCAGTTCAAGAATAATGATATCAGATACCAGGAATAGACATAGGTTGCTCCAGGTTGAGATAACAGAAACAATTTAGGGCACAATTTAAGCCAAATCTAAATTATGTCTGTGTGAGAGATCTGTAAATTCAAGCAGGAAGGGAAAGGAGAAGGTATATGACTGGAGGTTTTCAGTGAAGTAGAGCTCTTTGGATAATTGTTGAACCTGAGTTTTTAATCTATAACTGAGGTGATTATTTAATTTGAATTTTATTAGGAATCATGCACTGTAGCAACATCCTCTTTCAGTTTACAGATACCAGCTGGGTAACATAGGCGTGAAGAACTAGGATGAAACATTACACTTCACTGGAAATTCAGCACGTCTAATTAGTCACCTAAAGGACTGATTAATTAAGTTTGGGGGAAGAGGGAGGGTTGCTTCCATAATACTAAATCCTTCCTGAAAATGTACAGATATTCCAATAAGAGCAAATCAGAAGGAAACCAAATTATAGAAGGCTACTACTACTATTTCTGAGCTTGCAGAAATCCTTTGCTAGATGCTACGTATCACAGTGAAATACTGCAATTAGAAACCTAAGAGGCATTCCATCTCTGGTTTCAAATATCAGAGGATTTTCATTAAATCATATTGTATTTCCTGTTAGATAAGATTTTAACAGAGAGAATGATGCTACTCAATTTTCTTGAAAACACAGTAATAACTTTCAGAGCTTGTACTTTTGCTAACACCTCAAGTAGCTAAAAAATGCCTTTGATTTTAATTACAATGGAATATTTACAATAGATGCAGATCATACTATCTGGCAACTGTTAAAAAAATTTAATGTTTTTAATAGTTTCTTACAACTTTAGGTTACTTACTAATGGATTATGAAATTCAGCCACAGAACCTCATAAGTTGAGAACTAGAACTACAAAGTAAATTAAATATCCATATACTTATTTATTCTCTCCTTAAAATAATAAGTAAAACTGCAGATGTGGCCTTTATTAGAATCATAACGATCGCTGGGTTTGTTTTTGTTGCTGCTCCCCTTTCCAAGACTGGTACGCCTAACAGACTTCTGGACAGCCCTACTTTTAAAAAGCAAGACTGTCAGGCTACAACCATGTAGTTTCCATCCCACTTTGGTTTTCTGAGCATCAGCCACAAAGTCTTCCCATGATGGCATAGTATGTTTTCCCTTTTAGTAATCTGCACCACAGGAAGAGTTCTGATGCCCTTCTTTCTTCCTTACTCAGGGAAAACCTTTCTGACTGGCTTTCCAAGGAGCCCTGCCTCAGCTGCGAGAGCTGATCTCATCCATATAATACATGAAAGGGCAGGACCTGGAAAATATTAGCTGCACATTTACCTCTCATTTAATATGAATAATGTGCACTGCAGTATGCCCTAGCAGCAAGACACTGTTGTGCTTTCATCCTCTTCATACCACACAACAGACAAAACCAGGCAGTTTATAACTGCAGATGGGAGTTCTTGTAAACGTAACTAAGGGGAACCATCTTGGATTGAAAAACATAGTCAGGATCAGCTGTCCATGCTTATCCTATGTTGCATAAACATACAGAACACTGAATGAGTAATTCATGTCATCATATAAGATGTAGCATTATCAGACATACAAATATGACTGTATCTGAAATAGGACAGCTAGGAAAATACGTGAGTATTGTTTGACAAAACTATTTAGGAGGTATTTTTTTCCATGTAAAAGTTAGAAATAGGTATTCTTCAAAATGTTGCAAGCATTTACATTTTTGGTATTATAGTTTTATAAGGACATTACATACAGTGTCCTCAAGTACTTCTGCTTTAGCTAACAGACTTAAATACATCAAATTGAAAGCACCAAAAGCCTGGACAGAGAGAGGCACAGCTTTGAACTACTGTCCTCACACATCAGTTATCAAACTTGGCTGGGGTGGTTTTCCTTTAAAATATGTTTCAGCTTCCCATCAAAGATGTTTTCCAAAGGAAAAAACCCATTAACAAACAACAGACTTTCTCTCTGTCCCTCAACACCTTCCAAGGGGATATATTTGAACATTTTTTTTCAGCAGGGAAATTTTTACAAAACAGTACCTTCCAGGATGCTTTGATTTGATCAATATTCTACTTGCTTTTCTGTCTTCTGCTGCAGCTATTCCACTCGGCATAAACCACTAAATAATCTTCCACCCATAAACTGAAATCTCAGAGAACAATAATCACTACCATAAATTCTCCGTTTTCTTCCTTTTTTCTCTCAAAACCAAAAAATACTTAGAGTTTTTACCAGTGCAAGGCAACAAAAATGCTGGAGTCACTTCCAAGTCAAATACCATCCAACAGCTTCCCAAGTAAGTAAACACCCACAGGCCAACAAGCCATATACAGATACCTAGGGAAAGGTGCTAAAGAACATAGCTCCAGGTAGACCAAATCTGATCAGATGAAACCAAAGGTGTAAGCAACCTACCATTCTGCACCCTGAAAATGGTCAGTAAAAGGAAGAAAGTTAAGAGAGGTCATGAATACCTGAATAATATACATACCCAACAGGCATACAAGCAAGCAAACCCCAGTTACTAGCAGAGCACTTTGGGTAGCTCTCCAGCAAATTCACCAGATCTCAGCAACCATAACAGAGCTCCATGGTCTGCTGCCTCTCAGGTGCAGCATCATATTTCACTAACGGCCATCAGTCCAGGCCTACACCCTGATGTAATATTGACCCACATCACCACACAGACATTTCATGTATCCACTGCTCCCATTTTCAGGCAGGCCATGCACTGGGAATGCTCGTCATTGGTAGCAACCTATTTCAAAGCAAAGAATCAGTGATGTCGTATGTGGCTTGCTGGCACTCCACCCACTGAGTCCAAGGTGGGTCTGGATGCACGCAAAACCAAAGAGCCCCTTTGCTACTTCTTGTCTAACATAACAGACTTCACCGGTTATTGGCAAACAAAAGTTGAAGACAGAAAGTACCCAAATTAAATTGTTTTTTTCCAACCATTTTGAGATTAACAGACCCTTGAAAATTTCTCAGTAGAAGCACTGTGAATTCAAGCTCATTGACAATAAACTTACTTTTCTCAGTCAGGCTTTAGAAGTAGCACATGGATCCCCAGGCCTGAGCGAACCATATAATGAAAAACAATCCTAGTAAATTAGGAAGCCTTTTTCTTTCAAGCCCTGTCACATGCCTTCTGTTTTTTATTAATACTAAGCATACTATAGTTATATTACTAATAAAATCAAATATAATGATACTATGCATACGAATTCTTTATCCAAGAGAGAGCTCCTAAAACAGAATAAAAAACTTCAATTACCTCCCTCTGAAGCTAGGAAATCATCATGATGATTTATTTGCTTTGTAGGATTAGAATTTTAAAAAAATCCCACTCTCTAATGCTGAAAACTCACACCCCCCCTATTTTCTTACAGGGTTGTCTCAGACATAGTACTCCTTCAGTTGAAAATAAACAAGGAAGATAAGCCAGCAAGCAAGTTCCAAACATCTATTGCTTCTACTTTGTACATGATTTTTTTGCACTGCTGTTTTCCATTTTAAGAAGCGAAAAGGCATCCTCCAGGGATTGGTCTGTGTCCAAGTAAAAGATGCAATTAAAAATCAGTCTTGTAAAACGTTATTGTTTCTAACAGACAGGTAGAATAGCACTTTCAGTCTTGTGCAACCTGAATGTGAATGAGCTCCTACTGTATCACATACTATTTGGCCCTGTTAATCAGAACTGCAGGTCCCTTTGTGTTCAAAAGGTAAAACAAGTGAAGCTGATAATAAAGAAAATCAGGACCTTGACTGGCAGGCCAATAACAAATATCACCTAGCCAATAACAAATAACTTCTATCTGGACAAATACTTCTAGTGTATAACTAATTTTAAGAAATTTTCAGGAAACATATATAGAGGTTATATTTTTAAACAAAACCAGTTCCCCTAATCTACTAAATCGAGCACCCAAGCACTGTAAACAGCCATTAAAATACATTTTTATTTAAAAAACTTATATGTACATGGTGTATGGCATTAGCAGGAAAAAAAAAACAACAACCCAAAACCATAGATGCAATGTACACTATTCACTACCCTACTTTTTGACTGCCATCATTAGCAACTAATGCTTAAAGAAAGAGTAAATGAGCAAGGGAACAGCAGCAATATTTCCTCAACGGCAAAGGGGCTTCCCAAGCCAAAGTTTATGTCTATACCCTTGCTCTGACAGCAGTTCAGGGGACTTTTGCCAAGAACTCATTAAATGATTTCACAGCCTGGTTGCATAAAAGATTTTCTAACAGTTTTAAATTTTTTTCAAAGCTTTGAGGTTGAAAAATTTTGTTTGATACTCAGATTCCTTGCACCAATTCCATGCACCTTGCAAACAATAAATAATCTGTGTTCTTTTCCACAGAGTTTCAAGGTTAGATAAAACTCTGGGTTATTGCTCAGATATGTTTATCATAAAGTTGAAACGTGTCAGTGAACTTCATCTACTCATATATGGAAGTTGTCTCACACCCTTGATTGCTGGCCTTTTTATTCTTTTCTAATTTTCCTCTTTCACTTTTGAGAAATAAGTCCAGACCAGCATGAAAATTTCAATACGTGAACACACCATGAATTTATGCAAGTATATATGCAACACCATGATGACATTTTCTGGTATGTTCACTATTCTTGCTTACTAGTGCCCAGTTGTGACTGTTGCTGAGTTTGAGAAGATGTTTTCAAGGAGCTATATACAGCATTGTTCCAAGACCTACTGTCTAAATGCTAATAGCTAATTTCAGGACCATCAATGCAATATGTATATTGTAGGCTGTTTCCAAATATAAATTATGTTATTTGAATATGAAATTTCATCTGCTATTTTACTAAAAAATTGCTCTATGATATAAAGTTTTTCTATAACTTTTTACAAGAGTTAGTTCTCATTGCCCTTAATGATTTGATTTAATCAGCCAAGTTGGCCATTTCTGTGTTAACCACATTTAAAGTACTCATTTTAATAATTTGCTGAACCTAGTGAAAAAATAATTAAGGCTTAAAGTCAACAAAGAACTAGTGAACTAAACATTTTGATAGTAAATAAATCATTCTCCCATATGTCTTCTACATGGAGAGCATCTGATTTCTGCTGATCAAACGGTAGAGTAGGAAAACTGCTTTACACATTTTGTTAGGACTACAGTGCTTTTGTAACTAAGTAAAACAGAAGAAAACTGATAAAAACATTTTCAAACCACTTGTTTGGATTTAAAGTAAATAAGTATTTAACCTTGCATAAGTAAATATGAAGAAGGTAAGTAAAAATAGTGTTATTATTTGTAATGTTCATGAAGTTATAGTAAATCAACAGAATATTGTACCTTGCTTTTACTGGAGGATCATGTATACATGCATACTTAAAAAATGAATGTACAAATTATGTGCTTTATGGATTAAGGAGGATATTAAAGAATTGGCTCTTTGACACTTTTCCTACAAGGCACCTAGAAACCTGGCATTTATCTTGTCTCTGTCATGATGGGGTAGCACATCTGAGAGAATGTGGCGGTTAGAATTTATTTGATTTTAGTACTAAAACCAGATCTCGTTCTATGCACAAGTACTAAATAACTGTGTGTGATGATTTTAAAGGGGTGAACCAACCACACATAAAAAAAAGGAAACAAAATTTAATGCTTTAATCTTAATTCGGGAATTAAATTTAGAAGCTACATCACTCTCCACCCATTTTTCCAGGTCATGTTTCCAAATGAAGTCCTAGATGGCATAAAAAACCTGTGAAGTTAAACATGCAGTCCACTTATACATAAGTTACAACATACAGTAAAATCAGCTGTAAGCATGAAGAGGCAGTCTGGTCTCACTCTAAATGCAGTTCTAGGACTATGTAACACAGCAGAAAATGTAATTTATGCACACAGTAAATGATCATCAGCTTGCAGAAGGGCCCCCATTGATTTTGTCATTTGATCTTCCACAAATAATGCTAGAGAAAGCCCCAAGTTAATCCATCAAGCAAATGCCAGGGAAGGATCAAGCTAAAACACTGCCCGGTGTTCTTGGTAAACACAGGAATGCCACTGCTGCTCAGATCACAGTATGCAATCGCACTGGGAAATGTGAAAACTCTCAGTAATAATGTCTTACTACAACTAAGTTAAAAAGCCAGAAACCAGCACATTTTGGCCAGATAAAGGCATGTGGTTACCATACAGATGGGCAAATGTATCTAAGCACTTCACTGTTATTTAACACTCTCAACATGAGATTGGCTTAGGAATGCTTTTGTTGGAAAGAGAGTCTCAGTGCTTCCAGCTTCCAATACCTACTGCTGGCCCACAGCTCCTACACAGCTGGGCAATTTCATTCTACTTAGCAAAGAAACTACAGCTAATTAAAAGCAATGTAGTCTTTTGGAAGGCAAAGAAAGGAGGGTATTAAACCTTTCCATCACTTCAAAATGCTCGGATTCAGTCTCTGCTAACAATTCTGGAATAAACAAAGCCACACTGACTGCAAAATGCAGGCTTTAAAAATATTTGAAATATACTGAAATAATGGATATATTTAAATGTCACTTTCTTCTTTCTTAGAACGGTTCTATAGATATTTTGAAGCCTTCAAAGGAAAAGAAACATGCCATAAACTGTAATGTCTCCAGCCTTTGAAGTACATGTGGGAGACAGCTCCGGCTAAGAGAAACGTTCCTCGTAAAGACAGTGTACATTTAACTAAAGTTAGGCTGCAATACATCCCTTCTTCAGATAGGCAACTGTTGTTTTCCCTACCATGGATCATTCCCAGCTGGGGGGATTTTGCAAGTGATCTGCAGATACCCAAGCCCAAACAAAAGACATGGATGTTCATTGGTACTGATGGCTTTCAGTAGAAGTAAGAAGACCTGGATTAATTCATCTCACAAGGAAAAAAAATAAAGAAGGAAAAAAGAAAAGAAAAAAAAGTTATGCAGGTCCTTGCCTTCCCCAACTGTATTAATCTTAGGCTACAAGTAATTAGCCCTGACTTGTGCTTTCAGCACTGTCCTTGCCCAACGAAATCAGAGACTTTATTAAGGAAATCACATAACTGCTGTCAACCACTTCATTTTGAGCTCTACTCCCATTTTTTTCTCCTGGAAAACAAATTTATCAGTGCATTCAGCCTCCTCCAAATCCCCACACTGCTGGATTGCCAGTCACTGGAAAAGGAAGGTTCTTCAAAACTGCTGCTGTGGTCCCACCCAAGCTAGTCGACAGGTGGCACTATGAGGGGGTAAAAGGACCTAGCTCTTATTCAAATACTCAGTCATTTGGAGAGGTGTATATGAGAAAGATGTCAGAATCTAGACATTTTACAAGGACAATATTGAAGATATTTCTAATTATGTAGTAAATAAACATGTTCATTTATAATAGCAATTTTTAGGTAAGTAACTTATAAGAATGCCTGTATCAAATTAAT
>JANZLQ010000050.1:15857154-15870849 GCA_026212715.1 Elanus axillaris
GGGGGGGAAGAGGAGGAAGGCATGGAAGGAAAAGAAAACCAAAAAGGAGAGACCCAGGTAGAGAAGAAAGTGGTTTCATTTTCACTTGGCTCCCCAGAACTTGGTAAGGCCTCTAGCTCAGCTTGCTATGTTTAGAAATGGATGTCTTCCTGTAGGTTTAATCGGTGATTTCAGCTGGACAACATTTTCTTGTTGGGGGAAGAGAAAGGGAGAGGGCAGAACATCCTCCTGCTCCACTAAGACTGAAACTATATTTCAGATTCAACTAAGTCTGCACCAGATTAAAAGGCACCCAATTTTGAATCTGAACTTGGAGTTAAATAAACTTACATAATTTTAGCATTAGTGGTTAGACATGAAAAAGCAGCCATTTAATTCCTGGTTTATTAGCAGTTCCAGTCTCTGAAAGCTAACTTGATTTCCCAGACAGAGTTGACAAGAAGGTTGGATTTTCAGTTTGTGAGATACCATTATTCCCCTCCCACCACCCACGCCACATCTTTACATCAGAAAGAAACTAACAACTGTTTATAAATTACCAATAAACTAGAACCTCAAACAGATTTTTAATTCCAGAAAAAAACAGAACAGAGTTTCTGACACAAAATACCCTCCATTGTTTGGCTGTGCCATCTTTATGCCAGCTGAACAAGAGAAAATTGGGGTCAAATTAAGAGGTGCTCTCAGCTATTTGATACCACTTCAAAGGTAAAGCATGGCTGGAACAGACAACTGCCTATTAAAGTCTTTGAAAAGGATAGATGTATTGGGAGGAGGGGAGAGGAGGGGTTACTATTCAACAGCATTAAACCTGAGTGGTCTGCCAGGAACTTTCACAGGGAGAGTGCTGAGCAGCAAAGGCTGTCCAAAATGGATACAAATACATTGTCAAGCCGCTGTGACAGATCCATTATGGGTGAGCAGCTTAGCAAAATGAACTTGATCTCAACTGTCTCACAATATAAATGCCACAAGCTCAGAAGGACTCGAGCTTCCAGTTCCCCCATCCCTTCCTCTGAAGGTTAGCAAGAGAGAACTGACATCAAAGAGAAGCAGCAGGTCAAGGAAAGCCTTACCCACAGGAACCCACCACCCCAGGAAAGACCCTCCTGTCACCTGCCAAATCTGTCATGCTGTGAAACTACACACTTTCAAAACACATAAGCTCTCACAGTTGCTCTCTCTCCTTGTCCAGCTGCAGAAAGGAAATTTCAACAAACAATACATCTTTGTGTATGCAAATGCATATGCTGATTTCTCAAGTTAGACCAAACCGTCATAGCAAGTGACATTTTTTTCCTACTATGAACTAATGAAAGAGCACAAAAAGGATGACCTAGTGTTGGTAGCAACTTGAAACTGGTTAAATGACATTTCCCCAGAGGTATTAGCAGTAATACTTCCAAACGCAATCTATGAGGTATACATGTGACATATATGGGTAAGTAAAAGCTAGAAGTTTTAAAACATATTTGATTTTCCAACACAGAATATTTAACACCAAATTAAGTTTTATGATAACAGTTAAGGCCATGTTACAATTTTTGCCCATGCTTATGGGATTGTTCAGCAAAAAGCATTTCAGCACACGCTTAAGTCTCATTAAGGTCACAAGAATGTGAGCCTGATGATTTGCTAAGCTATGGCAGCAGCAAGCAACTCACCAGCCAGACTCAAAAGATCTTCAGAATAACCACAGTAGCAAGTCAGCAGGGTGGGGACTGAGAAAAGATGAAGTATGTTATCTCCACTCTTCAGGAGGATTTCTCTCACATTGTGATGAATCTATTAGGAAACATAGTCATTTACAAGATTTCCTATTATTTCTTCCCTTTAAAATAACAAGCTTTGCCACTCTTTTCAGGTTCATCCACTCCAACAGAACTGCTAGAGCAGACATCAAAGTTTCATTTTCATAGAGGATCTTTTGCTAATTCAGCACAGTACAAGCTTTGCCACATGTAGATTTGAGTGCAGGGACATGTGGAAAAGCGTATCAGAACAAGGTCTCAGCCAAATATGCCTTCCTAGCCAACATGAGGAGAGACTAAAGTGCAGTACGTCCCCTCAGTGTGGAAAATACAGACTACTCCACTTGTTTATTAAAATCCAACCCTGGCCTTGCTCCAAATTGCATATTTGATGCCATGAAAAAGGAAGAATACCAAGGATTCCCACCTGGCTGATGATCAGCTAGTTCTTTATATTGCTCCACAGGACCAGGTACTGTTAAGAAAACACACAAATTAAAAGTTTCATGCATGACCCTGATCATACAAGAATAACTTTTAACTCTTTCCTCTCTCTTTCTGTTCTTCACCCTCCCTCTTTTCCAATGCTACAGCACAAAAGCAATCCACCTATGGGTAAGGCCTTACTGCAGAAACACTGTTTTTCAACTCCATTCAATAAACAGACTGACAGCTATAGCTCCTAACCTTAGCCAAAGTCCAATGGTGAATTTTCTGCCATTGCAGCCCAGCCAACACTATGTGGGTCATTTGTGGGGCAAGGATTCCTCCATCACATCCAAGAGTTGGTCAACACTCATCATGCAAGCCAAGTACTTTCTCACGTAGTTGCCTAAAGGACTCTAAAGTCACCTGAGTAATTCAGCAACCACATCCATTCCCCATCCACTCACGCATTTTTTTAAAGCATGCAGTGTAGCATTTACTACAATACTGCTTTTTAATACCTATGTACCATGATATTTGCAGGAGTGAGTATACTAGTGCAAGTTTTAGCTTTGGGGTGTTTCTGAGATGGAGAAGGGCATTTGCTTTTCTTAAACTGGGCAAGTCCTCACTGGCCAGGGTTTTTTTGTTTTGTTTTGTCTGGTTTTTGTGTTGTTTTTTTTTTTTTTTAAACAGAAATAGTTGTATTATTGCCATCAACTCCGATTAGATATCCAATCTAATAGACTGAAAATTTTGCACACAAGTCTCAAAGGACTGCATTGGATTATCAGTACCATTTGATGAAAGTAAGTGCTCTCCAATTTTTCAGTGTGCCCAGATTAAATGAAAAGAGATACCAACTTATGAAAACATTTATCTGAGCTAACTTACCATTGTCAAATGATGACCTTATGAGATTGGCTAAAGAAAGAGCCATTAACATGAACTGGTAAATTGCCATGAAACCAAAGGAGAAGAATAATGGGACATCAAGCAGAATAGCATTAACTATAAAAAAATCCCAACAAGCCCCTCATAAAAAATAATAACCAGGCTCCAGTCTTCAATATTTGCTGCACATATAATGCCAGGTGGTTATTTTTACTGACATCTTTCTGAGCCTCTGCACATTGCAGTGCCCCCCTAATAGAAACAACACTGGCAGAACAGAAATAGCCTCATTTTCAGGAGCTCTACCTGCACTAAAAGTTTATTTTACTTTTCCTCAATTCTCAGTTCATCTCTGTGAGGAACAGTGCTCAACATATGGCAACTGAACCATAAATACTGACATCACTATAATAAATAATTCTGATAATCAATTTAAAAGCAAAGCAATATAGGAAAAAAAGCCCCAAACCTCAAACCCTTAAAAAGCACCATTAAGAATAAAACCTGGATATGTCTAAATCCCTGCAACTGATAATTAAAGCAGAATGAATCAAGAGGGGGAGCTACCATCACAACAAGTAATGAAGCACAAGGACCAAGAGAAACCCAATGCACTGAGCCAGGGATAACAAAGGACATTTTTATTTGTATTTCTTCACTTTCTCATCCCCACAAGCTTCTCATTGTAGCTCCTCCACTATAATCTCTGCCACTAAGCTCTCACTTTTGGGCTCTTCACCTCCCTTTTAGCTCCATATTTCCAACTTGCTGGAATTTCCTCCCCTGAATCAGCTGCTTGTGCCTGCCTTCCCTTTTCAGCCAAGTGCTATTCCTCTTGCAAGAATAAAAGCCTCTCCATCCCTCTTCCCCACATAATGAGCTATATACACATCAAATCCACTGGCTGACATCTATTTTCCTGGGACTTTTTTTAGGATATTAATAATATTACTTTGAAAAACTTTAAGTGTGTTCCATGGCTTGACAGCATCGCATGTGTGTCACAGACTGTTATTCTGCCACCCTTGTGTTTCCATTTTCAGCCTGCAGCACATTTTGTATTCCATTTCCTCAGGATCAGACCTTCCAAAACATTCGACGCTTGCTCCTGATGCAGTGAGGGAAAAATTGACCCTGTAAATGCAGCCTCTTTTAAGGAGAGCTCGATCTGTAAAATGCCTAGATCTTTTATGATACAGAGGAGATACACACACACACACACACACACACACACACAAACAAGAAAACCTCTGCTGAAAAATAAGTTCATGGAGTGTCCTCTGCTAAGATGAATCTTTCCCTTTCTGCAAGGAAGGAATGACCCACATATTTCTGCAGCACCATTTTTCCTTTTTCTGCCTCCCACAAGCAAGCAGGAATTGATTTATCCAATCCGTAATGAAAGGCAACATAGCAACAGAAAAATATATCCATTTGATCCAGTGTTACCAATTGCACTTATACAACACACACCCACCACCAATTTCTCCCATGCACTCTTGCAATACGAATGCACCTCTCATTTGAGGAATTCATGTTTAGACCACATTAAGTGCCTGCCTGTATAATTTATCACAAGGTATTACACACACACAAATTAAACTAAGGTTCATTTTATCTAGGAAGGGATGAGTTTCTGAACTATAAATCACAACATACTGACATTTTAGAAGCTACTCAATCCATGTGTGATCCATAGGTCTGGATGGCAAACTGTTCTGGCACTAAAAATACAATAAAATGCTTTACACTCCCTATTATTAAATTTACTGTCACTTCATCATCCCAGTGTTGGACTGGTGCTACCAGTTTGCCTTTGATGGTCTGTACCAAAAAGCAAGTTTAAATCCCCCAAACATAGTTGATACCTTGCAGATGGAAGTAAAACAGACTGAATGGAGTTAAACTCTCTCCTACACAGCTTCATAAAAAGAAAACTCTGAAGTATCAACAAAGTTCTAGAAATTTATCATGATGTTCAGACTAGTAGAGAAAGCACTGACACTTTTTCTTACCTTGATTTTTAAATCCTACCCATAAAAAAACTGAATGTAGACAACAACATGTATTATAAATAGGACTCAAAATCTTACCAGGAATATATATCTTGTCTAGATTACTTTAGGAAAAGTTACCCTGCAACTTGAAAAATGGCATCATTAAGCAGTCTCCTCCTAAACTGGATTTGAAAGATGACAAACTAATAGTTACTTGTCATTTCCATTTTGGTTTTGCTTACTTAGAAATTCCTACTGTAAGTTTCATTTCAACTGTGTTTGTCAGATCAACTCTATCCAATTAAATACACTTCTCCACAACACATCTGCTTGAGTGACACAAGTAGTGCAGGACACCTCCAATTGCTTAACTGCTCCTGACTGCCACAACTCTTCCAGTAATCATTACTACAGTGGATGTTCCTGCAACAAAGGGTTTCTAGAGCCTCACGCAAGCTTAGATCAAATCCTTTCACTTTACTCTCCACTGTTTCTCTGGGACTGGAGCAGCCTCACATACTCCATCCAGCACAAGCAGAACTCCTGCTTGGGTCACACCACTGTTTCATGATTGTAAGACCAAACAGGTCTGTAGATCTATGCCCTAAATATTAAACTGCCATGAATAATACAATTCAGTGAACAGCACAATATAAAACTCTACCCTTACTTTCACCTCTCTTTTACGTACTAGCAACTTGCTAGGATACCTTCTTTACACACTGCCCATCTGATTTAATAGCTGAAAAGAGGTAGAGTATCACTAGAGTAATTTGGCATCAACTATTACCTACCCAAACAGTTATTTATTACTCTATGAGCATGTGGACTATGCATCAATTACACCAGATTTTCTGAGCTGTCTCCCCATAAGCCCAAATATCCTTTTTGACACTAAAATATCTTACTACTTTATTTCAAGAAATAAGGTATATTGAAGTTACTTTTTTTTTGTTCACTTACCTCCTCCTATATATTGTTTCTGAACAAAAAGCTCATTGGTAATAATTAAAACCTTGTTTTTGAGTATCAATTGGGAGAGAGGGAAAGGAGGTAAATTTTCATTTCACTTCCACCCATGCAAATGCAAGATAAGTAAGGTAAGACATCTATAGTTTGCACTTACACTAGCATAATCAAGATCAATATTTGTCATGTGGCAGTAATGTAATAAGACATGTCAAAATCAATTTACCCATCGCATCAGATGTCCATGAGCCACAATTCCACCTCAATCCAAAGAAAACTTGACCTGTTGAATATGAAGCAATACATTTTCACCCATGATGAAGTCTTACCCTCTTTAGAACAGGCTAACAAGCCACAGATTTTTGTGGGGAAGAAAAAAAAGCACTTGTCACCACAGAGAGCTTAGCATCCCCCAACTTTCTTTTTGCTTTCATTATAATTCAAATACTTCCAGATAACTTAGATTTCCCAATCAGTATCTTATCTTGTTTTAATCTTTATACAGTGTTCACTGAGGTTCAGCATTTGGTTCTAAGAAGTATCTCAGAAAGATTTACAAAAAACCCTGAAGGTTACAGATTGTAAAAAATTTGTACAAACAAATTCTTGTGGTGCCCTTTGAACAAATCCACAAAGACCAGAAAGCAAGTTGTGCCCTTATTCCTTTACTTCCACTCTTCATCTTTGCTCCTTTCTACATATTATATCTCTCAGAGTAAAGTCAAAAAGGAAATGGAAAAGAGCAGAAATGGAAAAAAATAATGAGGACTGTCAGGGAGATGAGAGGGCTGTTTTCTGCCAACAGGAGCATTTTATTAATTGCACTTTTATAAAATCAGCTCTCTGAAAACCATAGCTGCCAAATATTTAGCTTTCTTATATTCACACAACCTAACTGAGATTTAGAGCAGTTTTGCTGAAATTCCTTGGGCTATAAAGCACGGCAAACAAATCACTCTAGGAGCCTGCATATGCTAGAAAGAAAGTGGAAGTTAGAGGTGTCCAACCATCATTAATGTATGTAAAACATATCGGTAATGCTCATACTGTTCTTGGAAAGAAAACAGGTCAAGTTTCAACTCTCTACTGGCATGACAGCAGTATAACATGAATTTTTATTATCTGACTGTGAGTTTGAGATAAAATACGCAATCTACAACTTTTGGTGGACAGAATTGTAGTGTGCCATATTAATTGCCCCCAAAGTAAAGCACAAAACATGAATCTACCATTACTGACTTAAGAGGAGTCAGTGAAACAACTTAAGCAGTGCAAGAGGTATTGGTTTTCGGGTAAACTGGGAGAAGATACGCAAGTCAGGAACGTTTAACCTATGACACCTGACATTGATTATTTTTTTTTTTTTTTACACGATCTATATTAATGTTGGCCTTCCTATTTTTCTCTTGGTTGTACAGGTGCAGCAAACTCCACTGCATCAGAATTAGGTCAGTAAGCAAAGGCTCAATCCCATTTTCACTCAATTGCATGGCAGAACTTCCATTAACTTGATAGGGAGTAATAGCAGCATCTGAATGGCAAAAGATATCCTGCAGGCCCCCTTTTCTTGCCTTGGGCAGGGATTATAGGTATCAGTATTTTAGGATATAAAAGAAGAAAAAAAAAAGTGGTTATTTGGGAGAGTTGAGAGAGGGGATTATTTCCATGGTTTTGTTTGTTTGTTTTGTGGCAAGCCATGTTGACACATAGCCAATTGCAAACAAGAAAGTAAAAACTAACACTGTGTTACATGCTGCAAGGGAAAAAACAACCTGGGTTTATAATGCATCAGGAAATTTCCTCAGGAATAATGATGTCACAGCATGCTTGCATGATATAAAGAGGAAAGAGATGCAGAAATGAATAAATGATTGGGGGAGAAGATTTCTAATGGACCAGTTAAAGACCATCAAGTTTCTGATATTGCCTGCAAGCAAATTGTCTTGTCACACACTTACACCTCCATGTGAGAGGAGAGTTACACAGTGAGCCCTTTCTGCTGATTTGCATCACTTGTTTGCTATTACAACAGTTTTCCTAGGGAACATTTCAATCATTAAAACAGATGAGCTTGAAGCCAGCTGGACAATGCTCTGCAGCTCAGCTGAAATACATCTGCTGCTTTCAAAATAATAATCCAAAGCTGATCCCCCCCCCATTTGTGAGCTATACTTAACTATGTTTTACATTTCCTTAGTTCTGTTAGGGTGCCTCTGCTTTTCCCTGAAGGCAAGCAAGTCCTGGGGCCTTCAGCCAGCAGTCCAAGCATCTGAGCAGGCTCTGCCCTAGTAAGAGCCATAACCAAGAAGGGCTTTCACAGCTTCTTCCTATGAGGATCTCAAAACATTTTAAAAGGATAAACACTGGCACTTCTACTACATCTTTATAATCTATTTGCTAAAGACTGAAGGAAAAAAAATCTTTTTTTTAGCGCTTTAATATCCATAATGTCTTTAGGAATATTACTCACTACCTTTTTAATCCATTGTGCCTTTCTCTTTATTTGCACTTTTAATTAGAGCAAGGTTTATGAATCAACCTCAGCATAATGGAAATATATTAGCAACATATTTGATCATTCATACATATGTTCATCTAGATAAAAAAGTACCTTGAAAATCTACACACTATGTTTAATACACAACATTTTTCTTTTCATTTCAAACCTTGTGTTTCCTCATACACCGAACTGAAATAACATTTTTTTTTAGCTCAAGGTGGAGTTCACAACTCAATCTTCTCTTTGCTTCTCTCTTTCAAAAGACCACCACCTTTCAGTCCACAGCACACAGTTATGCAATACTTATGAGGGAAAAGGTCCTTGAATGAATCCTATTAAATATGCTCAGTGCTGGTTTTCTGCAGTACAGCTGTATACAATAAGGAACATTTTATCTTTGGACTAGTCCTTAAGAATAGAAAATGTACTATATGAAAGCTGATATGAATACAATTAGAAAAATGTGCAATTCACAGAAACAAGCATCCAATTTCTTAAGAGTTAAAGCTTCCAAAAAGAGTAATTTGCTCCCTAAGTAATATGAACTATTTGTCACACAGTGTTATTCCATTTTCCTCTTAAGGTTGTTTTACATTTACATTATATTTATTGTTTTGTACTCCCTCAAGTAACAACTTAAAGACTCTCAAGTTATCACTCCATGGTGTCTGACACAAGACATTGATTTCCTGTTTCAAGCCTGGGACATAGCAACGGTTCATATATCACACTGCCTCTAAAGACAGACTTGGTCAGCCACCACTCTGCCCTTGTGCAGAGCTTCCTAACAAGCCAGTCATGATGGGCTAAGCAGAGCAAAACTAGATGCCCTGGAGGACAAACTGCTGCCTCTCATGGAAAAGACAGACAGACACCAAAAGACATGCAAGCCAAAGACCCTATGGGATCCATGTGGTGGAGATGCCCCTATCTGTGGCTTCCAAGGGACTGAGCACCTTGGGGAGATGCTGCCAACATGAATTTTAAGAGAAATCCCATGACGCTGCTTCTCTTTTATGCCAGCCCATAGGGTGATAGAACCCTGTGACATAGCAATTCCTGTCTCATAGCAGTGGTGCATCAGTAGACAGTAACTGAAAGCCAAAACAAAAAAAGCAAAAACATGTGGAAAGATGAGTTCTTGATTTGGGGTCTAACTTTAACTTTTCTTCATGTCGTACAACCCAGCACACCCTGCTGTATTGATCAACCAAGATAAATTTTCACTTAGCTCTGTTTCCTAGCCACAAAATGCCACAAAGAGCTAGGTAAGAATTACGTCTTTTATCCAGCACACCAGGAGACTAGTGGCAATTTATTTGAAAGGAGAGGACTTTAGACAGAAATAAAAAAGGCTATTTTGATTAACACGACTCAGTATTTTCTTTTAAAACGTTGTTTAATATGATTGAAAAGTTGGGAATCCGAGTTATGCACGGCTTATGCACTCAGAAGATACAGCAAGAACATGAGCAATGCAAGCTTTTCCAAGGCTGTTTCAGGCTAAAGTTCATTATCTACAGTCTTCTGGGGAAAAGAAAAGAAAAAAACCAAAAAAAACAACCCAACCAAAACCGAAGCAAACCACAAACCCACAAACCAAACCCACTATCCAAACCTAAGGGATCAGCTAGTTAGATTACTTAAGCAGTGGCCCCTCATTGTGCAGAACACATAAATTAGTTGGTAGTTTCAAAATATGAATATATGACCACAAAGAAATGAAATTACACAACCAATCTAATTTCTTGAGGCACTCTTGCAACTTATCAGATAAAAATAATTCACCACTGAAGATTTAAACCTCATCTTCTTTAACTTAATAAGCATATGATCTGCATTGCTTTGTATGTTGTGTGGGAATTTACATTTGCATAAAGGACAGAAAGAAAGCAAAAAAAGAACCCTCTATCAAACCATTCTGGTAACGTTGTAAGAGCATTTTACAAGGGAGCCAGTGAAGACTGCTACAGCATCTGTCCCTACATTACTAAGAAAATACTCACTTTTTTCTTTTTTTGTGTGTGTTTTCTTTTTTAAATAAAAAGCAAACAAAAGGAGCCTTACCAAGCAACATTTGAATTTCATGGCTTGCATTTGGAAATGCTTTATCCCTAAACTTTGAAAAGACTGCAATGATTTAGAATGGTGTTACAAGAAGCTGGACCTTGTTAATTCACTAACATTACTCTGAGAAACATGAGTTAACACATTTGGATAAATAAGCAAACAAGGCAGAAGTGGGGGAAGGAAAACAGCTCTGAAATACAGCTCTGCATCGCCATTACCAAAGGCTGAAAGTAAGACATTTGCTAAAGGCATCAACACCACAATACTTTACATGCATTCAAAACATTCAACTACAGTGACTCATACTATATTAATTAACATTTTCCAGTATCATCAGTGAACTCAAGTAAACTGCAATTATTGTGCAGACACATTTCTGACATAGCAAAGTGAAAGCTAGCAATGTAAACTGCAGTAACTTCTTAAAAGGCTGACAGCCGCAAACTGCTAATGTCAGGTACGGTGTGCTGGAAACAGTGATGCAGCGGCTGTATCATGCCAGATCATTTGTGTAATCAGAGGCATGTCGAAACTCATATGAGCCTTGCATCTATCAGGCTTCTGCGAATCACTTAAAGAAGGAATGAAGATTAAACGCACTGCACAGAATTACAAAATGAGACAGGAGCTAATGACATGTCAGGAAGAGCATTAAAATGGAGCATTTAAAAATTCACATGTGGATTGAGAACAAATACAAAACTGTCTCTAGCACATACAGGTCAGAGAGCTTGTAGTGCCGAGCTGTACTCTCACAGAGCCGTATTCCGATCTGAGGCCTGCAGGCTCTCCTTCAAGAATGTTTCTTAGTCATTTATATTGCTGTTTCACAACTCTGTTTACAAGTCAGTGGGAGTTCTAGATACTCAAAAAAGCCTACCAAAAATATTTAAGCACCTAAATTTCAGTTTATACATACATTTAAACGTACATTTACATTCAAAACTTCTGTCAACTATTAAAAGTTTGAGTCAGACTATACCACTATATGTGTTAGAGATCTCTACACGTTAGGAGGTTCTTACTTCTGTGGTTTTTTTCTTCTTAGCTCAGAAGATTCTTCTCCCTGTATTTTTTTTTTTAAGTAACAACTTATTTTACTTCAAGTAACAAAATTAAGTATGTAAAAAAAACCCACCCAAAACCTAAATGACTTGGTGTAACAGCTACAAAATATTTCAGCTTCTTAGTTTTCTTGCCCATAAGCTCATTCATCATTTCAGAATTACAAAATTTTAAAGATTTAACATAGGCCCAAAATATTCATGATTTTTAAGAGATCTTCATTACCTTTCAAAACACTTTGACCATCTGTAGCATCCCTGCTTGTCAGATTTCAAAATCCAAGATCACAGCTGTATATGCAGGCTCTTTAGCCTTCAAAAACAGACATACAAAGGAAGTCACAGAAATAATGCCTTGAATATAGGCAAAGGGCTCAGAATTGTCATACCTACTGAACAACTTCATTTACAACCACTGAATAAATCCATTATAGATGCTGACAGCTTTAGATCTATGTATTACATTTTGGGGAATAACTGCCACTACATATTTAGCCTTTATAGAGCAAAGCTTTTATTTTGTGTATAAATCTGCGTTTAATGAGCCTTGAAAGAGATGATTGCTAAATAACAGCCTGCTGCATTCAAGCTCAACTGCCTCCAATTATATTGTTTATAATTATATAATTGTACAATATAATGTGTGTCCAACAATCCCTGTGTTTTATTACTGCACAGCACTATGACACCAGTGTAAATCACCTTTTCACTTTCACAGTCAGCCTCTTTCATTTTGCTTACTCAGCCAACACAAATGCACATGGAACTGCACTTTTGACTGCTGAATGCATCAAACCAGCTTACTAGCCTCAGCAAAAAAAGAAAGTAATGGAAGTGGTCAACTTGCAAAGATGAAAGGAGAAAAAAAGGTACTGTCTACACAAGACAGTGAGGGAGAAAAAAAAAAGAAAAAAACCTGGTTCAAAATCATACATGGTGTTTGTGAATTCTGTTTCTTAGGTTGTTTCTTGTTGGCAGATGCTTCTGAATATGTTGCCTCTCCAAAATTCTCATGAGAACTAGTGCAAAGCAGCTAACACTGGCAGGTAACATTCTTTGCATTGTTCTTACTCCTATGCGGATATCACAGCATTTGCTGTAACAGCGCTAAAATTAGCAAGACTCTTATTAGCAAACATGTCATTATATTGTTAAACACCTACACAAACCTCTCTTTTTCCTCCACCTCCAAAGAACAACACTTCTTCTCCTTGTTCCATCATTTGAAAACTAACCCAACTTTTAATCAGCAATTTAATATATTGGCACTCAGCATATACTTGTAACAATTCCTGCCACAGAAATTTAAGCCCCAAAGTTATCCAGAAAACTCCTTTTTGACTTAATAGGGATAGGATTTAATTGTTTTGACATGACTTGTTGGGCACACCTCCCAAGGTAATAAAATCCTTGTTTTTAAATGTGACATAAAGCTCTCTGTCTCCCTCCTCCCTTCCCTTCAAGCACACTCTCCACACAGGACTTTGCTCTTTAGCCCAAAAGTCCTCACACCCACACCACCTCGCCTTTTAATGAGTGAGGCTCTGGCAGTGCAACCCTCTGTCAGAAGCGCTGCCATCGGTCTCCCTGTCAGTGGAAGGCACCTCACAACTGCCTGCTACACTCACCCCTGTGTTCTTTTTGCTCTTGGCTGCCTGTAAAGCACTGACTCTGAGTCAGGTCATGCTGACTTTTAAAGCCTGCAGCTTAGCCTTACTCCAAATCAATGCACTGAATTTTGACAATTTGAACAGTGAGTCTTTTAAGGTTTTTGGTGTCATTAGGTGGCTAGTAGGTGAGCCCTTCAAAAGGGACTTTGGGTGTAGGCCTTCACATCCTCTGAACTACCTAAGCCTGTCCTCCTCCCTTATCAGCATTTGCATATATTTAAAACTCCTGCACTCAGAGGCATGTGTACAGCTGAAATCCACTGCTATCATCATTTTAACATGTATTGGGTCTGGCTGAGATGGAATTAATTCTCCCCATAGCAGCCCTCATAGTGCTGTGTTCTGCATTGGTAG
>JANZLQ010000050.1:15870949-15881318 GCA_026212715.1 Elanus axillaris
CCTGTCCAGCTGAGGAGGGGGAGTGATAGAGCAGCTTTGGTGGGCACCTGGCATCCAGCCAGGGTCAACCCATCACATAACAACTTGGACAATTTCCCAAATTGGGAGAAGTTGGTTTAAAACTATGATTAATTTTTTCAATGTTACCGGTAAAATTACTGCAAACACCTTTTCAGGTCAATTAACTTCCCTATTACACATCAGTTCCTAAACAGTCCCTTAACTAGAGTCAATGACTGTAGAAAAGCAAGGCAGCTGAACTTCTCTTAGGTTTAGAATTGAAGACTTAATTTAAAGTTAACATGTAATTATACTTATGAAATTATTTTAAAATAATAGCTGTTTCACTTTGATCTTGAGGAAATGTTTCCCCATTATGTATCAAACAACCTACTTTCATATGACATGTCTTATAAAAATTCTTCAAACTATGACCCTTAATACAAATTTTTGTATTATGTTGAATAGAAAAGCATCAGGTAGTGAAAAACATGATCACTATCTCTCTTGGTTTTGAAAAACTGGTTGTCACAGCAAGAAATACCACACAAATGACAAACATGCCAATATTAACTTGTATTTAGATTTAGAAAATCATTTCCTATAGCCAGGGAAGCTTGTTAAACAAAGCTTGAAGCCAAGCAGAAGCCAATTAAAGGAAATATCCGAGGGCAGCAGGGAAAAGGTGCAGTGAAGATGCAGCCCGCACAGTGTCACGCAACCATGGGTCTCTTGGTCACTTCAAAGCATCCTGGGGCTGACTGTGGGACCACAGGGAAAAGCAACATGCTGCCACCACAGGACATGGCACCATTTCCATTCTCAGTAGAGACCTCCCACAGCTTCTTGATGCCCAGATGTACTCAGAGATACTGACCCAATTTCCAACTGCTGTACTTTCCTCACTAAAATAACTGGCAGAGTTTTCCACTGCATTCTCCCCAGGTTCTCAGCCTCTTCCAAGGTAAGTGGCTGTGCACCTTGCCTTGAACACTGGTGCTCATTACAGCAACAGGAACAATACTGTTGGTGGAAGAGATGCTTTCTGCTAAACTGTGAGAGTATATGTACCTCAATTGTTAAAGTTGTTAAGATATTTCTAAAATTCAGAGCCCTATGATTTGCTTTCTTGTTTCCAGGTCTCTGGGATTTGCTCTCCCATGTTTAAAAGCTTTCTTCAGCAAAAATAAGGGCTACATCTTTTGGCTTTTTAAAATAAATTCCAAGGTTTCAAGTGTTGTCCTCATCCTTTTTCTATTTCACTGCAGGGGAAGGAGGGGTAAGGATAGTGAGAGTCACAGTAAAGAGAAACGGCCACTCCAAGTTCAGGTACCTTGGGTACAATACCTGGGAGCCACTCCATAGGACCCCACTGCTCATAAGCAGCTGCCTGACATCCTGTGTCTTTCAGCATTTTAAATAAATGGGCATCTAAACTCTTCTCACCCAGCTTGTTTTCAAGCAGAAAATTAGGTAGCAGCAACAGAGGAAGCACTTACTGGTTGGCAGTGAAAACACAGGGCAAGGGCAAATTTAAAACAGGTGGGGGAGGCAGAACAGACCACGTAAAACTTGTTACCAGTTGGGGAAAAGATAAATACTAAAAAAAAAAAAATCAAAGCCGCTTATATCTTACATTTTGGGTCAGTTTTCTTTCACACATGTACTACATTACCTTTCAAAGGCTTTTCAGTAGATCCATCTACTGCACTTGGTTCTGCTTCACACTTCTGTAAAGTCAGAACTGTCCTGGTGGTTTGGGTTTTTCCATGTGCTTTTAGGATTATTTTCCTGACTGCTAACACAAGTTACTAGCGTTGCTTTGCACCTTCAGAATAGCTATGTAATACAAGAAACTGCTTTAGAGGAACTCTTTCAGAAGATAAATTTTTCTTTATCTAGTGGGTTTTTGAGGGTTGGGTGTTTTTTTTAACACCTCCCTGGAAAAGCAGTATCATTAGCTGAAGTAGTCATGGCTTTAAACAATAAAAAGTGTTTGTAAGTGAGAATGATTAAACAGTAGAGTATGTTCCAATCCAAATGGAAAAAAACCCAGAAGGTAGAAACAAAAAGCAGACACACAAGTATACCAAATTTAAGAGGAAAGAATGTCTTGTCCTAACCATTGATAAAGGCCACTTTCCACCACTCAGAGGTACAAATTGACAGTAGATGAGTGAGCAGCAGAGAAAGAGTATACATCAGATACCATATTTTTTGCTGAGAAATAGAAATCCTGCTACTCTGTAGATGCTAGATGTACCAAACACTTCAAACTGATCTTAGCTTACTACACACACATGGATGAACTGCTACTTCCATAGTCACTGCTACAAGGTGCAGCAATTTTCCAGCTGGCTCTTCCAGTTATCCCAGGAAAAAAAAAGTATTCCTATGCCATTTGCAAAAGTCCAGGAAAACATACATGTTAGGCATACCAAATTGTATGCGCTTGAAGCCCTGGATTTGCAAAAGGTTAAATGAAGTCTGAGAAATAAAAGCCTTACATAATTCACTATTTTTCCTGAATATGGGGAAGCCACACAAACCAGCATCCAATTTCTTAAAAGAGTTAAAGCTTCCAAAAAGAGTAATTTGCTCATAGAGTAATACGAACTATTCGGCATGCAGTGTTACTTAGTTTTCCTCCTAAGATTGTTTTACATTTACATTATATTTGTTGTTTTATACACAGTTAAGTATAGTCGCACACCCAGCAACAGGATTGCTGACAAACAGCTGTTAGTCACTTCAACTTCCTGCTCAAACAATCTTTGAAAAAGTCCTCACCTGTTACCAAAATTTACATACATTAGTTTCCGTCACAAAGCTGAAGTATTATAAGAGGGTAAAATAATCATGCTTCAATAGCTTTATCACAAAACCTATCTCTATTTAAGAAAAAAATGATGCAAGTGAATGTAAAGTTTTCAATTCTCCTTTCCTTGAACAGTCTTGTATCAAATCTTTGCACAACAGGTTGTTTTAATTTATTTTTTTTTACACAAAAAGCTTTCAAATGCATTTTTCCATCCTTATCCCTCAGACAACCCAGCACAACTGAAGGAAAAATGTGTTCTTTTTTCTTCCCCCATTATTTAATGGATATTCATTGATTGAAACAGCGGTGAAAGTAGAACTCTTTATTTACAGGTCCATCAAGAATGGTATGTCTTAATTTAATTCTGTCAGGAGCCTGTAGATGCCACTATGTATTTGAATTCATAATAGAATATTAAAAAAATAAATTAAGAAAAAAAAAAAATCAATGAGATCCATTTTAAGAGAACATGCTAAAGCATTTCTTGAAAGAAATGGAAATTAATAAAGAAAAGCTAAAGGCAGAAGAGAAGTCATTCCTCCAACATTAGATTTTGTTCTGTACCGAGGTTCATGTCCTGGCATTGTTCATGTTCATGACAGCTGGCAGGTAACACACTATTGCACATAACCAATATACATCCCTTGATCAAACACTACAAGTCTACATCAGGCATTTAAAAGTCACATGTTCATGTCTTCTCATCAAGTACACAGATACATGTAAAAATTATGTTTGTACCTGCTGAAAGTGCCCTTTCCTCCCTGCTTTCTCCCCATAATCCTTTCTTTCCTTGAAAAAAATTGTTTTGCTATGCAGTGAAAACATTATTAGTGTAATTTTTAATGCTGTAAGGTATCTGGCAGTGATTCATGGTATCATAGATACTATAAGAGACAAAAATACACATTTCAGCCATTGGTCACACATTTTGACTGTGTATGTCATGCAAGGATGGGTTTAAACATTACAGAACATGAAAAATGAACAGAATAATGGCTTTTCCACTTCCCATGTGGGAAAAACACATGGCTGATTCCAAAGTCTGAATTCCTGGGTGCAGTACTGGTATCAGGATCAGGTGACTTTCCACACGGGATTCAACTGCAAGAAGCCTCCAAGCTTGTCAACATTAGCATTCCAGGATCTCCATTTTCCACAGTGACATATTTTAATTCCATTACCTCTTACCAAGAAGAGCATCTCTCCTGCCTCCAAAGCACTAACAAGTGCTGTTCTTTGGCCATGCTTTCTGAGCTCTCTGCTCTTGCCCTCAGTGAGTGAGGAGAATTACTTCACAGAATGACGATTGTTTGTAGGACACTTTAACACTAATTTCAAGCTTCGCCTATGCAATCAGGTCTTGGGTTATCTGGCAGCTATACAAGGGCCAAAAATGCCAACAGCCACATATCTAGAGCCTGCCCCTAAAAGGGTCTTCAGAGGAAGTGCTTGCTCCTTGCGGGAACTGAGCCCCATCGCTGGAACTCTCTCCCTTCATGTTAATTATTCACCTCCTGAAGCAATTTGTCATATTACTGGGAAAACAGCTTCCCACAGGTAACTCCCTACCTTACAGAAAGGAGAAAGGACAACCTAGTTCCCTTCTGTGAATTCACATAGCCTCTTTAAACTCCTCATAAATCCCCACTGGAAAGCTTCTCTGAAACATTTTCAGGACTCCAGAGTGTTGCTCTCCTTTCTGAAAATGCTGATATTATTCCTGTGTCTCCTTTCAAAGATTTTATCACAGTTAAGACAGGCAGAGTTTCCCTTCTGGGCCTATCAATATTCCTCTGGGCTGTCAACCAGGGAAGTTTCCAGTTCTAAAAGCATAAGATAATCTAAAAAAAAAAAAAACCAAAAAAAAGGCATTTGCCTTAACTGCCTGTTACTTTCCAGAAGTTCATAAATTCTCACACTTACTCTTCACCAGTCATATTAATAGTACTGATTAAGTTTTTAGCTCTGCCTCCTCATACAAATGTTTCCCTGCCTGAAGTCTTACAGGTCCTGGTTTGACTTTTTAGCAGGACTCTTTTGTATGAAATAGGATGCCTTTTTTAAAAAAGACAAAACAAAAAAGAACACAAACAAAAAACCTGCGCTGCATCTCAGCTAGCAGCTGCTATGGGATCCAGCCTAGTTTTGCATATGAACTGAGATGTCCCATGTACCTGCAGCACAACTCGTTCCACAAATGGAAAAAATAACAAGAAACAGCAAAGCTAGGAAGCATGGTGCCTATGTACTGAAATAGCTCTTGAGGAGCAAGGCTAGTTCCAAACAGGCAGCTGAGATGAACACAGGCTGCTCAGGACCACTGCTATCTCATACAAAGCCACCTCATTATGCCCATACAGGCTTCCAAAACCAGGTACAGTGCAGACAAATCTGCCACGGATCTGCATGGAGCCAGCTTGGGTCCCAAGCAGATTTTATTTCCTCAGGCTTCACACTGCAAGACAGGGACTATACCGCTTCCACCCCAGAGCTGGCCCTGGAAGCAATCTGTCCACATCCACACATATTTGAACATGATCTGTCAGATAGGAGCTGACTTGGCACAGAGCTGGCTCCCTCTTGCCCACCGTAGGTAACAACAGTGCCAGTGGGCAGCACTGCCTCACACCCTGCACCAAAGATTTGTCACCTTGAAGGAACATGATCCCATGCCATTAACAAATTAGCAAGAACAGGGATGTGCACTTTATTCTGAGCCTTAACGGTAGGAGAACATCACAAAAATCACTGGAACTGAAAATGGAGACCGTTTCCCCGTTCCCAGACTGCAACCACACCCACACCGCTGCTTCAGATTCAAGTCCAAATTTTTCAGGGGGAAAGCAGTAATAAGGGGAAAGGAAGCTTCTTCCTTCGTAGCTGTTGTATACTCATAGATATTTTCTCTGAATATTCAGTGAAAGAAAATACGAAATGCAACAGTCTGATGAGGTCATAGACTCCGTTAATTTATTACAAAACAGGATAGGATTTCCGTACTTTGAGGTAAACTGCTGCATGGGAAAAGGTGATCAAGGATAATGTAGCACACTTATGGTATGGTTAGAAATTCTAAATACAAGTGTGTTTAGATTTTTTTTTAATCGCTTTGTTTAAGGAGATTCTGAATCCCCTAAAAACATGCTATTTTGCTATACTTCATGTAACAGCCTAATTAATTCTATTTTGAAACATAAATTGATCACATTTAGATTAACACACAAATTCTAAGACAAACAAGGTTTTATGTATCTCATAAAAGTTTATATATCAGGATGTTTCTTGATGAGATATTCTTGTCACTCCCACACCTCCTCCTTCAAGAAGATAATAATTAAGACAAGAACCTTCAACAAGATATAAAATTTGGAAACAAGACCTATAAAAAAAAAAATCAGAAGTTCTTACTGTCCTTTCCAAAGAAATGCATTCTAGGAAATACAAAAGAAAGATGAAGAAAATCTGTCACTGTTAATATAAAACCTTTTATGTTGCACTAAAAATGAAGGCACTGTAACCTGTATGCTAGCCTAACAATCACTTGAGTGTTATTCAAAAAGTAAAAGCAGCTTTTTAATTACTGTATTGATGCTAGAGAATTTTTATTTTTTAAACACGAGTAACAGAAATATAAACCGATTTATGGGATCAATATTGAAACTGTTAAGAATAAGAGGTAACTCTTACCCCTATTCACAAAGCAATCTAGTCCCCCTACATCTCATCATCAAACATTACAGTTTTGATCTTTATTTATTCTGAGATTGGCCCAAAAGAGAACAAAAGCTGAGAAACCAAGGGCAGCAAATTCTGCCATAAGCAAAGTAATTTCGTGTTTACAGCAGGGAGCTGAACACATCTGAAAATTCAGCTCTGTTAATTAATGAGTTTTCCAAATAACTGCTAGAGAAGTTCTTTATCAGGCTGATACAAAAACGCTAGACGATAATTAAGCAAGCTCAAGTGTTATAAAGATAGTCCCAATGCCTTAGGTTAAAGGGGAAATTTTTCCTTTTCCCAGGAATGTTGGAAGACAACTTACAAGCTGCCCTCCACAGACACTGCTACAAGCACTGGTGTATGGAGAAGGCCACAGCACTCAGCACTGTGAAGACTAGAACTTGCTCAAAGCCAAAAAGAACAGTTCCAGAGAGACTACCACAATTTACAGAGGTGCCCAGAGCTGGACAGTTTACCCTAGGGTCCCTTTCTGCCTCCAAAACATCTCTGCATCAGGAAAACACAAAGATGCCTTAAAGCATTCTTTTCATTTCACCTCCAAAACCTGCATTGTGCTTCTGAAAAGGCAAGAGGGAAAGAAAACATCTATCAGGATTCTTCAGTACAAATTTTCCTTGAAAGAAAGCCTGCAACATCAACTGTGGAAGATCAATTCCCTGTAAAATGTTAATAATACATAATAAAGATCTTTCTACCTCAGACTTCAAGGGCAAAACCGATGCCAAGATTTTAAATATGTTATAGATGTGACATCTTTAAGTGAAAAAGAGGACTTTAGGTACAATCCAAGGATGTTTCCCTCAGCAGTTTACAAAAACAAATTCTTCATATCCAGAGGGCTCTTATTCACTTTTCTCCTAATCTGATTTATGAGATCATTAGTAACAATGATTAGTGTTAGTACTTATGGTGCCATAAAAACATTGTTAACTTCATTTAAAGTGAGTTCTGTCCCTTCCTCTGCCCTATCTATCCTCTAGCTACTATTTGCATTGGTTAGTATCCTAAAATAAAAGAAAAATCACAAAGCTTTTCAAGCCTAAGGACTACAACTCTATAAATTGTACAGTTGCACTAGCAAGTTATAAAGCCAACAAAACACCTCCGAGTACAGAAAGTTTCACAGATAATTTTCAGGCATCAGAGACATGTTTGTGAAAGTAAGGTGAATTTTGGTCCTTATTCCTTTTGAAAATTGTAGGTCAAAGCCTCAGTTATAACAGTCTCAGTTAAAAAAATACTATTCTTTTTGATGCAATTTTAAACAGCTACAAGATGGGGCTTAGGAAGACTCTCAAAGTTAAAAGTGTTTGATTTTTAATTAGCAGTTTCTAAAAACTGTGTGAACTTCATACTTGTATGTTTTTGCTGGGGAATAAATCCCACCACATTAGTTACCAGTAAGGTCATAACCCACCATTGCTGCAGAGCAATGAGGGCACAATGATAACACCTGAGTTTGGAGCAGCAAGCCATGTAACTGCATTCTGACAGTACCCCTGGGGGTTTTCAACTTTTTCTTTAACCTCACAATAGTACATTTTGGGTTACTGAGTTGTAACTTTTTGGTGGTGTTGTCAAATCACAATCCATAAATCTCAAGACAGCCTCTTTCAGCCCAAACGTGAAGATCCAACTACAAAAAAAAAAAAAAAAAAAGCATGGAGATGGGAGATGTCAAAGAAATGCAGTTCTTTTCCTAGTCAACAGTTACTGGCAAGTTTCCATTAAAACTTCAAAAGACATGCATAGCTGAAAGTAAACCAAATAACATGGCTGATGCTACTGGGAAAGATCTGAGTTCACAAGCATCGCTCAACAAACCACAGCTTATGTTCTGTGTCTTGCTAAACAGAAGTCTAGAGTAATAGATTATTCACTGAGCAAACAAAAGAAAAATCATGATAATTGGAACAGAAGTCATCGGAATGAACACCATGTGAAACATACATAGTAAAATCCCAAACAGGTAAATCTGTCTGTTTTGGGTGTTCTGGTTTAAGCTTTTAAAAATAACCATTGTGAATCTGTATAGTTCCACCTCAAGTCAATAAACATTGTCCTTTGATTATGTAACTTTGTGGTCTTGGGGGAAAAAATATTATTGGTTTTCCATGTTTTCCAGATAATCTGAAATCTGCTCATTTTTCCTGAGTTTTCAATTTAAATATTTTGTACTTTAAAAAAAACCCCAACAAACACACAAAGGTTTCCCTGATCCCATGCAAATTCAAATCACTGTTCTGAGAAGCTTAAGCTCTGACTAGTTTATCTTTCTTAGTGATTCTTATTAAATCAGAAAAAAACCCCACTATGCCTACTCAAAAAAATTCTTCAAGACATGGCAAGCAAAATAAAGGATACTATTCCAAATGGCTTCAGCCCCATACCTTCTAAACTATTTGCACACTTCAATACTGAGTCAAGTTGTCCTATTGATTATTCCATGTGATAGAACTGAAAGTTCTTCTACTACTTTGTAGCAACAAAGTAAAAAATTATGCTTTCTGGTAGAAAAGCTTGCCACTGTACTACAGTCACAGACATCACCAACACCAGGTTTGACTGGGCAATTTTTATTTTTTTTTCTCCAAGCAAAGTAGAAACTTTCCAGAGAAATCACCCTGCCACACTTCATGTGGCAGTTCACCTGTTTTACACTCGCACTTATCTTTGTCAGCCTTTCTGTGTGGCCCTGAGGACGTAAAGATAGAAAGGGAGCTGTCATGGTTTAACCCCAACTGCTAAATGAGCACCATGCAAACACTCGCTCACTTCCCTCACCAGTGGGATGGGGGAAAGAATCAGAAGGGTAAAAGTGAGAAAACTCATGGGCTGAGATAAAGACAGTTTAATTGGTAAAGCAAAAGCCACACAAGCAAAGCAAACCAAGGAATTCATTCCCAGCTTCCCATGGGCAGGCGGGTGTTTAGCCACCTCCAGCAAAGCTGGGCTTCATCACACCTAACGGTGACTTGGGAAGACAAACACCATCACTCTGAACATCCCCCCTTCCTTCTTCGTCCCTCAGCTCTATATGCTGAGTGTGATTTCATATGGTCTGGGATATCCCTTCAGTCAGTTGAGGTCAGCTGTCCCGGCTGTGTCCCCTCCCAACCCCTTGTGCCCCCCCCGTCTGCTCGCTTGTGGGGTGGGGTGAGAAGCAGAAAAGCCCTTGGCTCTGGGGAAGCACTGCTCAGCAGTAACTAAAACATCCCTGTGTTAGCAGCACTGTTTTCAGCACAAATCCAAAACATAGCCCCATGCTGACTACTGTGAAGGAAATTAACTCTATCCCAGCTAAAACCCAGCACAGGAGCAAAACATAGGGGTACCGTGCTACAGAGTCTGTAGCAGAGTATAGAAGCCAACAGAATTACTCAAGCTGCAATTCACAGGCAACATGGCAGTAGCACTGTGAAACAAGCATTTCAATTTGTGTCTTGATGAAAAAATAAAGGAGAATTATACCTGTGGCCATGTGATTATTTTTTCCTAATATATCCTGAAGTAGCATGCTTTTTGGGAGGTGGGAGGGGGGGGAATTCATTGAAAACCCAACTGTCTGAGAAAAATAACATCAAAATGTAGTCTGAACTAGCCCTAGTTAATTCCCTCAAACAGATAATAAATCCTTTGATGAACTTCCAAAATATCCAAGGATATGCAAATTTGTAAATAGGCCAATTTTTCTGAAGAAAGAAGATGCTGTTATATACTTTATACTATGCTGTCCTGGTTTCAGCTGGGATAGAGTTAAGTGTCTTCCTAGTAGCTGGTACAGTGCTGTGTTTTGAGTTCAGT
>JANZLQ010000050.1:15883290-15898436 GCA_026212715.1 Elanus axillaris
ATCAACAGGTGGATCAGGCTGCCAAGATTGAAGTGGCTCAGGTGGACCTGGACTGGCAACATAAGAGTGAGCTGTTTGGACAGCCTCCTCCAGAGCACAAGGAAAAGTCATAAACTGGTTTTAAACAATGCAAGTATCTTCATAATTATTTGGTGCCTGCATACAACAGCTGGACAAGAGACAGGAATTTATTCTTTTTTCCAAACCCTTTAAAAATAATTGCCTTTCATATTGACATCTCCTTACTTGCAAAAGACAAGCAGATTATCAGAAGTGAGGGCATACACCTTGAAATGACTGTTTCAGGTTCTTGGCAAACTGCACAGATTTATTGCTTTTACATTTCCAAGGCACTCTCCAAACTCACATGTAAGTACGGATTTCAGTGATGAAAATGACAACGTGATTCCCTCACCTCAAATAAGTGAAACAACAACAAAATCAAAGATCTTCAGAAATAATTAAAGTAATTCAGTGTAGACCCATCTGACCGCTGGCCACCTGTAACTATAATAAATTATTATTTGGCATGCTATTGTTGACTTTCATTAGTCAGATCAAGACATCACACTAAATTTAGTTTTAAAGATTCAATCCCATATTTCTTTCCTCATTTTTATGTAATAAACTTAAAAATCATCCAAAATTATTTTAGGACTGAACATTGATGAGGAAACCACAATCTTACATTCAAGTTACATACTTATAAACCTTCTTCATTTAGAAATGTCATAAACAAATGTATAAAATAGAAAATAGTTATCCCAAACTATTTATTATAAAGCAAGAAAAACAGGAATCTAAAAGTGCTTGGCAATTTATTTTTAATGTGGATGCTTTGATTTTTCACAGCTCCCTTACGTGCGAATTTCTGAAAGCATTACAAAATTAGGATTAGTTTGTATCATGGATAAGACACCTGGCATTATATATAAATAACTATTCATTGGCTTCATAGTCCTCTAGGGTGTATCACACATCTACAAGGTATACCTGACTGCTAGGCCTGAATTTTTTTTAAGCCAGCAAATGAGTAAAAAAGTCTGCATAAATCCGACAGCTCTCAGTTGGATAAATTTCTCTGAGGTTTTTACAAAGAAAGTTTTACTCCCACTAAGATCTGAGAGAAACGCATACCTCATTAAATTTTTGCCAGACAAAAAGCAGTCCCCTCCCCTGTCCCTCAGATTTACCACACAGACAACTGCTGAGTCAGGCAGAAAATTATATTTCAAAACAGATGATTCAGATTCACAAGAAGGAAAAAAGAAAAAAGTACAGAGACCTGCAGGATGTAGAAAAAATGCATAGCCTGGAATTTCAGTCCCTTGCTCAGTAGCAGTAGGGAAAGCTTCTACTAGATATGAGGAAATAAAATGTCTTCTCTATACTGTCCTTCTAGAAGTATATGCATGCAGGTCTGGTCAGAGGCTGGTATATTTACTGCCTTTTTTTTTTTCTCTAAAGTCCATGAAGAAGTTCTCACAGAACTTTATATGGCCACGGAAGGCCAAAGTAACCACCAGCTCAGTAAAAGTATTTCAGCATAAAGCTACTGTCCCTCTGAGGGGCATGAGATGTAGCAGTTTCTCTTAGATAGTTTCAAAGTGTTGGCTCAATAAATCACTTCTCAATGGTGATACTTCAATCATCACTCTTCTTCAAGCATCTCTTTATTAAAGGCTGTTACTGTATGGAGATCACCAGCTTTTGGCTTTTGTCCATTTAGTTTCAGGACAGAGACATGGCATAAAGACAACTTTTGTCTCTTTGTTGGTAATCTTCACCTGCAGAAGAGTAAATGTCTAGTGAAGGAACAAGACTTTTGGTCTACCAGCCGATTCTCTGGGACTGTCCCTTTTGGCTGAAGTAGCAGCAAACCCAGAACAAGCACAAGAGTGCAAACCTCTCCCCGTTGTTTGCTCGCCATGTCCTGGGGCTTCCCTTCAGAGGGAGAGATGTGGCTGCCCTGACCAAATTGCTCTCACAAATGGCAGAGCAGGCTAAAAGTTCCCTAATGAAACCACATCCACGTCAGCCAGCCCTCCATGCTCTGCTGAGCCCCAAGCCAGCAAACATGGCACCTGCCAGCCTCCAGCCCCCACAGCCAACCCTTGGTGAGACATTTCAACAGGCAGCCTAAGCCTACCATGCCGCTCCTCATATCCTTGGCACCCTTGAGGTGCCAACCTGGGGCCTTGTGCAGTCTCAGCCCCCACCATCCTCATCCTGGCCTCTGCTCCCATGCTGGCTGGGCACCCAGGGCATGCTGCCGCTGGCAGCCGCCCTCACAACCCTCTCCCACTCCAAGCAGGCCCAGGCCTTGCAGCCCAGGGTGGCTCCTGAAAAGGCTGGTCCTGGAAGGATCCTGACAACTTTTTAAATATGTATTTTACTCAGACACTGGGAGGATCTGGCTGTTATCCTGACATGGGGCAGAAGCATTTTTACAGTGTGGGATGGGAAAGGCAGGTGTCTGGTTCAGGACTTTTGCATGCACCCCGTGATTTTCCCCCACACCCGCTGCAGCCCTGTTGTCACTTCATAATTAATGCCATCTCTTCTCCTTATGTCTGGACAGAAAGTAAATATCAGAAATAATTATAATACTTACTGACTTTGCAGTTAGCACTAACTGAATAACCTGCTGTAGTGGTATTTCTCCTGCTTTAGGCAGGATATACCAGCTATTGTTTTTTAATGTCACAGAATATGAACTGTGCACTTCCATGCTGTTTGTTTCATTGTCAGTCTAGTCAATTTGAAGAAAATGGAATTTATTATTTTAATACCCCAAACCTGATTTCTGCCCACTGTCTGAAGGGCAACACAGAAATACATCAGAAGGCAAGGAGGACAGAGTCCCTCAGTGGCAAAATAAGCCCAACAATTTATAAATGCAACTGGATGTGAATTTTTGCACCTGTAAGCATCCTTTAGGATAAGTTAAATATGCTAGAAGGTGACTGACAATTTTCATCAGTCCTAAAGACTGAATAATTTAAATGCAGGGCTTCTTCTCATCTAATACAAAGTGCTGAGCACAGAATCCTAAACAAACACTGTCGAATTTAAATCTGGTCTGCACAAAATCTGAAACAGAGAAAACCATTTAACCCAAGGTGAGCCTGCACACTCTGTGACTGCAATGCCATCTGATTACTAAGAGAGCAGTGGGAAAATCTACCTCAACTGCAAAGGAAAAAAGGATGGGGCATGTTAAACTCATCTGAAAAAATCCAAGAACAAAACTCCCAAGTCCTGTAACTGTGCTAGTGTTCGATGGTTACCTGTGCCTGCCTTGACTGTCATTACAGCAAAGTGCTGTGTTAGTGGGAGATAAGCCCAGATCCTCGTGTGTCCCAGTAGTCACCATTTTGCTGAAGAATCGAGTAAGAGCCTGATGAACCCTACTGTCATTTATAGAAAGCCTCAGAAGAGCTTCAGAACTACAGGAAAGTAGCAGAGGAAATCCTTTGACTTGGGCAGGAACCTGCATGCACATGGGCAGGCCAGCTGTGCTCAGGAAGCAGTTGGTGCCAAGGAAGCTAAGGGAGATCTGCTTCCTTCAGTGTCCCAGATCATTCTACATTGTATGAGCTGTTTTTCCACCTCCATCGGCCAGTCCTCTTTAAAAGCCCTTGCATAAGCCAATCATTTCATCTGCTCTTCCCAGCAATATTTACAGAACTGAATTTCCATAATTTTGTCTGCAAATTAATCCTAGGGGTGCCTTATATGGGCATTCTTTAACATCAGCATCACTGTCATCAGACAGTGACATATTAAGTTAAATACGGTGGTGGGATGCTCTGGGACTTAGCCATTTCACTCTGCTTTGGTTTTTCATAAAACCAGGGCAAACTTCCGAGATCTCAGAACACTGAGAGTTTTTATTTTTCCTTCTCTGTCTTTTCTCATATCTGCAAGACCCTTGCAACTCTGACACTGTTTTCTTAGAGACAAAACATCTCAGCATTCAGCCCTCCAGTGCACATAGCGCCAGTAGCGATAAAGCCGTATTTCACTGGTCTTGTGCTGTGGTTTAACACAAAATGCAGACTGATGTGCCACTTTTTTTAATAAATACTTTAGTGTTGTAATGAATAACCTGCCTACTTATTAGACTAGGATTACACATTCAGTTTTAAACTTTACAACAGCCTGCTTCAACATGGCCTATATTTTTTGTAGCACAATCCTGACAGCTTTACACAAAACCACATCTAGTACAAGCAGCTACTCCTTCCATTAATGAAAAAGGGTAGAAATCCGCTGTTCTGGGCAAGCTGTCTAAATAACCCTAATTGCTTTTTTCCCAGATGTCATTCTCAGAAGTAACTCTGACAGTCCCATTCCTGCCCCTTTCTTCCCTCATACCCATCAAACTGACATTCTTTATAATCTAGCTATGATTAGCTAGAAATAGCTAATTTCCACAGCTATGTTTTTGACAAATGTTCAGGAAAGGATGTTAGCAATCATCCAGTTTCTCCTAGGTTAGTATTCAATTTACAGCCACTAAAGTGCTCCCTATCCTTGTTGAGAAAGAGGTACAGGACTGCTAGTCAGACTCCTTTCAAGAAAGGGAATCAATTTCAGCCAACCTAACCTCCTGTAAATAAAGACAGGAACTTGTACTTACTAATTTTCTGTCCAAACTACTAATGTACACTTAAAGAGCATTCATTTTTTCTTAGGAGTGAGATAAATAAGCCACTGCTTAGTTAAAAATATACTGGTTTAGGACACTGCATAAATGTGCTTCTAAGACATGATCATAAATAAAACTCGTTTGTGGCTTCTGGACAAAATATTCTGTTTCTTCCATCCTGATTTTCATAAAAACCCATCAAAAAGCGTGATAAATTCTTATGAGGATCAGAAGATGCCTCAATATTGAGAAGTGACTTATGTGCACATCTCTAATACTTGAAATATCTCCAAAAACATTAACTTTAAAGCACACATTTAATGAATATAATTACTGCTTAAATAACTATAATAACCAAAGTATGAAACATTTATCTGATTATGAGTTTTCACTGAAGCCAATAAAGCTTGTCTTTTTCTTTTCACAATGTGTCACTACATTTTTCTTCAGTTTTTAATCCAGATGCAATCTGGCATGACAAAAACGGCTGGCTTCCCAGACAGTCTGATAAGCCAAATTCCACGCTGATTCAAACCCTGCTTCAGCAGGAGCATGTGGGTTTCAAAGACAGCATACAACAGTTGTCGTTGTTGAGAAACTTCTGAAGAGGGATGAATCACCACAGCCAAAATAAAATTGCAGATTACTGGGATTTCTTTTATGGAACAAGGATCTTGCCCATTTCCATCTTTGCATGTGCTTTTCTGTTTGTTTTCTTTCTGTTACTACATGAATTCATAGTGGTCATTTCATGCTTTTTTTACTGCTATAACAAACTATTTCCTCTCCATGCACAGAACACATTCCACTGGAAAATAAATAAACGAATAAAAACCCCCGAAACCCAAAAATCACACAGATAATTTTTCTTCTGTATAATCCTAAGTGGAACCAATTCTTTCTTATGCTGCCTTACTTCCATTCCTGATAATGAAAGGTGTGGGGTTTGGGGTCTTTTTTTTTGTTGTTGTTTGGAATTGTGTGTGGGTTTTTTTTAAATCAACCTTTTCATTTTTGTTGCTATAGTCTAGACTGAAGTTCTTTACTCTATTACAAATGCAACAGAACAATAAACCAGATTAGGAGTCATACTCTACTTCTCTCCATTTCAACTGTGAAACTGAGATGCATTGCCACTGATGCCAGAAGAATTACCCAGATTCAGATATACCAGAATAAAAGACAGAATAATCTAAACAGAAATTTGGACCAAAAATCAGGCTTATCTTCACATAAAAGCTTCTGATAATATTGCAATTGGCAAAGCACATTTAGCGAATATGTACAGTACAGATAAATATGTATATAGGCTATGCTTGTAGCTGCAAAAATGCGAACATAGATAGAGATGAAACCTGTTTAACTCTCTAAGAAGAGAAAGCAAGTGAGGAAATCAAATTGGAATCTGGAACACTTTCACAAAATTATTCTTTTGCATCATAAAATACTCTTTTATAGACACAAAAGCATGCAGGAAGACATACTGAAAACTAGCTAATAATGCTTCTGTCAGCACCTGATGCAACAGCAACATGTACTTATTTGTCAAGGAAGATGATTTTCCCCAGTAAGTTAATGTCCTCAATTATAGTTTATGATAAAACACTGTTGTTAATATTCACTCTAGGAAGAAGAATAGCTCTGATTATGTCTTCATCCATTTGATTTTTCTCTACACACATGGTCCACGCTGGCTTACTTTGTTTGCTGCTGATTAACAGAGAACAAGCCTTGGGTATAGTAATCTGTATTAAGCATATGTTTTATAGCAACTAAATGATTTTGAGGCAATTGATAAAAAAAAAGGTCAAAACTATGGTATTTCCAGCATCTATAACAGAAGATCCCAACAATGTAAGTTGACTCTTCAGATTTTCGGATCTGCAGTCATGTCACTCAGCTTAATCCTTAAAGCATCAGGGCAAAAGGCAAGGGCAAAGTACAAAGTACCATCTTGGGGAAGAGGCAGAGGGAAGGGAGGAAAAGGAAAGATGATAATCTGATAATCCCCAGAAATCCTAGAATAGTAGGTCAACATCTGCTCAGATGGAGCAGATGATAGCACAGCAGCTCATGCAGCTAGTGAGCACAAAACCCCTGGGATAACCCCTCTTTTCTCCTACCCTTCCTCCATCACCTTGAGGAGCAACATCTTCTAGTGACTTTTAAAAGAAGAAATCACTAACCTGTCCTTTCCCCAGTTTTCTGGGGGTGCCCATGGCAGGGAGATCATTCCTTACTAACCTCCTCAGTAAGGGACTCCGCAGTAGAAGGCATAAAATATGTCCTGGGACTTCTTTATACCAGCCTGAGAAGACGACAGTGGTAAAAGCTTGAACTTTTCCTTCCGTCCTGTCTTGCCTGACTACTGCTAGGTATACATGTACATGCTGGAAAATAGAGAAGAGGAACGAAACTTGTCCAAAAGAATGTAGAGGGAAGACAATTTACAGAAAGTTGGAGTTACAGTCTGATCACATTCTGAGCCTTTAAGACTATGTCTAAGAACCACCATACAATTTAGAAACAGCAATGCCCCTCCCAAAAGGCAGTTCCTCTAAATTTAGAGTTTCATCGTCCTAGTTGGACACAGTCCAGCTGGACATTAGACCTCTATCTCCACCCCCATCACCATGTAGGCTATTTCATTTAAATATGCTGAGGCTTTTATTAGCACCTTTTGTGCCCAAATTTTCAAAGCAATTTGAAAAGCATTATTTTCAAATCGTGCACAAGAAAGGCAGAGAAAAAGCCTAAGTGATCTGTCCAAGGCAGCTTCTCAAACTGCATCTGCTGTCAGTGCAAGCCAGTCAAGGCTAGGCACATCTATGTGCAACAGAAAATCAGACACAGATACCCAAGCTAGCCTTGCATGTGCCAGCAGCAACACTGCCAACAAATACAAAGTTAGCAGCACAATGCTCAAGGCTATGCTGAGAAACAGGGAATAGCAGCCCCCAGAGCACTACTCTAACATAATCATGCTGTAAAAATATGCAAGCAACGTTAGCTGTGGGCATGGTGCCCACATAAACCTACCCATTCTTAGACATAGCATTAATTTGCCTGTAGGTGGAGCTCAAGAAAACATATGTAGTTCCTGCATTTTGTGGGATGATAGTCTCGTGCACTCACCCCAGCTCCCTCTCTAGAAGCTTCAGAAGCCTTACACCAAAAGCTAACAGAGAAGTTTTTAATAGAAATAACTATATACAGGGTCAAAGGCACATAAGTGTATATTCAGAATGCATACCTGACTGAAAAGATGGACTATTCTTGCTTTAAGTTACATGATACTCAGTGATTTTAATTACCCATCCTGTTGATCTATTCATAGAAGCAACCATATCTCCCAGAAGTCCTTTCTTCCCTTGTCCCTACCTAGACTCAGACCCTTCACTGTAAGCCACAGGGAAACAGATCACAAGAATGCCCCCCCCGAGACCTAACACCTCAAGCACTACCAAACAAGTCCCCATTTTCATTCATTCTGATTTTGCAGCAGCAAAACTGTGTTCTTCAGGGGCCCTTATACCATGAACAGAACCAGATAAGCACCTAATTTTGCATTTGTTTGATTCCCTGATACCAGATAGGAAGAGCACCATTAGAAACATTAGCTTCTTCAAATGATGTGCTCTCTCATTGAGAAGCAAGATTTTAATAATACACTCTGTTGTTAATTGCTGATATTTAATCTTTCAAAGCTGAACAGGTTATTCAATCATTGTTGTTTTATTGTTTACACATGCTAAATATAAATTGTGATATGTTAGGAGGCATCCTATAGGAGTTCACAGTTAGTCTGTTAAATATTTTAAATGGCAACTATTAAAATAAATTTCTCTTAGTTACATGACAGTACATTTCAAATTCTTCTCAAAATTATACACATTGTCATCTCTGAAGAATGGAGCCAAATATCGCTCCAAGTTACTCGTCTACAATGCTATCTGAATGTTAACTGGGAACAAAATGTAATCAATGTGCTAAAAACACATCTTCACAAGGTACGTAAACCAGGATCATATTTCCAAAGACAGGATCAGCCAGCTGTAACATAAAGGAATGCTGCACATTGTCACTTTTGAACTTCATAAGGCAAATATGGCCAGAGTGCTCCCACATGAGAAAACTTAGCAATTGTGAAATCCCTCTTAGTCTGGTAACACCATTTAAGATGCAAAGCTAATATGCAACTGTCCCAATCCTGATAACATTTTAAAAGAGAGTTAATCTATATTAAAGCCACTAATGGATATAAAGGGATTCTGCATTTACACCAACACAAATAAGACCAGGGTATGTCTTTTGTTGAAGATCTTGATGGGCAGATGGTTGCATTACATATTTTTATTGTAACAGAGTGCCCGAAATGATTCACTAAGCTAGTATCCACTAGGGATTAGTGGACATATGCATGATCACATTTGGATGGTGTATATGTTCAGGGGTGTTTTTCTAAGAAGTACTTGAGAAAACCAGGAACTGGACAAAAAGCAAAACCTTGGAACTTACGCAAGTAAAATCTGAAAAGTGATGGCCAGGGAAATGAGAACAGCAAGTGCAACAGAAGCCAGCAGAGAGCAGCATCAAGATTAAGGATTTTCTCTTTCTTACATTCTTATGACCAGTTTCTAACCATTTCACAGAAATTGCAACATCATTTGTGGCAAGAAAAGATGAAGGAAGCACAAGGTGGGCATAACCACAGAATGAGCCGCACAAGGGAATGGCTTGATAGCAATCCACAGCACACTTGCAGGTGCAAAGGAGGAAATCCACACTAAAGGAACCAACATGGCAGAGTGTTCACTGAGCAGAGTGCTTGACCTGGTTCAGTTTGCTTTGTAGCAGTGAGAAGGCTAGCCAATGCCACAAAAAAGTACAAAAGACAGGAAAACAATGACAGTAGCCAGAAAGTAAAAAGGCAAAAGTCTAGGAGGTTCCATGGAGAGTCCCTAAATTAAAAACAACACAGTGACATTCAAAAATGAAATTGCAAAACAGCCCTCAGAGTGGCATCCCTCAAGCTGTCCTCCCACAATTTAGAATCTGACATTGTCATTGCTGGGATTTTTACAGGATTTTTCTGCAGGCAGTTAAAATTAATTTAAAAGTTAAGGGCTCAAACACATACAGTGCTTCTCTAAAATGTGTAAGGGCCAGATTGCAAAAGCTTTCCAGTTCTTCTACACATATACCCCTTACAATAAAGACACATTTCATGGCAGATCTTTCTATTTTGCATATTAGTTACCTGATTTTGAGTCTCTCAATTTTACAGAAGTTGGCCGAGTAGCCAAAAATTTGGAACTAAGCTTAGGAAAATTTCTCACCCCCAAAACATGATTTGTGTATATTACAGAAGAAGATAAACCACACCAGTTCAACAACAGATGCAAGACTCGTATATAAAAATATTAAAATTATGGGAATGCTGCAATATCACTGTTGCCCCCTGTCACTTAAGTGGCAAGAACTCCAGGGGTTCTGGTAATCTTAATGAGCTAGTATAGTATAAGCCTATTTTCTAGTTTGTGCATGCCAGCAACAGCACAAGACAACCAGGAACAACCAAGGCTAAGAAGTGGGGGTAGATCATCGTAATGAGCAATAAAAGTGTCTGCAGCCTTCCCTCTTACACCAAGAGGGGAAGGGGGAGACCAAACCAGGAATAGGAGAGGGCACGGGCAGGAAGTGAGCCTGGCACATTTGCTGAAATGCCATCCTTTGCATAATGCTAATAGGAGTACTTATCCGTGCACCCCTTCCTCAAGTCTTCCTTTTCCCACTAAGCAAAAGTAGCAGCAGGACTTCCATTAGCACAGGATGGGGTCCTTCTTAGCAGCTGTCTCAAAATTTGAGACACAAACTCATCACTCTGCATTTGTGTCATGCAAAATTAAGTTTTCATGAGTCAAAATGAAGAGACTCAAATCCCAGGCCAGTTACCAGTAACTGAATTAACAAGGTATGAGTTAGCTCAAAATAAACAGCACCTCACTCACCAGCTCAAAAATCCCTCTTCAGCATTTACTCCATTGTAGTCTGTTTGCCACTTTGTTTATGCAATTCCTCTCCCCCACCAACTTTATGCACTAAAATTGAGCCGTATGGTCTGTTAAATAAATGCTAACTCATCAAACTCAAGATGTTTCATGCAGACACTTCCATTTTAATAATGATTTCACTGAAATTATTTTTTAGGACCAAGAAAAGCAAGCAAAGGCAAACATCATAGGCTAGGATGCTGGAAGCCCAGGTTCCAGTGTCTGAGCTCTGTCTCAAGTGAGCGATACAGGATGTAAAACTATTTTGAACTGGGCAGGGAGAAAATGTGAGTTGGGGTACCCCATATCCTACCAGCAGCCCCACATCACAGACCAAGCTACTTCTTTCTGAACAGAGGCTCACATGCTTTCTATTTGAAAAGGGAAATGCATGGACATGCAGACACCAGATCAATGCAAGAACCTTAGAAATGTTTTATTTTCCTTATGGTACCTGAAAGAAACAGAATTTAGAAGTCTTGGGGAATGAGATAAAATGGCAGCAGCATCCCCCAGACAACCAGGCAGTGGCAGATGCTGAGACCTGCTCTTTCATCCTGCTGGTTTCCTTAACCCATGTTATGCCAAACCACAAAGATGTGAGAACAACAACAATAAAAACCCAAAACACCACCACACACCCTCCTCCCCCACCCCATATCCTTGAATCCTTGGGTTTGGTCCTGCCAGTGATGCTCCACTACCTTTTCATCAGACTCAAGAGAAAGAGCATTCAAAATTAATTTCCAGAGTATTCCTCAATAAATAGCTGCAGTTAATCTGGAAATTAGAATTGGGGATAAATTCATTGATGCTAATTAATAAATTTTTACATTGTTTAAATTGCTATGGGTAGCTGTAATTGTCCCTCAAAGCATCCTGACAATGAACCACAATAAATCAAGTTAAATATACCAAGTGAGCTGCAGTATCAGGTGGCATTGTTTTAACATTTACTGTAGTAATAATTTGAATGACAGGAACAACTGACCAGAAAAACAATGTGGAGCTGAAAGGCCCTTGAATAGCAAAATAGCACTTCACTTCATCAACCACTGACACATCACAGCCATCACTTCTATTTCATCCACTGTCCAACAGCAACAGGTTGGACAGAGAAAAATAAACAAGGGAAAATTCAAACTGTGGTTCTTCCTCCACCCACCCCCACCCCTAATTCTGCAGCAATCAATTGCACCAGACAACATCATATTTTATTTTCTGCAGGGAACATAGATTTTCACCTAAACTAATTCAAAACAGCAAAATCATTATAACTTATTAGGTATCTAGCTACTCCATGTATCAAAATCATAATTTTCATGCTGTAAGAAGTCTGTATCAAACATGGTATGAAAGGCCAATTAGCTAGGATAAAAAAGAAAAAAATTATGACAAGAATCTCCCCCTACCCTGAATTTTAAAGGGAAATAAACAAAACAAAGATACAAATAAATTTTGCATTTTTTAAAGCTACTATGATCCATTGTTGACATCTGTGGGGGAGCATTGGAAGGAACAATACAAGAGTGTAAGGAAAAGGATTGGAATTTACAGCTTGCTGGTTGGGTTTTTTTGTTTGTTTGGTTGGTTTTTGTTTTAAAGAAGGAAAAAGAGCAAAATAAGCATTCGGAAAAGATCCTATTCCTGAAAATGTTAAACAAAGATTACTAACTTTTTTAGCTTCTTCAGTTTACAACATTTATCAGATGAAGAAATTCAATAGGGACACTTTTCCAACAGTTGCTCCAACATGTCCTTTACAGGATTTACTTCATCATCTTTCATTCACTTGAAATGAGGAGGAAAAGAACATTCACTAACCATGTAAAAAGATAGCACATGCAGTACTTTTAAAGACAGAGTCACAAAAGATATGAAAACAAACTATTTTTCTTACACTAGCATGACTAGTCACAAAAGTAAAAAAAAACAAAACAGGAACTAAATCAGAACGAGGTACCTGATCCACAAGCATTGCTGGGAGACCTACTTAATGCTGTAAGCTTACTCACTAACTTCAGTGGGAATTGTGGTTCTAAGCACCACTGAACATTACGCTATTTCCAATTAGTAATAATTTATGAAAGGGGAGTTTGCAAGAGGTACCAGGTCCCTCAAATATACTCTAGCTGAATTCAAAGTGCATCAGGTAGAGGAGCAGCAGGTACCACTATCATGTATAATTCAACACAACAGGACTTCTCCAGTATCCAGCAGTACTGCTGTCAGCTGCTTTTGCAGGCAGCTGGAAGAGCTGCTGAACAAGTGGCCTCTGAGAAGTTTTTTGGATATCACAGTTCCCCTGAGCTATAAGCTCACTGTGCTGCTGGCAAGGACAGCAGAGGGACTTTTCATTCCTCTTTGATGTCGCTTTGGCCTCAGAATTAAAGTCAGAATTTGTGGTGTGGGGCCACATGAATCCCCTCCAAACTCAGAGCTAAAGTAAGAAATGAAGTCATTTAGAGTAATTCCCTGGAATATAAGTCACATTCTGCATGAGTTAAGTCTTTTCAAGTCACTTGTAGAACACAGCTGGAAGTAAAATCTGTCCTTCCAGGAGATATTTTAATTGATATTGATGCTGGGAAAGACACTGAAACCTTCTAGCAAAACCAAGAGTAAAAGTCTACTGGGAAAGCCAACATGTAATAGTGGAAAAAAAAAAAAAAAAAAAAAAAAATAAAAACAGTGCCTCATTACAACCATTATTTGCAGTTACAGATTTAGGAATGTGCTGGGTTTTAGCTGGGATAGAGTTAATTTCCTTCACAGTAGTCAGCATAGGGCTATATTCTGTTTTTGTGCTGAAAACAGGGTTGATAACACAGGGATGTTTTGGTTGCTGCTGAGCAGTGCTTCCCCAGAACCAAGGGCTTTTCTGCTTCTCACCCCACCCCACCAGCGAGGAGGCTGGGGGGGCCACAAGGAGTTGGGAGGGGACGCAGCCGGGACAGCTGACTTCAACTGACCCAAGTGGTATCCCAGACCATATGAAATCACACTCAGCATAGAGAGCTGGGGGAAGACGAAGGAAGGGGGGATGTTCAGAGTGATGGTGTTTGTCTTCCCAAGTCATCGTCAGGCGTGATGGAGCCCAGCTTTGCTGGAGGTGGCTGAACACCTGCCTGCCCACAGGAAGTGGTGAATGAGTTCCTGGTTTTGCTCTGCTTGCATGTGCAGCTTTTGCTTTACCAATTAAACTGTCTTTATCTCAGCCCATGAGTTTTCTCACTTTTACCCTTCTGATTCTCTCCCCCATCCCACTGGTGAGGAAAGCGAGCAAGCGTTTGCATGGTGCTCATTTACCGGTTGGGGTTGAACCATGACAGTGAACAAAAAAAAAACAAAACCAAAAACCAAACAATCCCCCCCTCAAAAAAAAAACCCAAGAACAAAAAAAAACAAGAACAAAAAAAAAAGAGGCAAATGCTATAATATAAAGTACGGATTTTTCCTTATTATTTTTCACACCATTTTTGATATAAATTATGTCTTGGAAAAGTATAAAAGCATAGTAGTAAGACAAAGAGTAAAGGACCACTAGCTTTAATTTATAAAGATATTAATAAAACCAATTTTGCCTTGAGATGGCTTCTTCCAGTACTACCATCTCCAGCAGTAATTACACACATGTATCCAACAGCAAAATTTTGCTGGAGCATTTGAGCCAAATTAAAGCATGGGGTAATTAGTCCTGTAAACTAGAGACCTTACTCAGCATCACTTGCACACTCAGAACTCCTGCTGAAGCCCCAGGGAATTCTGCATAATTAAGGCACAAAGAAAGTTGCTCTGGAATTGCATCTGAAGAAATCTGGCTAGAGATGGGCTCTCTTTAATTATGGTTCAGAAGTATTACCTGTATCCGTCTCAATGATATGTTGCAAATCAGAATATAAGGTTGGGTAGATCAAGCTAACAGGACAACTAGTGGGTAAAAGAGGACTTCACAAACATTAAAGCTCTCCTTTGGGAGAGAACGGCCCTTTCTAAGCAGGACAGGATCTTCTGACTTCAAGTCCTAGATGTTGCAGTCCTAAGGCGCTAGACCAAGCTACCTGCCAGCTGTTGCCCTGCCTCCTCAGCACTGACAAAGGCATTTGTCTGAGCCAGCACCTGACGTTTCACCTCAATAAGCTAGCAAGAAACAACTTTGGTTGCTCTGGATTTATGCTGCCTTAGAGGTCTGTAATGCCTGTGACAGGATGGTACCACAGTACCTAGCTGACAGATCACCACATACAACCAGGGGCTTGCAGCATGTGGGCAGAGCGGCACAAGACAGGCCCCAGTGCAGACAGATGAGGTGTTGCTGCTCCCTTTCCTCATCTCACCTCTTCACAAGTATCCCCCCTCTCCACCTTGAAGTGGCTCCAAGTGCTTGACTGACAACAGAATAAACCACCTCCCTCAGCTAAGACAGAAAATTACACTGG
>JANZLQ010000050.1:15903588-15926204 GCA_026212715.1 Elanus axillaris
TGCTATGCCAAATTCACAGTTACCAAAATTCCAAGTATGTACTTGGAATGAAAAAGAACTACTAGGACTCTTAGAAGCCTTAGGTATTATTTCATCGTTAAAAAAGATTATTTTTTTTCTTTTGGTAAGCTGAAATTGTGGTGCCCCATGTATTTACTCAAGGGCTGAACATACTGAAAACCAATGAAAAAAATTGAGACTTTGAGGTAAAAGTTTTTTTATACTGCTTTGAGGCTTAAAAATAAAGAAGCAACGGAAATCATGCAACAAATACAAACATTCCTACAGGGGTCCTTCAGATGTTGCCTCTGAGGTCCCATTGAAAGTGAAACTGGGAAGTGATTCAAACACGCTGTTTTCCTGCTGTCTTCCCCACTACTTATGATCCCTTGGTTATCATACCCAGCGAACAAAAATTAAACCAGCCTTCAGGCTGCTCTAAACTTAGCTGTGACAGTGAATCACAGACACTGTTGGATCTCAGGTTCCTTGGCTTACGCCATTCCTGACCTGCTAGAGAAGGCTACCTCCCAAATCAGCTTTTTCTAGGCGCATCCTTTGGTTCACGCAGAGCCGCTGAGTTTCTACCTAATCCTCCCCAAGGTCTCTCAGGGCCAAACGTGTCTTATGCTCAGAAACACTTCAGTTTCAAAACTGCAAGAAGTTGGAAAACAATGCTTCCTTTCACAAATCAAAATGTATATATTTTTGCAAAATTATCCAAAAGCCACAGTGTAAAGCCTCAAGATCCAAAGCCTGTTAGAAAGCCACAGGAAAAATTACCACAGGCTACAAATAATTATTAAGGTAGGAGGTCTGTTTGTCAAGCTTTGTACAAATTGCTAACCCAGTTTTCACTGATCCTTGCTCATTTGTCAGCAAAAGTAAATGCCTTTTCAACATAATAATCACCCATCAAGTTTGCTGCTTGTGCTAAACCTGGATTCTTTAGAGGATCACAAACACTCCTAATTAATGGAAAGTCAAAACCAACCCCAGCTAAAAATCTCTAGCTTAGCTCTGTCTATTCTCTACCACAAGTCTTCTCAATATAAATCTCAGCTACTTCCAACCTAAAATACTACCACTGAATATATGGCACTCGTCATGACACCCTGTCCTATCAGCAGGTAGACGTAAAGGCAAAAAGTAATTATGCCGGGATTTTTGTGCTCTATTTACACTTCTTTACTGTCTGCTCAGAGCTGCTATGGTGTGAAATACTCTAAATATGAAAGTAACTGCATCTGTGGGAGACTTAGGCACATCACCATGCCAAAGATACAAGGGCGTGGTCTCAGTTAAATGTATTATGGCAAATACTTTACTCTTTTTGTTGACAGGTATTACAACAGCATAACTCCAGGGAGCAAAGGGGACTCTGCATGGGAGAGGGAGATGTTAAGAATATGTAAAAAGAAAAAAAAAAAATTAAAGGTTTTTATTTTTACAGGAGACTACATGATTGATTGTCACCTTTTGCCCTTTACATATTTCTCTCCTTTAAATTCTTGTTACAGTTTCAACTGCAAAGCTCAATGCTGCAAACAAAACATTACACAAATAAATCAATTTACCCTAAAATTACCCCGGACAAGAAAGTCTTGTTATCCACATTTTACACATAAGGGAACTGAGACTATAATAAGGATTAAGAGTCTCAAAATAACACTGATGGCAGAAGTAAGAAATGAACACTGACTTAAAGTCAGACTGTTGTGTCATGATTACTGAATCATCCTACTCTCCCCCTAACAAACCTGAATGCTAAGAATGGATCAGAGGAGTGTTGGATCTTTTTTAAATAAAACAAAAAAAATCAGAAGCATGTTCATTCTTTACTCCCTGTTCACTCTTCACTACATGAAAGTCTTACCTTCAGACAGGACAGTGTAGGTGACAAATACAAACCACAAGGCAATGGAAAACAAATTCTGCACTGTTACTGTATATTAAACTTACTAATGAAATCAGTTCCTATGAAAGCAAAGGGATGACAATATTAACCAGCCCAGAAAATGCATATGCAGTGGGTACAATGCAAAGCTGAGACTGCAGAAGGATGATGGCATGATCTCATTTTTACTCAGTTACTGATGTAGCTCTATGAAGTTCAGTGGAGGGCTCCTGATTTCCTAATACCAGTCAATCAAAACAGAGTTCCAGCTGCTAATAACATCAGCTCTCAGAATGGCTTTTAAGCTGTTTATGAGCCTGCAGGGCATCTGCAAAAAGGTTTATTCTGGGGTGTAAAAATAAGCATATTTTCATGCAGGCTTACAGAATTTTAAGAACAAAATATTAGAGCAAATCCTTAGCTGGAACAAGCTGTCCATTGATTTCTATAGAGCTGCCTCCTCATATTTTCATATTTCCAATTGACCCTGTTAGAGACATTGGCAACTATTGCTTTTAAAAGACAAGCATCTCGAACTTTTTTTGTGTTTTCATTGACCTTTAAATTTAAAAAAACCCACATCCCCCTACCCCCCAACAATCCACTACACAAACCCAGCAACCCATAATAAAGTCAGAATACTGGTATTTCCTCCCTTCCCCAGTTATCCAAGCCATTGTGCTCTGCTCCAAAAAGAAGAATAATTAATTGAAATATCTTGTGAATATTTTTAAAGGTCAAGGATCTCACCAATCATGCTTCCATGACAATCAGGGGGTGGGGGACACAGGGAAGGACAACAAATAAATTTTAATGGATTTGATGAATAAACAAGATAAAGTAGTATTTCTTTGTAAACCTCCTGCTAATATGGAGAGCATCACGGTCTGTGGTTTTTTAAAAAAGTCCATTGTCCCATTTTTCAGTCATTCCCATTCTAGTTTAAACTTAAAATTGACCAGACACAAACAAAACCATGTTTTTCTCTGTCACATCCAAAGCCAGTAAGAAGTGTGGAAGTCCCATTCTAGAAAGGATAATCTTTTAATTTTGCTGGCCTAGTAGAACTTCATTACACAACTGTCTTGTGGTACCACGTGAAGAGGCCAAGTCTGATATTTTCACTACTGTAAGCCAGTACTTGGTTAAGTTGCACAAGAGCTTAAAGATATCAAGGCTATGAAATACTTAGAAGTGACCATAGCAAGCAACAGGTAAGGTTCAACATCCTTAGGAAAGCAAAAATCCTTAATGAAACTTCTGCTAAATAGTCTTTCATTTATTTTCCCACTTGAGGTCCAGAATCTCTTCTGGCCCCAGCCTCACACGAGGGGGCACTACCTGAAAAATGTGACAGCCAGGAGTCATTGAGCAGTTCTAGAACCACAAGGCCAGTGAGCATGTCTTGGTTGCAACTTGCCTGTTCTCTAGAAAGATATTTTGTAGTCCACAGAGAAGGATGCTTTGGGATTGGGAGAGGAATTTGAGACACCACAGCCATTGTTCCTGTTAATTACCAGAAGTGGTAACACCTTTTTAAATATGATAACATAAAAAATAAAATTACCATGATACATTTAATACAAAGGGATTAATGAATAATTCGTTAGTATACCGATGGTGTAAATGCATCCTTGCACTTGAAGTAGATTAACTACCATCCGAAATAAATCATTACAAAAACGCAAACAAGTTTTCTATTGCAATCATATTTTTTCACATTGTATGATATTTATAGGTGTGTTCAGTGTACAGCAATAAATAACTTTATGAAAACAAAGATATCTAGATTAATTCCATGCTATTCAAGTGGGCTTTAGGCTGTTTTCTAGATACATATGTGATTTTTAAAAAGCACCTCTCGCTGGAGACAGAAAAAAAAGCAAGCTTGACACATGAAGACGTGAAAAATGGAAAATGAAGATATTCAAGAACCTCATTTCCTCTGTAATGCCTACGTGTAGCCTGCTACTTGCAAAACTAACCAAGATCCTGAAATTGGCCCCAAGGCATAAAGTTTTACAATATTGGGTATGTGTGATTTTGAAGACCTAAAAAAGACCCCAAAACCCAACCAGGAAGACAAATAGGTCTCTAAGCCTTCTACTCCAAAGATTATTCTTTTTTTTTTCCCTCAATCCAACCCCCCCCACCCCCAGTTTAAATGGAAAGGCAATTTTTAAGCAGTTTTTCGTCTTTCATAAAACATGACCAAATTCTCAGGCCATAAGAACAACAAAAACCCCACCATTTTCTTTTAATAGACATTAAAATAAGGATATGGGTTATTTTGGGTGAACTGAAATATCTGAGATCAATAACAAAAACACATAAACATTTTACATTTCCTTCTCTCTTTTCTGCAACTTCAGTATCTGAACCTGCCCCTTCTCACAGTCCAGAGTCAGGGAAGTCTATTTTCAGCTAAATTATCTTGTGCAAGCACATATACACAAGCAAGTCAACATGAATGTTCAGTAAAAGCTCTAACAGGGCTCTTTGCACTCTCACTCTTGTCACCACAGTGAGGATGCTTTAGTTATTGGGCTCTCTGATATTGCTACAAACTAATTTCTGTTGAGATCCGTAACTGCTTCTCTCAGCTTCCCTATGAGCATTTGCATCTTCCTTACACAGAATTTAAACTGAACTTATTATAGCAAGCCCAGAGATGAGCTAGCCCACTCAGGAGTGCCTAGAAACTCAAACCATAGTGTTTCGACTTTACCAACAATTAATTCCATACAGAATAATTTCTCAAGTGTAATGGAACCCCCAAACCTGTTGAAACCTCATCCTATAAATATAGCAAGCATTTTCAGTAGCTTTCAAGATACATACTTTAGGAAATACATCCTTAATGCTTGGTTTACGTATTAAATTTCTATTTCTCTTTCGTTTATTTTTTCCAAGGTGCTCCAGCATATTCAGCTAATTCCTGGCAACATAAAATAAGCTTTGCTCCTAGATTTCCAGTGATGCTTAGTCGTGTTTCATGGAAAACATACCTTCTAGACCAAGTTTCCGAGAGTAGTAAATCTGAAGTGAGGTTTACTTTCTATTATAATGCATAGTTTCAGTATAAGTGTTGACAAATTATAGCATTATTTCATATATATAAAAGCTTACATTGTTTTCTGGTTTTGGGTGTGTTTTTTTTAATATATTCAAGTAGGTGGGAATACACACAAATTGTTAGACTGCATGACTGTCCACACAATATCACAATAATTTTTGTCCTTTTCAGATTTTTGCAGACAAACAGATACTTCAAGAACACATACAAGACTTTAGAAGGAGTAGTCAGGTTTACAGAAGTTATCTTATGCCGACCCAGTTCTTATCATCTGATTTCCAAAGTGGGGAGTCCATGGAATTGAATAGGGGAAAAGAACCAACAACCCTCAAAAGCAAAAGATGCCACCTTTACCCATGAGAGCAGATTTAGCCCATCTCCTTTCTCAAAATGACAGAAAAGAATGACGATATTTGTTAGAACCAAGAAACAACAAGAACTTCTAGCCTTTCTCCCTATACTACCTACAATTTGGGCTCTTTCCTCAAGAGCTGGACCTTGCATGCACTTGCATCCACTATCTGAAATCATATTCAAAATGTATATGAGGTTTCAGTATCTGGAGTGGATACCTTTGCCTTAGAAAGAATAATAGAGAAAAACTTTTCTCATGAATGGCGTTTTTGAGTGGTAGCAAAAGTACAAAAACTCATTGACACTTGCCTCTTTCCTGTATTGAGGAGATTTAGATTACAGTGTTGGTGTAAACCTTGGCAAGAAACTAGCATCTTTAAGGCTGAGGGAGAAGCCTAGAATCTCTGTCAAGGCTTCATAAGACATAAGCTAGCATCCAAAAGGTGAAGTTGTTAACAGGACCAACAGCATAGTGTAAAAAAGCCATGCCTCCAACTAATGTATACATGTGCGAGTATGAAATAGAGTACTAGTGAGAGACTGAAAGAGTTAACAAACATTGTGGTGGGGCAAGTTCTGCTTAACAACAAACCCTACATAAGGAGGAACCCTGCAGAGCAAGGAACCCCAGGTGGAAACAAGCTGACCAGCTCAGGAGAGAAGCAACAGGGCAGTGGGCAGGCACACAGCTCCCTGTTCTGATAAGGCTGTTCTGACAGGCTGAGCGGGGCACCTCATCCTGCACAGCCAAAGATCAAACAATGGTCACATCTGCAGGGAGGGAGAAGCTACTCCCCAAATGACCCCCCAGCCTGTGGCCCATTTCCCGAAGGTTCTGAAAGCACAAATCCTGCATGACACCTAATTAGCCTAATGAGCTCAAGTGCTCACCCAAAGGAGGGGAACGATGACAAAAGGACACAAACTGAAGCCCCACACACATACAGCCACCAGAATGGGACCCCTCAGCTGACTGGACCAACACTGGACCCAGGACCGGCGAAATCTTTTTCTCTTCTCTTCGTTTCTCTCTCCATCACACTCTCTCTTTCTCTCTCCTTTTTCATAATCCCTACACCGCATCCCTTTAGACGTAAAACCACTGACCAAGTCTGGGACTAGGAGTGGATCCAGCCACCCCAGGCTCCTCTCTGAGAAGCAAGGGGGTCTGCTCTCAACCTCCTGGCCCAACTCGCCTTACTCCCTGAACTGATGTATATGATTACCACGGGTTACATGGCTCACTGAGGCATTTCCATGCCAATTCCTGTTGTGAGAAAACACACCACACCACACTTCCCAAGTTCAGTTTGCATCTGCCGGGAATAAAACTCTTAACTGATCCTTTGGTGTTGTTTCACCTTAAGTTAGCCCAATTGAATTCCAAATTCATCACGACCCCTCCCTGGTCTATCCAGCCCAGGTCATGACAAGTACATAATCTAATGTATGTACATCCATACACTATGGAAAACTACCATAAAACTGCAAAACAAAACAAAAAAAAGCATTACCAATACCTTGTGATAGAACTAAAAATTTATTGTATCACTGAAGTTATCTAGTTGGCCTTTCTTAATATCACTGCGGAGAATTTAATTTGTTAATTCTTGTGTTCAATCTTAATACACTTACAAGTATATCTTTTTCATAAAAAGATATGCTTGAACAAAAAGTATTTTTCCCAAAGTCATCTGATATTGACCTAAAGGTCTAGAAGTGCTAAGTTATCCATATACTTCAGCATTCTAATTGCTGTCTACCCTCACTGTTGTGAAACTGTGGTGCATTCCCAGTCCGAAATTTCCTCTGCTTCCAGACACAGGATCTTGCTCTTCCCTGATGACACAAAGCTTGTTCTCAAGTAAAACCTCTTTGTGTAGGTACTCAAAGTCTTAAGCTAGAAGTCAGTTTCCAAAATGATTTTGGTATCAAAGCACTGTTTTGCATAGAATTGCTTGTGCAAGACCTTTTAATCCATATTACTTATAAAGAATTATGACATCCCACAGTCCACACAAGCATCACTTTTCCATGCGTATCTCAATATCCTTCTCTCTTTCCAACTGCAAATAATCTTGCAAGGAGCAATATCTAAGGAGTCAATGTGGGCATCGTTCCTTCACTGAATGGTTTGACTTCAAGGACAGTTCTGCACTGTAAAGAGAAACATGGAGACACTACAACCCATTTCCAGGCACTTCCCAGCCAGGAATCTGCAAAATAACTTTGTGTATTTATTTCATTTTAGCAAGGATGCACAATCAAAAGTATTTCAGCATTTCTCTGAAATCAGAACATCTGTTATGTACCAAGAGAGATGTCCTAAAAACCTACCTAATGCTAGATTTATTTTTCTGTTAAGCAGCAAAGCATTCTGTGTTTATGTGCATGAGCATCAGGGTGTCAGGGTCTTTATATATACATAAGATGAACATTCATCTGTTAAATATAGCTAACAATCAAATTCTATACTTCTAACCCTATCATACAGGATTTGTGAACAATTTTTTTCCCAATTTTAGGACACTAATTTTAGCACAATTCAGTTGTCATTGTTCTTGATTATGGACACACATCCTGTACTCCAAGACCACTGTTTCTCAACTAAATCAGAAACTGGAAGATGAAAGAACTCCTTGAAAGATTTTTCATTGAAATCTCAGGTTTCTCATGACTCCCCAATAGAAGTTTTCTTTCTGCCAAATCTTTCCTATCTCTTACAGAACCTGTAACATCTTATGTATGGCTTCTCTGTATAAGCAATTAGAGGGAAAATATGTAAGAGAAAAGGCATATTAACAGTAACTCTACTGCAATAATAACAAAACTTGCAATGGAAATAAGTTTAATTAATGACCAAGGATAAGGCAGTAATAGGTGTTAGCCATCCCTCCCTTTCCCAAATCTAGAGGGTGTTTGAATCATGCCTAGTTTCGTACACCTAAGTAAATGAAAGATCTCTTGCGTTTGCTACTCTCTGAAAAACGGAAGGGATTGAGGAAGAGTTTTATTGTGCAGATGTGATGGCTGACTCTAGTCATTCACATCTGCACAGATGTGCATGCTCTCTGGACCAACTCTCTGCAGTCCAAAACCTTGTATATTTCCTTGTTTGCACACAGGCAAAACACTTAGCATTGTGCATGAGTATCATGCTGTACTGCAAATCTATGCCTTTTTGATGGGCAGCTCAGTTGGAGACACTGGGCGACTGTCACCAGGTTGTGGATTCCCCTGTGACAATCTGGCAGGCACCAATGCTCCTCAGGTCCCTTTTGAATACAGCTGAAAGCACCTTCCAACTCAGAAACAAACAAACAAACAACAAGAAAATCCCCCCAAAACCACCCACGCTTCTGAAAGAGAAGTTACAATTGTTATATATAAAATAGAAAAGGTCATGACTAAGAACTATTGACATTGAGTTGAAACTCAGTGCAGAGGTCACCAGCAAAAATCCTTAGAGAATTAAATTAGTCTGATGCCTTGAAAGTGATACCTTCTAGGCTTTGATAACCTCCTTTAATTAAAGTTCCCCTTCAAGCCTCTAAACAAATATCACGGAATGAAGTTGTGTTAAAACTTCCTCAGGGGTTGTGTTGGGGAACAGACACATTGCAAACAAAATGGTAAATGAACAATATCATGAAGCAGAAATAAGACTTCCTAATTTATGTATATCATACCCTATTTCCTGTTTATATTATGATGAAATGGTTTAGCTTCCACCACTGTTGCTGTTTGCAATAATGCTTTTTTTTTTTTTGTAGGAACTTTAAGCAAAACAGGAAAAGATAATAATTATCCAGCTATACTTCACACTACATGTATGATGAAGGGCACACTAAAAAAATTCAGTGATCAAACAACATGACATCAGCATAGAAAAAAAGACAAAAATAAATGAGCCACACAGCTGTGACTGACAGGAGACATTTCTCTGGTTCACGTTTGTTTGTTTTAATGTTACTATTTCTAACAATCTTTTCTCTGACTTTCTGTTCCCCCAGATGTTAATTCTTCCCTTAGATTTTTGTTCTCTCCCAGAAGTTTAATTAAAAAACAACCAACCAACAACAAACACACACTCCCTAACATTTTGAAACATTTATTCCTCACCTCAAGGAAAGCTGAATACAGGGTTTATTCATGCTTGTATTTAGTGGACACTTCTGGCAGTTACCTCAATTAGCTTATTTTCTGCCTTCAAATACCACAAATAGTTGGCATTAGGACTGAACAGATCCATCTTGGATGAAGACTGAAAATTACTCTGTACAATATTTATTTTTCTCTCTCAGCTGGGGACTTGGTTTCAAACAGACAGCTTGTAGCAGCTTCTGAACTCCAGGATGAGTGTCCAGTAAGTCCCAAGAACTACCAACAGCTTCACATGTTCTCACATCCCTTGGGCTTTGGAGTTAAAAATGGTCCTGACTTATGCTGGAAATCCGTGATAACATTTGTTATAGGAATATACATTAGAGGAAGTGGAATGCAGCTGAGCGCCTTAAGTCAGTTAATCAAAGTGACAAAACATCCATAACAGCAACACAGCATCACTAGTGCTAGCTGAGAACTTGATAATGAAGCATTAGATAATCCTGTAACTCAGCAAAATTAAAATATTTCGTAGATGTGTAACTACTCAACTTTATGGAGAGAAGCTCTTGTAGTTCAGATTGAACAACAGCCTTTCAGATGCCATGACTTCTTGCACCAAAACATTTCCAGCCCTAATATCACCAAGCAGGGAGCAGGACCCAGCTCAGAGTACCTCCCTCTGAGCATCCCACATTCAGACCACAGATGCAAGCACTCCCTAGAGAACTGAGGCTATTCTCTCCCTGTTTCTCACTAATGCACAAATACTGAACGAAAGAATATTTAAAAAAAAAAGAGGAATGGGAATGGGATTAAAGTTACAGCTAAACTCAATGGAGAGGAAGCTGGTACCTCTAAAAACTTCAAACTTCTGCCTCCTGTCCATCTCCAAAACAGAAAAGAAACTGTTTAAACAGAACTGACTCAGGGTTTTCACAAGGGAGAAGCCAATAACTCACAAACAAACAAGACACCAACAAAGTTCATTTGAAAGCATGGTTACTTTGAGATGAAGAAAAGGATTAGAAACAAAACCAAAAATACTTTCATTTGCAAACTTTCAAATTTCTCCTGGAAGAGGAAATTTTTTCCCCCAGTGGCTGTATTCTGGCTGTGTGTCCAGAAGGGACTGTCAAGTGCCCATCAGTTGTGGGAGCTGGCTGCACTCCTCTTAGCACCCTCCATCCAGCCCAGGCCTGAGCTCTGGTCCTGCATCCTCCCACCCACACATGCCCCAGCCTCCTTTGTCCCCACACTCCCAGGAAGGAGACCTGGGCAGAGGCACCAGCAGGACCTGCAGAACTCCCCACCCCTGTGGGACCCCCAAAGTGGCCAGGCAACCAAGACAGGGGCATTCTGAACATGAGACTTTCCACAGAACAACCTATGTGGAACCACGACCCCTTGCAAAATCCAGTGATGGCAGCTTACATACCATCCATTGGCTAAGATCTTCACATAAAGGTCCAATCTTCTCCCAAATGAACGGGTCTGCAATTAGAACCCCCCTCCCCCAAAAAAGAAAGAAAAAGCAACTAACATAATTGCCTCTGTTTTCCTGTGTTTTACCTTATTAGAATTTCTTCTTACTGTCTACCCAACCTCCATCTTGAAGGGTCAGAAACAAATGTCACATACGGTGTTTATATTGTCTGATTCTACACAGAGTGGTATCTTGAGATACCACACATACACATTTTTCAAATTGTAAAAAGTCTTACCTGATTATTGATAATTGTGTTGCAAATATTTGTGAGAAACTGAAAGACTTAATGTCTCAAACATTGCGGCGGGGCAAGCGCTACATGACAACAAACCTTGCATAACTACGAACTACAGAGAGAAGTCAATCATCACAGATCACCACTGGACATCAGCAACAGGACGACAGGAAGGGCATGCCAGAGGTTGTGCAGCTCCCTGTACTGACACACAGCTCCCTGCATGGCCAAAGATCAAATGGTTACGTATGCAGGGAGGGAGAAGCTACTCCCCAAACGACCCCCCAGCCTGTGGCCCATTTCCCGAAGGTTCTGAAAGCACAAATCCTGCATGACACCTAATTAGCCTAATGAGCTCAAGTGCTCACCCAAAGGAGGGGAACGATGACAAAAGGACACAAACTGAAGCCCCACACACATACAGCCACCAGAATGGGACCCCTCAGCTGACTGGACCAACACTGGACCCAGGACCGGCGAAATCTTTTTCTCTTCTCTTCGTTTCTCTCTCCATCACACTCTCTCTTTCTCTCTCCTTTTTCATAATCCCTACACCGCATCCCTTTAGACGTAAAACCACTGACCAAGTCTGGGACTAGGAGTGGATCCAGCCACCCCAGGCTCCTCTCTGAGAAGCAAGGGGGTCTGCTCTCAACCTCCTGGCCCAACTCGCCTTACTCCCTGAACTGATGTATATGATTACCACGGGTTACATGGCTCACTGAGGCATTTCCATGCCAATTCCTGTTGTGAGAAAACACACCACACCACACTTCCCAAGTTCAGTTTGCATCTGCCGGGAATAAAACTCTTAACTGATCCTTTGGTGTCGTTCCACCTTAATTTAGCCCGAGGGAATTCTGAACTCACTACAACCCCTTCCTATTCTGTCCAGCATGGGTTGTGACAATTTCACTTCCATAAATATTTTTTAAAACCTTTAAATAGTCTAACCAAATTAGTACAACAGGAGAAACACATCACAATTTAATGCTTATTTCTGGGGATCAAAATACTGCATGGCTTCTTTTATTTCACAATTTTAGTGCACTGTTTATATCTAACCTGGCACAAAACAATGTCAGAAAGGAAATCTGTGATCATAAATAGCCAAGGAATAATACCCTAACCAGTACTACCCTGTCTGTAAAGAATTGCTTCCTGGGCAGTATCATCCTCACAGAATCATTCTAGTGTGTTCCCTCTCATTACTTATTTTTTGAGATTATTAACACCACACACACACACGCTGTCTGCCAGTAGAATCTCACAAGTGGATGTTGTATTGCAGATACATCTAAGAAACAAGTTCAGCCAAATCAATAGAAACAGGCAAATTAATCTCAAAAAGAACTTTATTAGGATAAACTTTGCTCTCAGTTTTCTGGTATCAACTGGAGCAACTTCCTTCCTGTAACGTTGTTGCTCTGAACAGGGCTGCTGTAACAGAGCAGGCATTTGGTTAACTATGGATGGGCAAAACCAAGATTCAGTTCCTGCCACAGAAAGCATTTTTAATAGTGTGAATGTGCAAATGTTTCTGCTGGATTTGCAAGATCTCCCCAAGAGTTTTAGCAATTAGTTGGCTAAGCCATGCCACGCTGGGCGGCACAGCTGTGGCTGTCCGGTGCTGCCTGACAATCACATTGCTCTGCCCAGAAGATGCCACTCTCAGCTCTGCCATGAGGTATTTTCATCCACTTACTTTAATAGGGGGAAAGCAGTTTTACCAATGAATTTTATAGCCTGATTTGCAATGCTGCCTTGGGAGAAAAAGCTGGAAATTTGCACAAACTGTTAGACAAGCTTTAATAGCAATACATTACAATAAGCTTATTAAATAGAAGCCTGTGATTAAAGGTGATTGCACAGCTTCTGTTGTCTAGGTAATTAACAATATTGCATGGAGTGACTTGCTTCCAGTACATTTAAGATTTTAAATATTCGGAAAGTATTCCCCCTTTTCTTACCTGCCCAGACCTAATCAGTTGTTTTTGCTGTTCTTTATTACTTGTTAAGCACCTTCCCTGTGCTTGGTGCCTGCAGGATCCTTCCTAGCAGAGTGACTAACAGTGTTCGAGTTGTAAGGAGCATAAAGGAATTCTTTATTTAGGCTATGGGAGACAGAGAGCCTCTCACCTCCCCACTCCTTCAGCACAACTCTTGCAGCTTCATGTTATGAGACAGGGCCTCCCCCAACCATGGTCTGACCCCACGCTCCTGGAAGGGACTGAGGACCATGGTACGCTGGCTCCCCATCAGCAGCAGGATGTCAGACGGAGACATGGCTCCCCTTTGGCCCTGGCAGGTGAAAGCTGTGCTGCCTTCTCCTTGCAAGTAGGTCCTGGTGGGTGCAGCCTTACCAGGACAGTTGAACATGGAGTTTGGCAGAAAGCTACGCCAAGCCTATAAGTGATGGTCACCTCTCATGGATTACAGTCCTACATACTCAGATTTTACCCTTTCCACTTTATTACCAGCATGGGTGACTTAAGACTTTTAATTGGTAAACTCAATTAATAAATCTCTTACCTGTTTAAAGATATCCAAAGCTTTCTGATTTCTCAGCCATTTTGCTGGACATGTAAGACATCATTTTCAACCCAACATTTAGTCAGCTTGTACAACTTTATTTTCCAATAGAAGAGAGGTTTATGGGCTTCCATAAACCCAGGTACTTCTGGCTCTTCAGTCCAAGACTAAAGAACCAAAAGACTTAGTTTCCTTAAATAAGTAATTAAATAAATAAGTGATCAGGCATCAGAAGAAGTTTTAGTTTTGAGTATCCCATAAAAGGGCTATTAGAACCTTTGAAAATTTTTATATTTACCTTTAAATCATAGAATCACATAGAAATATATTTGCAGAAAACACATTTTAACCCATTAATAACCCTTTCTTTTTAAAGCTGCTTAGACAATGCCAAACAATCTTTAGTTCTTGCAGCAGGAGCAAGAGACTGTCAGACAATATTATGGGGACAGGGAGCACTGCACTACATGGTGGGCAGTGCTGCTCAAGAGAGCGGAGCCAGGGCAGAGCCTTTGGTAAAAGAGCCAGTAGCAAAGATTCACACATGCAGCAGAGGAGGATTGCTTTCATTTTAAGAAGAGGGATATTCACTTCCTTGTCTCAGAGGCGGAGCTCCCTTACAGCATACCATATATCTTCTTGCACCCATGGATGTAAGCTAAATCTAAGACAGTTCAAATAACCTGCTGATATTAGGGTTTTCCTTGCATTCCTGCAGCTGCTGCTTTTGCTCATTGTTCCACATGAAGCCCTTAATTCTTGAGGTGCTAATTAAAGGGGGGAAAAAAATCTGTCAAAAATCTAATCATTGCAAACAGATCATAGAACCATTTAGGTTGGAAAAGACCTTTAAGATCTTCAAGTCCAACCGTTAACCTAGCAATGCCAAGTCCACCATGTCCCTAAGCGCACATCTACACGTCTTTTAAATACCTCCATAGCAGTCAGCATGTTCCAATTCTTGACAACCCTTTCGGTGAAGAAATTTTTCTTAATATCCACTCTAAACCTTCCCCAGTGCAAATTGAGGCCATCTCCTCTTATCCTATTACTTGTTGCTTGGGAGAAGAGATCAGTACCCACCTCACTACAACCTCCTTTCAGGTAGCTGTAAGAGAGTGATAAGCTCTCCCATAAGCCTCATTTTCTCCAGATTAAATGAATCCGGTTGCCTCAGCTGCTTTTCATAGGACTTGTTCTCTAGACCCTTCACCATCTTTGTTGCCCTTCTCTGGACACACTTCAGTACCTCAATGTCTTTCATGTAGCGAGGGGTCCAAAACTGAACCCAGTACTCAAGGTGCGGCCTCATCAGTACCAAGTACAGGGGGGCAATCTCTTCCCTGCTCCTGCTGGCCACACTATTTCTAATACAGGCCACCTGGGCACACTGTCAGCTCATATTCAGCTGGCTGTTGACCAGCATCCCCAGTTTTTTTTTCTCCCGGACAGCCTTCTAGCCACTCTTCCCCAAGCCTGTAGTGCTGCATGGGGTTGCTGTGACCAAAGTGCAGGACCTGGCACTTGGCCTTGTTGAACCTCATACAGTTGCCCTCAGCCCATCGATCCAGCCTGTCCAGATCCCTCTGTAGAGCCTTCCTACCCTCCAGCAGATCAACACTCCCTCCCAAGTTGGTGTCACCTGCAAACTTACTGAGTGTGCACTCAATCCCCTCATCCAGATCACTGATAAAAATACTAAAGAGAACCGGCCCCAGAACTGAGCACTGGGGAACACCACTTGTGACTGGCCACCAACTGGATTTAACTCTATTCACCACTACCCTTTGGGTTCAGCCATCCAGCCAGATTTTTACCCAGTGAAGAGTACACCTGCCAAGCCATGAACAGCCAGTTTCTCTGGGGGAATGCTGTAGGAAACAGTGTCAAAGGCTTTACTAAAGTCTAGGTAGAAGACATCCATAGCCTTTCCCAATGTCACAATAAATTAACTAGTACTTAACAAAGTAATCATTCCCTGACAGCCTGTCACCCATCAGTACAGGATACACGCTCGACTGCAGTAGACTGCAAAATGCAAACCTGAAACTTGCCTTTGACTCAGCAGTTCCCTAGGATTTTCACTTTTCAGAGTTTCTCAGCACAGTGGAAAGGGAAATAAACCTGTATTACACTTCATCAGAAGATTAAGCAATCTGCTTTGTCACATCCCAGAAACAATATACCTGTGCCGTTCCTCTTTTTGGTCATACACAGACAGAAATACAGACATCAAAAAAAAAAAAAAAAAGATAGAGACAGGAGGATAGACCATCTCTTTCCTCCTCCACACTTTCGTTTTTCCAGAGCATCCATCTTGAGGACTCTTCAAAGACTCTTTGTTTCTTTGTCTCCATCTGCTTCTGGTCCCCTTGACAATACCTGGTTCTCTTCCCTCCTTGCTTTATATGTGCCTCACCTTGGCCTCAAGAACAGTCTTCAATTTACCCTCTAACCTGTGCTCCCCTATAATGCAGCAGAGCTTGTGCCGTTTCCCTTCCTTACTTCTTCCCCTCACAACCATTTCCTGGGAAAAAAAGCTGTTATCAAACTGCTGCTATTTATAGGGGTTTCCAGTCCTGCCTCTTTCCTTTGCTTTGTGGCCAGAGGAGAGAGCAGACAGCATTTCTGCGTGGTCACTGGAGAAGATGCTGAAAGCCTCACCCATCTCCTGTCTGCCAAATTGCATCTGTAAGACTGTTCCCAGCCCTGGGCATAAAACAAAAGCATATTTCTTGTGGGTCTGGAGGGACAGTAGACTAGTTAATATGAGTATAAGTCAATACATTTGCCATATGCCATACAAAAATAGCCGAATCAAAAGTCTGACTTGTGTGACTGCTATCTTGAGATGTGCTTCTTGCAAATGGCTTTTCAAATAGTATTTTATCAATACTTACTTTTCTAAAAAAAAAAAGTTTAAGTCTCTCACATAATACGTTCCTGAGAGTAGGCACTATCTATATCTAGCTATTAGTTTATGACCTTAAGATCCTCCCAAATGCCCTCGAGCAAACAATCACACCCAAAAGCATGACATTTTGGCTTGAAATGCAAAAGACTTTGCAAGGTTCTCCATAAAAACTTCAGTATATTGGACATACTATAATAAAGTTTGACTGTCTCCAACTGGAGTACTTTCAAGGAGCATCCTGTTTCTACACATTGCATTTTTATTCATTTATTTTTGTAGTTTGACAAATAAATCATAATTCAGCTTCAAAAAAAGTGTTGACATGTTTTTCTGGAAAAGATTTACACTAAAAAATGACAACTGTCCCACCATTCCCTCTGTCATATGCATTCTTGCTGTTGCTGCCATACGTACCTCCCCCTTTACCATTAGACCTCCTTAAATCTCTTGTGCCTCTTTCAGTGCAGTTCAATAAAAACATCTCTGAACAGGTGTCATTTCTGACTAGCCAGTGCAAAACAAGCTCCGCAAGGTTCTGCTTCTCTAAATTGCCATTAAGATGCTCCCAGGTCTCAGCCATTACAAATCTTCCTTTCAACTCATTTATGGCCAAAGAGTAGTCAGCCATATGGTTTTCATTATCTACATGCTCAGAAAGATGTATATACACACATACTTGCCCTGCCTCCATATGCCCAGTCATGTTAGAGCACTTCAGCAACCCATGCACTTTCCCACTTATATACTTCATATATAATACAGATTCCAGCAATTCTTCCTCTTCTTTTTCATCACTGGAAAAAACCTGCAATGCCAGGGTTTAGTTGCTTCTCTGTAAAAGCCACAGTAGTACATAGCGATCTATTTAAAAAAAAATTGAGGTCTGTTTCTAAGGTGCTGTGTAAATTAGATTGTAATCATCTCCATATTTGAAGATAATATACAAAGAACAGAGCAACAACAGGTGAAACAAAACAACGTATCTGGCGAAGTGCTAACTTGAATAGCATTAATGCCAGCAATACATTAGAAAACATTCAAAAGCAGTGTGTTGTTGCTCAAGTGTCACTTTCTGTTGTGGCGAGGATCAATAAGTCTTCCAAACAGCTTGACAGCCACACAGAACAGATTAGCATGGAAGTTAGTTTCACTTGAAAGAAGACCACAGAAGATTAATTCACACCAGGGACTCCAGTGCACCTTCATGTTTCAGAACAAGAGCCTGAACATAGAATACAGAGCAGAAAAGCACTCTTCTTCAAAAGAATGTAGGAATTCCATCAAGTTAGAGAAACTAACTTGACCTACAGGTAACGCTACTTGGCTGAGGCAACAGGTGCATCAATTTAAAATACTGCAGCACCATTTTAATATGGCAACAGTGATGCCTGTACCCAAACTACCTTGGTAATTTCCATAGTCCTTCATTATGACATCTCTCTGATTAGCAAGTATGCAATGTGGCCAGCTGGAGTCTCAGAAGTAAAGTTACAGAGCTAGAATACAATTGGTCAGCTTGGAAACCATCATTGACTTTTTACAGTTTATTTCTTCTCATAAGGTTTTTTATTGTTGGAGTTTTTTTAAAGCAAAAATAAATTATGAAAAATTTTAACAGTTTAGGGTGCCTGCCCCCAAGCAAAAAAAACCAACAAAACCTTTCATCTCAAAAAAGAAATAAAAGTGCAAAAATCAAGTCAAAATGCTTTATTTAACTGGGACCAATCTAGGAAGAAATCTTAATTTCAAAATGTTATTTCAACTTTTTATCCCTGCTTCAGGTGAGGATTTTAGTTAAGAGATGGGGAGATGCATAAAAATTTGCAAAGCTGACTTATGTCAATCTTTTATGCCTGTAATTGTCAGCATTTCACAGCAGAAATAATCTTTCTTTCTCTATATGTCACTAGACTGATGACAGTGTCAGTCATTATACATTTTGCAGCTCTAAAATTCTGCTCTCAGTAAGAATGCCAGAACACCAGTAATTCTCACACAGGAGAAAGCCAGCGGAGAAAGGAGCTAAATCACTAGTCAGCCTTTCAATTGCTAGCTGACTTCCACTGACTTTCAGCCTCCACTGCATCAGATCCTTCCAGCTACTGGGCTGGGCTGAGACATTTAAGAACCATTCCTACTTGAGCTTGGAAGAGAATTACAACCTATTTCCAACTTCCAGAGATACAAAGTCCTACCTTCCCCTTCCAACACAGAATACTGGACATAAAGTCCAGTAACATAAAGTCCTCAAACCCTTAATTTTAGCATTCTGTAAACTTCCTCATGACCCTTCCATGTTTGTTTTAGGACTCAATGGGAGCTCTAAATGGGCACCACATAACACAGCGTAGAAACACAAAGTGTGCATAGGGTCCAAAACGATAGGTTTTGCTATAACCGAGTCTTGTGCTGTAGCAGGACTTTCAAGTGTGGATAATGCACTCAATTCCTCCCACCTTCTCTAGGCAAGAACTGTGTTGTGGGGAGGAAAACTAACAGTTGTGGATTTTTATCTTTACTGTAGATTAAATTTGTCACAAAAGAAACGCTTTACGGCTCCTTGTGTGCTGCCCACATGCAATAGATACTGTGGGCTTCACAGCAGTTGCTCAACTGCCTGTGATTGCAGAAGACTGGATGGGGACTGATAGGCAGTCCCTTTCATCACTACGTTCACACAACTGTTGGTGTAAACAAGCAAAAGAAATACTAATCCATGTGTTTTACAAGCTTTAATTTGTAATGCATGTGTGGTTAGGATTAGTTAGGATCTAGTTGGGTTTGATGCTGAAGTTTGATACTAGAGTAGCTGAGAGCATGGACAATAGCTGATTTATTTATGAAAGACAAGCAAGACCTACACAGGACTGTCATGGGTACACTTGTACCTGCTTTGTTGCACTCCTCAGGTGCAAATTTGAGGAGGAAAAGTACTGGTTTTACCATTCCCTGCACCTTTTTTGACGCTTACATAGGTGTGCATCGTACAGCATGGTAAGTCTGATACATTGGCTTGCCCTGCTAAAAGGACAAGTAGAAAACCTTCCTTCCAGGCATTCCCTTATCCATCAAGGTACAAGGAGTGACCAAGACATTCTGGTAGAGGGAAACTGAACAAAACCTAAGTTTGCAAAATGAAACATTTGAAACATTGCAAAGGGGTATGCTTCAATTACTACCTCCAAGTACCAATCCAGAGTGAATAAAATATGACTACTTTGGTAAGTAAAAAATTTTTCTTAGTAGTTCTACAAAGCATCTTACAAAAAATCCAAATGCACAATGAAACTGGTACCTGTAGTGCGCCATTTACAGGGAGACTTCTATAATTCCGTTGTTTGGCCATGCTTTTTACTTGCTATAAATTGACCTTTTAAGAGGGAATAATTTGAGAGACCCCAAAATATCCATGAGAAGAATATTAATACAAATCATTAGGTAGTCACAAGGTCAGAGCACACACAAAAATTAAATGCAAAGCAGCAGCATCTAGCACTTGTAGGTCAAGCAGACATTTCCTCCTTAATTTTCATCCATTCCTTAATTTAGGGAGTGGCTTTCTTAAAACAAAAGAAGTTAGGAAGAAGGAGGAAAAAAAAAAGAAAAATTTGAGTTTTTTTCCCCTGAGAGAGTATTTTGAAGCAGTGTATACATATTCCTGCATTTCAGAAAATTAAGGTATTAACTTTGGAATACATACTTTCATATTCCTTGTGTCAATTACTTACATTAGACTAGTTTGTCAAGTTTTGCTCTTTAATGGAAGGATCAACACTACCAGAAAGTCCCTAGAGCTAGAATACATCAGAAATTATTAGTCTGTACTCAGAAAGGCTAGAAGTCACAAATGAAGACATTTAGAGAGAAATCTAGTGCTCTGAATGGGCAAATATGTCCTAGTTCCAACCCCTTTCCCAACTGTGACATTTCCCTCTCACTGGCAGGGGAGCGCTAAATTCACCTGTGGTAAGAAGAGAATTATTACCTTACAGGGAAAACCTCATTCCTTTGTTTTAACATATGGTCATCAAACTTCAGTTTTGGAAAATATACAGCAATACAGTATATATAGTACTGTTGGGTAGTATTTTAGTGCTGCTCTAGCATGTTAAAAATATTTAAGTAACGTAGGTATCATTCTGGTTTGTCTATGTTTCCACAGCAGTCTGTTATCAAACTCAAATTTTCCCAGAAGACAGTTGTCAAGTATACACACAGAAAACAATAAGCACAAGAAGAGTCCAGCAGACTTCAGTATTTGCTCTGCTGCTTCTCATGACTTATGCACATATTGCAGATCAATACAACCATTTATCTGCTATACAGCTGATACCATCAATTAATATTACAGACCTATAGTTATGTATATCAGCTAAGAACCACTCCTTCACTTTCCCCTACCTAACTTGCCCCCTAGGATGCTTGACCAGCAGGATATAGGGCCATTTTCAATTGGGAGATCTGATTGTCACATGAAGAATCATCACTGCATTACTAAGTAATTCTCAGGTATTCTACCTCCTGCTATGTCCTTCAGGTAGACCCTCAGTTGAGGCTCTTCCCCTGTACAGGCACATAAAGCACCCTAGATTCTGCTGTCTCATGAAGAGCTCTCCCCAACCCAGACCTTGCAATGATCATCACTCTAGCTCTTGGCCTGCAAGCTAAAAAGCTTCTCCAGATTCAGCCCAAAGGTGGACAAAGACTCAAGCCCTCTCCTAATATATCCATACGGTACATATATTCTCTTCTACTGCAAGAGTAGTTAAGCCTTTGATATAAAATTAGTAATAACATATTCCATACCTGTCATGTCCCCAGAAGAGACATGATTGTCTATATTCTCTTACTTTGAGAAACCTTAACATTAATGCAATCATTACATTAATCCAAACTTTCTTATTGGTGAAATATTGGTCAAACCGTTGTAAAGCTTTTCCACTCTCTGTAAAATGCAAACATTTTGTTATGTTCCAGTTCTTAAGGAATATTTTTTTTTTCCTCACTGCTGTGCACAAACAGCAGATGGAAGTTAAAGGAGACACGTTTAGATACAGGGTATATATCAGTGCCTCTTACAACAACTTAATGATCAATTAATATTTTATGGCTTGGGACCATTTTCCAGCATGATTCGCTTTTTTAATAGCTTGTATTTGCAAACAGTACTTTAAACATTAAACTGCCTCATGCACATATTCTATTCCTTTGCCTCTTCCTATAGACCAAACATATTCTTTATTGGCTAGAGACTGCAATTAAAGCTATACCTATAGCTAATTAGGCCATTGCCACAGTTCCCTAAATGAATCCTTATCTGGAAGCTAGTAATTTTAGCTGTGCATACAAATGAACTGATTATACTCACTTTGGCCAAACTGTATTCTGTCTACACCAGAGTTGTGGAGCACATGCTTACACTGTGCTTGTTTTTCCAATTTTGACATAAGCAGGTAACATATTACATCCTGCAGCAATGTAGCAAGTAGCACCAATTATGTGTCACAAAACTGGACCCATGATGGGTACAGACCTACTAGCAATGAGTAGAACTTCTGCCATTTATGTGACATCTTTTGTGCAGGATCCGACCTCAAATGACTTCAGGAGGTGCAGGGCTGGCCACTGCTTAATCTTTTGTAAGTGGTCTTTGGAGGCAAGGAAACAAATTCCTAGAGTATGACAGCCATATAACCCCTATGCTATGGCCAAGAACTGGATCTTTTTCTAAAAGTATGTATCCTTATTATTTTCGTATAGTCGAGGATACCACGAGTCTTGTTATCTCCATGCTGGAACAAGGGTAACACCAGGGGCCACAGCAGGTGCTGTCAGAAGGCAAGGACAAGTTCATGTCTCTTGTATGGAAAACTCATCAGGAACACATAAACCACTTAAACAAGTGTCCTGGTTTCAGCTGGGATAGAGTTAAGTGTCTTCCCTAGTAGCTGGTACAGTGCTGTGTTTTGAGTTCAGTATGAGAAGAATGTTGATAACACTCTGATGTTTTCAGTT
>JANZLQ010000050.1:15944571-16012838 GCA_026212715.1 Elanus axillaris
TCAGGTCAGCTGTCCCGGCTATGCCCCCTCCCAGGTCCCTGTGAAAATTAACTCTATCCCAGCTGAACCCAGGACAGGCATGTAGTGATAGGGTGAAGGGTAATGGCTTTAAACTGAAAGAGGGTACATTTTGATTAGATGCAAGGAAGAAGTTCTTCACTGTGAGGGTGGTGAGGCACAGGAACAGGTTTCCCAGAGAGGCTATGGATGCCCCATCCCTGGAATTGTTCAAGGCCAGGCTGGATGGGGCTTTGAGCAGCCTGGTCTAGTGGAAGGTATCCCTGCCCATGGCAGGGAGGTTGGAACTAGATATCTTTAAGGTCCCTTCCAACCCAAACCATTCTATGATTACTATTTTGACACTGTCTCCTATAATGTTCTCAGACATTCTGACAAAGTTCAGGTTAGATAAATAGCCAGTGAGGTAGGCTAGGAGCTAACTGGCTGAGCTGCCAGGCCCAGAGGATTATGATTAGTAGCACAAAGTCCAGCTGGAGGCAAGTCACTAGGGGTGTGCCCCAGGGGCTTACACTGGGGCCAATACTGTTAACATCTTCATTAATAACCTGGGTGACAAAGCTGAGTGCACTCTCAGCAAGTTCATAGATGATACAAAACTGGGAGGAGTGACTGATACACAAAAACAGCGTGCTGCCATTCAGCAGGAACTAGACAGGCTGGAGAAATGGACAGAGAGGAATCTCATTAACTTCAACAAGGGGAGATATACTGTCCTGCATGTCAGGAGGAATAATCCCAAACAGCACATGTTGGGGACCAAGTGGCTGGATAGCAGCTTTGCAGAGAACAATCTTGGGGTCCTGGTGAACCACAAGCTGAACATGAGTCAGCAGTGTACCCTCACAGCAAAGTCCAACAGCATCCTGACCTGCTTTAAGAGCCTCATCAGCAGGTCCTTGGCAACCTGCATTAGCTGACCTTGCTTGAGCCAGGGGGGTTGGACCAGGCAATCTCAAGAAGTTCCTTCCAGACTCAACTGTTCCATGAAGTTCTTTGTGAGTGGAGCTCTAGCTAGTATCGGCATAAATTTGCTAAATTACTTTAAACAATATAGTAAGAAAGACCTAGAGGTTTCCATTCAGGCATTAGGGCCAGACTGGGCAAATAAGAGGACTCTGATGCATTTTATGTGGCTAATAAGGTGTTCATAAAGTTGGAAGTAAGTCACAGGAGTTACCTCCAATGAATGCCACAGTTCAGATCACATTGAGGCTAATTCATTGCTCCATTCTAGAATAAACAAGAGCAAATATTCAGAGTTTAATCACTGGAGCCACACCACCACAGGAGTAGAATCCAGACTGATATATCCCTTTCCAGAAATATTTCCAAATAACTTATTTCTAACAGTAAAATACTGCAGCATCAGCACTAATCATTTTCTTCTTCAGAATCTAATGTTCATTTGTCTTATATTCTGCAAGTACCCAAGATGCAATTCATCAAGAAGTTTATACTAATACATTGTTATACTCCCTAAAACGATCTGAAATAACACTGCAACATAAAAAAACACTGCAACATAAAAATTTCCATGAAAGTAAAGAAACTGATTTTTTTTCTCCCTGTTTGCAATGGAAACAAATACTCTATTCGTCAGTGAGAATGTTCTTGTGGGGCCATAAAACACCTGACACCATCTGCTAAAGTGGAGGTAAGCAGAGGAAGATACATCCCCGCTGTGACTTGTAATCCCACTGAACCCCGACCCAGGCCTTTTGCTCAGAGCTGAAGGCAGATATCAGGCTGTTACTCCAGGGCTATGCCCTTCAAGAAGAATGAAGAAGGAAAGGGAGGGGGTTAAAGCCAGGCCTTTCTTTTCTTTTTTTTTGTGAGGAGCACACATTTGTTCTTTCACTGGACAGTTTATACCAAGTTTACTAGAGAAGTAATTGGCTGCTATGGTTATAAAGGAGTCAAAAACATATGCAGAAATCACAGTATGAAACCTATTTTCCTGCAGCTTATGTTAAATACTGTATCTTAAAACTGCTGTTAAGTCCACCTGATTTTTTTTTTACAAAATAATGGTATGTCCAACTGACATAGAGCAGACTGCTCTGATCTCTGCAGGTGCAGCAGTGCTGCACATCTGACTAGAGCAGATACAGCTCCTGTCAGGGAGATGAGGGAAGAGTTTGTGTAGTGGTATGGCTCTACAAATTCCCCAAATAAAGCAAGCTATGAATAAAATCACTTGCTTTGTGAACAATAGCACCCCACTCCACACAACATCTGGCCTTAAACAATGTGTTCGGAAAATGCAAAGATGTACTATGGAATTATTCAATTTACTATGGGAACACTGACTTGAGAAATTCAATTCAGGTTAACCTTGTATTTGGTTTCAGTAGTACTCACATTATTCCCTTACAAAAACCAGTAACAGAACATGGCTTTAAAGCTTCCTGAAATAGGGATTATCAGCAAAATAAAAATTATCCCTTAAGAATTTCAGTATTTTTTTTGTTGATTATAAAGGCAGAAGAGAAGAGGAAAGCAAGAAAATTAGTGAGATAACTTTGAGAAAAACTGTTTAGATTGCTTGTAAGAACCAAAGCACTGTAATAAAATATCATCTGTGGATCTGAAGATGCAGGATGAAAGAAAGAACAGAAACAAAAAAAACAACAAACCAACAGTCTTCTGATCTTCAATTTAAAAAAAAAAAAGCTATCAGACACTTTCACAACTACTAGAGACTTACTTTTAGTGGACTTGTTTTTTAGGAAGATATTTAAGTGAAAGAAGGATATGCATGTGTTTGAAGATATAGCAGGACTAAGTTCCTTATGTCTGCTGCCTTAAAAATCATATCATCTCTGTAGTAGAACTAATAGAAAGGAAAAAAAAAACCACCACTAAAAAAAGCCTCAGACTAACATTTGAATGTTTCCTCTCCTAAGAAGTCAAAATTTAGATAAAGCTGATTTCACTCAAGAAATAAGTCACATGCATTGCATTATACAGATTAACGGGCTAAAAATAATAAGTTACTGTGTACACAATAGAAAAAATGCACTGTGAGCAAGTGCGGAACAGATCTTGCAAGGGGGATAGGTTTTAAACAGTGCAGGGTGGAACAAATTCTAAGCTTAAACCAAAGTTGATAATTTATACTACCAAGTACAAAACATGACTGAAAGAGCACCTGGATTCTAGATCTCATCCTGGACAAGTATCAAAATTAGTATTGAAGAGCAAAGGTTGTATTGAGTCCCATGATTAAGCCATAAAAAAAAAGAGGATGCTATTATACTCTCAGCTGTGCATGCATGAGTCTAGAGTAATGGCTGACATTGATGTTATTTTGTACATCTGAGGCTTAACAGGGAGCGGAATGGGAAGACACAGAATGTGAAGACTTCCATATACCTTTGATAGATTTTGTAGTTAAAAGGTGCTTTATTACGAGGCTGCGAATGGACAGACAGGAACAGCTATTTTGCAGTCTTAGAAGACTTAGTAGCCATGTGCCAACACTTGTTAAATTTACCTCAGAAGATGCCCAAGAAATATATTATAATATTGCTAGAAGGAAAGTGAGAAAATTGCAGATGTTTTCCTGGTACTTCAGAATGGGAACAAAAAGAGAAATGTGAACTGTCTATTGGGGCCCTCAAGTATACTATATAGCACCTGTTTAAAAAAAACAAAACCCAAACAAAAACCCCAAACAAATCAAAATATCAGAACCCCCACCCCCTCATCCCCAAATGCAGCCTGTCCATATATTTTGTAAGAATTGCTCTGTTATCCAAGATTGTAACAGATCTACTTCTTTCTCCTTATGTCATGTTCCAGGGTCTTTTGGGAAGTCCATAGTAAATTTTAATTGGTTTTGCCTCATCTTCCAGGCTGCTCACTGAAAAGGCAAAGATTCTGGTAGTGTGGATGCAACTTACATCTTCAAAAAAAAATTTATACTTATTTATTGTAAAACAAGGGATGTTGAGGGCTCTCATTCCCTCAGCAGAGGGAAACTGGCAGCAGCTAGTTTGAGAAAAGACCCTAGGCTGCTCTTATACAAGGTCTCCATTGCTTTAGGTCTGCTGACTGCCACTGATCAAGTCATTCATTAATAGTTATGATCTATGCAATATTAGAATCACATGGATATTTTTCAGAAACACAGGATAAAAACTTTCAATAAGCCATGCCATTGGGAACAAGACCAAGTTACAGCCAGCTTTGAAATTTCCACTTAGAACCATTTTTGTTGATACACCACAGCATTTAGAAGTCCTAATCACAGGCCCAGACCCCATCGTATTTGATGCTGTGCAAACATGAAACAAAAAGATGCCAAAACTTTGCAGTCATCTTTTGTAGCTGAAAGAACTTTACACCTCCAGTTTTAAGAGCAAAAGGTGTCTCTTAATGCTACACCAGAACAACAGAGGTATCAATGTTTGCCTTCCTCCTAGCAAAGCAATGCAAATCTGTTCCTGTTCAGCACAGACTGTCATTTAAATAGCATTCCTAAAAATCAGGTTTTGAAATTAAAAACTGATATGGGACCATACCATACAGCTTAGGGAGACTTTTCATACAGCAATATTTTATGAACTAAAAATCTCAAGGTCACTAGGATCACCAAGACCTGGTATTGATAGAAAAGATTTCTTTTACACAAGGAATGGCATGCTGTGTTTAATACAGCATAAGCCTGGTACTAACATTCCCCAGATTCCACCACTTTCTCATGCACTGACAAAAGAGGAGAACTATAATTCCTGTGATAATGGTCACAGAGCTTCCAAAGGAACAGGGAAGAATTACAGTTTTTGTTTGTATATGTATGGTTTTGGCTGATGTAGGCAAGGACACATGCAGGTCGTGAACATCCAGAAAACATACTTGACCTGGACTAACACCAACATATGCACCAGCTGAGGGTTTCCATGGCTCAGAAATCCACATATATACATTATGCAGCATCGGCCTTCAGAAGCTTGAAGTGAGTTTTTTATTTTCTTAGAAGTTGAAGACTATTTTGAATTTATGAGCACTCCAGCAACACTCAGACTACTATATCCAGTGCCACACAGAACTGGACAAATTCTCCACAGAGAGCTACAGAACAGCTGCAAACTGTAGTCTTGCATGGTAATGGGAAACAGAAGGAGAAATCTGGAAGCTCACACATCTAACATAATAAATTTCATTCAAGGTTTTTTTTACAATTTCTTATGTGACTAGCTTTTCCCTGCACTGAGATAATTCTTTATTTTAATCAGCAAAAAAAAAAGGATTCAACTGATTGTCTGAGTCTACCCAAAACACAGCTTAAGGTTCCAATAGAACACAAAATATTTTGGTCTGAATAAAGAATGTAAAAATTACTGTTCTTGGACAGTACAATAGTATATGTAGGACAGTAAGAAAAAAGGACTCAAGAGAGTTGTAGAAAAGTTATTAAAAATGCAGATCCCAAGATATTACTGTCTGAAGGATCACACAAAACAAAGCAAATGAGACATGTAGTAGTCTGATAGCAGAAGTTCACATATTCATTCCTAGTGTCCTGGCTCAATATGCCTCCATGTTTGCCACTTTGTTCTCTACTTCCTCTATATGCCTGCTCCCAACATATAGAGTATTATGCCAGTCCACTTATCAATTAAGACACAAAAAGCTGGAGGGCTCCACTTCAGTTTCTTGCTGTCTCCATCCTTCCCTTACTCCTACCATACTGGTCTCATGCTAGCCATGTCAGAGACTGCCTGTAGCAGCCAGTGAGAGAACCCTTGTAACCCAGCACAGCAGGAAGAAAGAGAGTGAGTACATGGTCTAAAACCTCCTGTACTGGAATTCTGCACCAAAGCTCCTCCCCTGTTAGGTCTTGCATCAGCTACTGCAGATACCATGCAGAGGAAGCAGAGCAAGGCATTGCAGGAGATCCAACGTGCTAGTGGCGATAGGGAGATTTCTGGAGGAAAACAGCAGAGGAAATGAAACACAGAAGTAAGTCACCCTCCCTTTTTTTTTTTCCAGCCCAGCCCAGTCATGATCATCCTTGGTTGACAGCCGTCTACCACTAAACTCACGGGGAACTCATAGCAAAGTGATTTTGGAGCATGGAAAAAAAGATGGAAGTCCAGCGAATCATATGGGTCAATCTTGCAATATGAATGTGGTCCTTTGATTTGCTGCTGAAAAGCCCCATTTTAGAGGCTTTTATATGACACTTCCCACACTCTTACAGAAGCACCTATCTAATATATTGTATGTAAATCTTTTCCCTCAAAAGTAAGCATGTTCTAGCAAATATCTTGTATTTTTATTCCAACAAAATCTGCATTTAACATTTTCAAACATGGGATTACCTTGATTACAAGCAGCAAGTAGCATGCATATTTTCATAAGGAAGTATTATTCTTGCTAGGAAGTTTTCATAGATAGGTCCCATACTCCAGTCTATCTTGAGGACATTATTCTTCCTACACATTGTCAAGTTTTATTTAATGTGTTTATCTATAGTCATATCACAATTTATAAGAAGTCTTTCATGTGGTGATCCCTCAGAAACTTAAGACAGTACACATAGTTTCAGGTACTACAATTAAACCAAAACTTACATTCTACTTTGACGTTAAACTTAGTGTTCTGATTTTTATTTTTTTTTCCTTAGTGCCAGTTATCTAATGAACCTTTTTAACAAGACTCGTACTGTTCTCAGCTGATGTGCAGTTTACTACTACTAATTCCATTTAAAAGTTAAATCAACTTTAAAGTGTCAGCCTGGATATCAAAGAGCAAGAGTGCTTTCTTTTATGAATTATTGTTTCCAGCATACTTGGGAAACAACAACAACAAAAAATAGAGGGGGATTAACACTTGTTTACATTTGTAAACCAATTAAAAATAATTCTTATTAACATGTTAGAATTTTATTATTATATAGTCTAATCAGATCATACTATTGTCTAATATTAGGCAACTATTGTACACAATTAGTTGATCTTATAACCACAAGGTTCTAGGTTGAAATTTTAGAATAAATGTTCTGTCAAACAGTGTTTTCTAAAAGTTGAAATCCTTCAGTAATATGATAATCTTTCTGTCCCATAGCTTTTGTGGCTTCAAAATTCTATTTAATCAACTGGACTTAAGACTGAAAACCAACCTTTTGACATGAACTGATTTTGCACTGTCCAAAGGTGTGTTTTTCCTTCGAGCACAAAATGACAAACTTCAAAGCCTCTAAAGGTTTCATAAAGCTGAACTAGAAACATCCACATTGCTCCTCTATAAAATGTCTGAAGAGACCTGATGGCAAGTAAGGTTTTTCTAACTATTATATCTCCTTAAACTCATAATTTAAATAATTCAGCAGTCAAAATATTTCACACCTGAAATAGGCATCTTTGCTCCTCATCTCTCTCAGTAAGATATTACCTGCATTTTGTAAAGGAATGACTCTGTGGATTGGTCTCCTTTCTCTTCCCTAGCTGCATTAGTTTTAACATTGTTCTTCGTTCTACTGTTCCAAGTACTGTCTGAGGAGGATCAGTACCTCTCCAGCAATCCAAGAATGGATAAAACCAGTCAGCAAGAGAGAAGCAGAGCAGGTTGTTTGGGGGAAACTACTAGAGGACCAAAGAAAGCAGCTCATGTGGTCAGAGTTGAGATGTCTTAAGAGAACTTTAAGTAACTACAGATGGATCAGTCTGCATATCCAGCCTGTATTTTTGCCTATGTGTATATAGATAGGCACATGATTCTGAACTAACACACATAACCTGCAGTGAAGATTTTAGATTTCTGAAATGCTACCAGTTTGAAATGAAGCAGTACTGTAGTACCTAAATGAGTACATTCCCAGGTATGCATTTCAGATCTGAGAGTATCCAATTCCTTTTTCCAGATACATGCTGTCTGGATTTTTTTTTTTAAGTTGAGTTTACATAGATTAGTAGGGTCTGTGGAAGTTCCAACAACAAGAAGCTCAAGTTATTAGTTGCACTTGCTCATGGGGTGGGAAGAAAACCTCTTTTGTCATACCACAGGAGAAGAGATTACTGATGAGGCTGTGTCTACACAGACCAAGGACAGTATTTAATCTTTGCTGTTCAAGAGTGTCACACAAGCCAGTGATTATAAATTGGACTCACAATGAGTAGGATGACCCTCAGACCAGAGCTAGTTTTAAAACACACCCCACAACTTCACTAATAATTCTTGAAGGGAAGCAAGGTTTAAGTGCTTTAAAAGCCAGCAAAACAGAGCTAATATGATCCAAACACAGTATTCTAGGTCTGGAAAGGGCATGAAGGTCAACCTCTTATCACCAAAGGCAAACCCCCAAGGTAGTCTTCTAAAAGGCAGATAGTGATCCTTCGACTGCAACTGCAGATGATACTGCAGAAGAGATGGATAACACAAGCATCATGGTCCTGTCAAACTCCAACCCTTACAATACTCATAATTACAACAGATATTATTCCCAAGGTAAAAGATGCAATAGCACTGTGGAAACCCACAAGGCTAGGTTATAAATGAATGAAATGGCCTAAACAGTTGCTCTCCGGCAACCCCTACAGCTTTTCTGCCATGACAACAAGTACAGCCAAATGAGACATAATGAGCTCTCACCATTTGTAGTTAGCTTACAAGTTCCCAAGCAAGCTGGCAATGATATGATAGTGAAAAGTGTGATATGAAGTCATCATGAAGTGCGATATGAATGACAGTGAAAAGACTGATACAAATTGGGAACATCAGCATTAGACTACATCAGGCAGTGCTAATTAAGTAGATCCTACACAAGGTCTGCACCTTGAGCAGGAATATAGTATTAGATGAACCACACTGCCCTAAAAATAATTCCCCAGGTCCTACAACCATAGTAGCAACTGCAAGGATAAAGAAGTAGAGAAATTCTGCAATGACATCAAAAGGCTCTGGTAGCTGCTTCTCAGGAGGAACACAGACTCCAGACAGCATCCATCAGCTCTGCCCCAGAGAAGCACAATTGTACAGTGAAATCCATGCATGCCAAGTCAAACAGCAGGGTGATTTGTGAGTAAGAACAACACAGCAATAAAATTGGTTTTGTCCATTCATAAACCATCAAGGTGATGCACAGCCATCATATTGGCAAATGTAAACTGGATGAATGTTATCATCATTGCAGAAAGTGCAACTCTGCTATGAAAGTAAACAAATCAATATTGCAAAACCTATAAAGTAGCAACACACAAAAGCTAGACACTTCATTTTCTTCCTCAGAAGACAAACCTATCAGTGGGACTTCCGCTTGCATGGGACGGTGTGAGCAAGACATAATACCTAATCCAAACCTCTTTCAATATCCTCCATGGAATTTCATTCCTCTTAAATTTCACAGCAATAACAGCATCTCCATTCTTTTTGGATGCACTTACACAGAACACAATTGTCTACCCCACCCTCATCCAAAGGCTTTGGACTGTCTCAGCTGCATTTACTTCTCTTCTACATCTCACCTCTCTCTCTGGGCAGCTCTGAACAGATACCGTCTGCAAACAAAGGAACATGTTACCACTTTCCCCAGCAAAGCGGAAAGTGTTTCCCCAGCCTGCACTGCCCCCCCGGCCCACGAGGACCATATTCCTGGCTTTAAAGACCAGTCATTCTGGATGAGAAATTCGGGGGGGGGCGGGGAGCAGGATGTGGGCTAAAGGTGTGCAGCAGGCTAGACATATTTTTAAATATAAGTAGACTCATTAACTCTTATGATCACCACTGACCACTAGTGTATGTGTTGGAGAAACCACTTTTTGATAGCCTTGTACTAGCTTTGAGTATATTTCCTGATACACTGCTTACAGGGCTGTGGACAACTGTGAAGCATTTCCAAATAGGCTGTTACAAATAATTCTGAATAACTGTCATTCAGCAAGCCTTTACAGACGTTGTTGCCTCCTTAGAAAAGAGATTGACTGAGAACACTAAATCGATACAAGCCCAAGCTGATCCTTGGCTTTAGCGCAAGACTGAAAACCGGCCTTCAAGCATTTTGAACACACTTGTACTTCCTTCAAGGTCTGTGTTGCACTGACCAGCCTTGAAAATTCTTGATCTACTCTAGGTCCTCAATGATATTACTTGAATATTAATTAGTAGGTCAGATAGCAGAAAGTGTTTTTCCACTGAAACCATTAACAAGAAAGTTTTACACTGTCTGAGGTCCTCTGTCTGCTGTCCTGTTCCTTGGCAGCAGCCAGAATCCCACTGCCCTGTCTGACATCCAACAGCTTTAAGCAGCTGGAAAAAACATCTTTGTCTGAGAGACTCCGGCTTTGCCAACAATGAATGTCTACCTTCAAGTCTTGGAGAGAATTCAAACATCTATGACATTAGCAAGATTAAGTGCAGAATCAGGCCTTCATGTCTACTGTTCCAGAAACATATAGAAAATAGGTCAATTTTGTACAAGCAGGTCTACAGCAAGTGTTAGCTTTTGTCTTCATTTCATATCATATGTTAAGAACTGAGAAGCAGTACCATTATATTCTAGCATGTTCCCATTATATACAGAAGTACATGCACTCATAGTCAGTAACAAGAATTACCACTATAAACCAGGAGCTAATCTGTCAGTCAGAAGTAGGATTATTCTGATTAAATGCAGAAATTCTCATCAACACAAACCACTTTAGGCTTCCATGATTCTCAGAGATGTAGGGTATGATTCCTTTCATCCTAAATGAGATGCCTAAAATAAGTCAGATTATAGTTGCTACATAGAAATCGGTAGAGCTAGGGTGAGATTACAGACAGTCCAAGGTGACTAGTTCAGACAGATAAACAAAGCTAGGGGAGATTCATCTTACTCAGGACACCTACAAGCTACCAATAAGATCTCTCTCTGCAGGAGAGCGCAAGATATATCAAGAAATGTGTTTACATTAGGAAGCATCAATCCTGTAGAAACTGGTGGAAAAATAATTTGAAATGGTGAGTGATCATAGCTTTACACATCCTAAACCAGGAACAATTTAAGAAATGCAGAAAAAAGACAGAACACCTCATCAGAATAGCAAAACAAGAACAAAACCCACCTCCCCACCCCACTTACCTGAAGAGACACATTTCAAAGGCCTTAGTTTGTTAACTTTCACAAAAACAAAACCTGAGAAAAAATTTCACACACAACAGAGGGGCAAACCCACTTAAGCTAAGGGATAATACTGTCAATAAAACAAATACTAATAAACTGGCTTTGAACTGGCCTTCGCTAAAAATTAGAAACTTTCTAATTTCCACAGGCACTCAGCTAGGGAACAACCAGCTTATAACAAGGCAAAGAGTCCTGCTAAATTGAAGGTTGACTATGACAGCCTTCTCAAAGGGATTTATATACTACAGCAGCTATGATGGCAAGAGAAAAGACAGGATGACTCAGGAAGTCCCTTCCAATCCTATATTCCTAACTTAAGTTTCTGCTAAATAGCAGAGGTCACATTGATCAAAGAACAAATAGCACCAGTCTTCATGTAATTCAATAAACTACTTCAAGTTTCTCCTCTTCCTCCCCCACCTCGCCCTCATCTCAGCCCCTCTGCCTTCCTCTGACCCTAAGCCACTAGTGCTAGATAGACTAAACAGCCCTATTATTTTCTTCAAATAGATCACCTCTGCCCCAATACAAAAGAAGGGCAAAGAGAGCTTCCAATCCCTCTTTGTTTATTACCACCAAGAAGATACTATACAGCTACACAATAGAAAATAATTTTAATTCACCCCATCAGCACCATTATTTACACACTATATGATAATGCATTTCAAAGTAGAAGGATAACACAAACAAACCACTCTAGTAAAACAACTCTTTTAGGAAATTAGATATTATTTTATATATTTATGATATCTATCCACAAGACATAATCTAGGAAGCACATCCTACATCCATTTACAAGGCAGGTTTATGTTACCAGATGAGTTTGCTTTTCTCCCTCCAGCAGATCTCCCACAGCATAAACAAACTCTAGTACTGACTGGTGGGCACCAGTTAAGAACTGGTTGTAATGAGAAGAGAGCTTTCACCTGGGCCTTTCATGAAGGTTCTCCTCCTCTTTGGGAGGATAATCCAACACCAGAATTAAAAAAGCAAAACATCAGCACCTGTGGAGGTGGCACTGAAACTCAGAAAAACAGATCCCTAAAGAAGTTTTCAAAGGAAGCCTGTGTACTTTATGAAAGTATATGTTACCTATGTATAATAAAAAGCATATAAAATAGCTGCAATGTCTGCACTAAGTGTGAACTACCATGTGTGGAAACTTACAGAAATGTTTTAGAAAAAAATAAGAAAGGTTGAACATTCATATAGGAACATTTAAAAAAAAAAACCCAAACTCAGACCAACTTCCCTCTCTGGAGAGCAGACCAGAAGCATGCCTAATTCTCAATTCCAATGTGGCTAGCTCAAGAGAGGCGTGCCATGCCACCGCAGTTCCTTTCGTCACTCCCCGTCGCACTGCTTTACGCTACATTCAGGAAGGAAGAGGCAGGACTTGAGGGACCTGTGCCTACATGAACCTGCACGTTAGGGAGATGCATTTGCAAGGGTTGCTGGTAGCATCAGTGGAAGATGTCCTGCATGGCAAAGTGCAGTAAGTAGGTCCATGCTTTCTGGCAGGGAAGAGACGAGTGTGATGAGTCAAGGGAAATGTGAGTTGGTGCTGGTGGGTGCAGGGGAGTTTTGTGTAGTGTGTGGTGTTAAGGTGGAGGATACTGGAAGGGGATGTCTTTATGCAGTACAGCAAAAGTTGTTTGGAAGTCCTATTTGGGCCTGATTAAAGGAAAAAGTTTCTTCAGGCAATTACTGAGTGGAAAATGTCATTATTCAATGGAGTTATTATTCAACGGAGTAGGAAGTGACTCAGGACAGCAGTCATATCCTCTAACTATTTTTGGTGAAACCAGATTGGTTTCAATGACCAAAGTCACTTTTTTCCCCACTAAACTCTATGATGGAAACACTACAACCATTCAGTCCCTGTTATAGCTGGATCCTGGACTTAGGGCTCTTGTGAGAAGATGATGGAGGACAATTTGTATGAGTTGTTATGGCAAGGGAAGCACTATTTGCATAACTAATGTTTTACCTGATTAAGCACTAAGAGATGGGGGCAAATCACTGAACCTAAGCAACTTATTGAAAAAGTAAAGAAAAATAGGAGGCAAAATTAAGTAGCTTTATACGATCCTCTTACAAGTTGAAGCTAGTCCAGAACTCAATGAAGACTGTACTGACATCAAGGGAACCTCATTATGAAGAAAGAATGTGATGTTATAAATGGGAAAGGACAAGTAAACTATACCCTCCAAAATGCTGCTGACCCTGGTGGGAATGTAGATACTGACTATATAGGTTATTTCTGAACAAATAATTTTTCAAAAAATACACTGTTTAAAGTTTTCTGAGATGCTAAAAAGAATCAGTGCTGTTCTTAACCAAGCTCTTCCCCACTAATTGCAATACAACTGCTGTTAGCCAATTCCCCTGGCCTCTCCAGCTTCCACAGTGATTTGAAACCCTGATAATGTTTTTTATTTTGTTTCTTCTGTAGGCAGAGGCAAAAGCATTTCCTTCCAACAGCATGACACAGGCTACAGACAGCCTGACGCCAAAGCTTTCTGCAGATCAATATATTTAATGCATTTGAACTCAGTAAAATCTCCCAGGCTAGCCCAGGCTTGCCTGAAGAAAAGAAAGCCAAAAGGCTAGAGAGCTGTGTGGATATGGATTTAATATTCAATTTGCTTACTTAAGGATCTCTCCATTTTAACAGAAACCCATTTAAGTTACCTTAGGTTGTGATTTAGAGTATTTTTCTCAAAAAGTTTAGCTGAGTATGGAGAAAAATTTAATTTAGTAAGTGGAGTCAGATACACTCAAACCCAGGTTGGCAGGAGGTATGTTTATATGCATAAAGACACAACAGTGAATAAATCCCAAAGACTGTGGGAACAAAAATATTATCACTCCTATCACACCAATTCTCTTTCTCCCCATCTCCCAGTTTTATTTTGTTCACTTGAATATTGCTCCAGCCACTCTGGCCTTTCCCACAGGCTTTCCTTGTTTACTTAAGATACCTCTCATTTTCATTAACCTTCAATCTTTATTGCTACAAAGCATCTTTCTTGCCCATCAATGAAGTTTTACTGCCTCTTAAACACAACAGCCAGAGGCAATCACATAAGTGAGGAAGCCAGTCGTTTTCCTATCAAACCCATCAGAATTGTTTTCCAACCATTCAGCTTCAAAAATTCCCCACGGATTCCTGTTCACTCTACCTTCTTCTCCCCTCCCACACCACAAAACCGTGTATCACAGAAAAAGGAACAAGCCCCACTAAAACAGTTGCCTTGCTTTTCAGTCTTATTTCATATCCATCAAAAGCATGATTATGTATTAGGCTAGGCTGTAAAACTCCATAATATCACAGAGCAATCGCTACCTTGCTGTAAACGTTTAAAAGCTGCTAAATAATGGAACCACAAGTCCACTATTTGTCTTGCAAAACAGAAGCATTTTTATTGCTTACAACTAGAAGAGCAATTTAATAAACTTCAGCTCTAGGTACAACCTTGGGTTGCCAGAAACAGTAAAAAAAATAACATCTTCTACCTTAACATACTATTAAATATGATGCTCAAATACATATTGCTTTAAGTGCAAATATTAATTATTTCATACTAATATTTCAGCAAGAATGAATGCAATTATTTCATCAAAGCAGATGCAGTGGGAGGCAAGCACGAAAAGGTAGCTGTTACTGGTTTGTGGGAAATAAATTGAGTCTTTCTCTCAGTCATTTTTTCTTATATGGATTAGGTGGTTAGAAAGAGAAATGTTGCCTTTCTGTCACATCAAAAGGTCTGGCTATGAAGTTCCAGACCACTTGTGCTGCTTTCCTGAATACTAACAGTTCAGGTTAACCCAATAATATTTGCAAAGTGTTTATAGTAATTTTTATAGGGTTTTTATTGAAAATCTGGAAAGTGAGGATTAGGCTATGTGATACAATCATTAAATTTAACATCATTTATTTCTCTCTCTGAGTGCATCCCATTCTGCTACAAAACTTCATCCTGGTACATTATAGTGTTACGAGAAAGTAGGTCCCTGCCACAAATTCCAGGACAGTCTGACTCAAGCATCTCTTGGGTATGGCACTTTGCTCCTCTGTAGCAAATATATGAGGGGAACAGATAAATTATATCATCTGGGTTCAGCACAGCAGAACAGGAGAGAATTACAGGAAAAGCTTCAGTGCCTAGTTTTTGCACAATGTTGTCTTGTGTTTGAAATGGCATAAACCAGCTGTGGGTATTTCACCCTGTGAAGAGGTCTGCCTGATGCCATGTCAGAGGCATTGGGCAGCAGCCCAGCTCTCTGCATTTTCTCTGCTTACCAAGTCAAATTGCAGATGGGCTGCTTCAGCCAGAAGCTTTACATGATGCCTATCAAGGTCCTAAAGAACTAAGTGATCAAAAAAAGTGATAATCCCCTCTCAGAAAACCTGTCTTCATGCGGATCCTGAGGCCTCTCTTGGCTTGAGGTTCTTGTGATGGAAAATTTTAGCCTGGAAGCAAGTAAGCAATAAAAATTCGTACATCCATTCACATCATAATGCTAACTCTCATCTGCATAAATTTCTCACTGAATCAACTCTTCTTAGCTGCTTGCCCCTTCTATTCAGCAATGCATAACAGAATATATGCATCTTATAAAATAAGTACCATTTCCCTTGTCTGTTGTTCCTTGTGATCTACAGAATGCAGGTTTTGCCCATGCTTTCTGAAGAAACAGCCATAATGTCATGTAATGGCTGTGTGCTAAAAAGACAAAAAGTTGTACTATGAGATACAAAAAAAGGACCTTTTCTACCTCAACAGGACTCCCATCTGAGCAGCAAAGTTTCTGGTTTGAACTTGCATTCTCAGGGATCTCAGCTGTAATTTTTGTATCCTACACTACAAGGCCTCAAAATTTACACATGATTTCCCTGTTCATGAAAACGTCTGTTCTGTCTCTTAAATATGGCATATGTAACACAGTAGCAACTAGAGAGTCCATTCAATACTGAATCAGGCAGAATACAGAAAAAATACTCTGCCTGCAAACTTGTACTCTTTCATATGCCAGTAGTGTAGGTAAAAATTCCAGTACGGTCCATTGGCATATGGACCAGAGGCCAAATTCCTCTCTGCTGTATATTGGAACAGCTCAGCCAGTTGAATTCAAATAACCCATGCCATTTCATTCCAGCAAAGAGTTTGCCCCAAGGATCTTGCTAACACTTTTGATCATAAACATTAAAAGGGCAGTAATATTCAAGCTCAAACGAATTAACATGCTAGGTTTTTATGGCTCAGAAGAAGCAAAAGCTGTTCAGTTTACTGTGAAAAGAAGGCATTTGTCTGATAAATGAAAAAAAAAACCCAAACAACCAGAATGTTGTCAAAATAAGCGCATATATGATGATTCAGAAATAGAAATTATTCACTGCTAAGCACATAAAAGGCCAAATATTATGGCTGGCAGGACAGAGCAATGCTCTTCTGGAAGCTCCTCATGAGGAAGGCAAATGCTCATTTCTTTAAACTCCAACTCACACAAGGAAGCCCACTGAAATCACCGGGACCATTCACCTCGCTGTGAGGTGACCTACACCTGCGCTTTCCAGTGCAAGACTAGAAACCTCAACCATCCTAAAGGGTAGCTGATACTACACTTATTTTTTGTACCCATAAAATGAGTTACACCGAAAGACTTTCAACAATAGCAGGAGGTGAATAAAAGGGTACAACACAATACTGCTGTAGGCCTGGATTTATTGCACATATTTCATTATTATTCTGAAGGAGAGGTAATGACCAACCGTTAATTAAGTTAGTCAGATCTGAAGAGAGCTGTTAGGAAATTTTGAGGGACCTCTGATTCAAATAGGTACTGCAATGGCAGGGAAATGCCAGGCTGCCAATTAAAGGTCTGGTGATCAAGTAGAGTAACATGAACATCTCATGTGGATTGCTAGATCTTCAGCTAGCTATTATCACTCAAGGAAAAATCACATTTCAGGTGAACAAGTCTTTCCCTAAAACAAACACACATTTGCTCAAAAAGGAGTGATATCATCCCCCCAAAATGTTAAGAAAGGCAGTACTGGAGGTATGACTTCTTATAATTTCCTGGAAGAGCATGTTCATGTTGGTTACCTACCTTAAAACAGTGTACCAGAAAAAAAACCCACAGTAGTCCCCCCCCAAAAAAAAAAAACAAAGAAAGAAAAAAACAACAACAAAAAAGAATAGCTGAAAAGTATTAGGGAAATTTAAAAAATTGCCCAAAAGACAGAGAGACATACTAAAGAAAGACAACAGAAGTCCTTTTCTACATAACCATTTCTTCAGAAAACTCAATTTTATGCTCTTTTATTCTGCTACAATTCTGTAAAGATGTCTTCTCAGAAGTTTCTCCTGTAACTGTTGCAGAGGATTTAAACGAAATGGCACCGATATTTTCAGTGAGACAAAGAGTAAGAAGAAACACAATAACATTATACAACACTATACCTTCAACAGAATGTAATTAATATTAAACATTGCTGTGAACTGTCAATAAGTGCATCTATAAGCCATATTTAGGTTAAAACAGTGAAGACAAGACAACATATTTTTCTGCTCAGGTTAACAGCTCTAGGTGAAGTTAACATGGGTGTGAATTCAAACTCCCAACAGAAGTAAAAAGTAAGCTGTTTTATCCTGCAATAGTCTGGAAAAGAACAGCAGCTCTTGTGTGAAATGACTCTAAGAGAAGAATCATAGTACCAAATGTCAGTAGGAGAAGAAATCTCATTTCTTTAAGTGGTTCTTGGTCAAGAGGAAGTTTGGACCACCTACAAATTTACGTGACTGAATATGAAAACTGTGATGAGAAAATGCTTGTTCAGTGGCTGCTGAAGCTCATTTTTCACTCTATCTTTAATAAAGTCCCACAGACTACTCCACCTCAGTGACAAGGTACTCATCTCAAATTCAGGAGACCCTGCAACCCTGAAACGACATCTAAGCCCCAAAATCTCAGATCTGCTCAGCATACACCTAACAAGCACAGGCAGATTTGCACTCCTCAGAAAACACCTTAGGTTTTAGGTCATGGCTAGAAAAAGTAGTATCCTGTATTCCACAAACGTACAGCTGGAGCACATGAGTGTGAGGGATCTCTTTTCCAGGCTCTCCCCACCCTGAGATGGTGTGGACACCCCCTTCCTAGTAAAACTACAAGATGGTCTGGAAATCAGGAGTGGGGAGCAGTCCACTAGTCCTGCTACAGCCCTGCCAGATCAAAGTGGCAAATTTCATGCAGCTGGCAGAAAACCTCACGAGAGGATAGCACAGCCCACTGGCTGGACAACTTGGTAAAGAAGGGAAGAACCCTCGGTTTCACACAAGCAATGAGATCCCACATATCTGTCGGGCTGCAATGATGACCATGAAGCCTGATGAGTCTTTTTAAAAAACCTCTGCTATGGGGACCTACCTCCAGAGAAGAGCCCGGACTCCGCAGCCTGTAGGCACTGGGCTCTGATCAGCCTTTGCTATGGGCTATTTCAAGGCAGTTTCTGCTGCGTTTGCAGGTTTCCACCCAATTCTGGCATGCACCACAGAGGGATATTGTGTGTCCCAGCCCTATGTCTTTATTGAGCCTTCCTGGGACTGGCTACTGAAGACACCTGTTTCAGCCCTAAATATGACAGCAGAGAAGCACAGAGATTACATCCTGCCCTTTGTTCTTACGCGCAAAGCATTTCTGGCCCAACATTTTAAACACTTCACAATTCTCCCACCAACTGCAGTGGGAAGTGTATTGCATCTTCTATATTTTGATTTAAGTCTCCTTTGTACTTTGCAGCTGAGGACAAAAATGTTGTCCTTGTGATAAATTTCCTTACCATAAGATCAGAGACACTAACAACAATGAAGGAAAGAAAAAACACAAGAAAAAAAGAAGTGCATTACTTAGACAAAATAATGGAAACCATAAATCACCGCAGTGACAGGATTAAATGTGAAACCTTTAATTACACATTTAATCATTTACCAACTTCTTATTTTCCCTGTAGTAATGCTCATGAAGCTTCAGTAAGATCTGAGTTTGAGGACTTTTTTATTTTATACCTGAATTACAAAAGCAATATACATAGAAATGGTTTTAAGAATAAAGATAATATTAACTTTAATTTTCAACTATGGTGACACCTTTACTGAGCACCTTTATTGTTCTCAGTCATACTGGCCCTCACTTAATGGCATCACTGTGTCAATGCACGTCAAGCCCATCTCCATTGCACTGTTATATAAAACAAAGTACAACTAAGGGGGAAATAAGTGGTGGTTCAGAAAGTAACTACTGTATTAAAACAAGAGAGTGTAATTACATTGTTGAAGATGTTGTGTTATTTATGAAGTATGGACAAACCTGTGGCCACAGGCTTTATCTGCTCCACTGCCTTTTCCACAAGGAGGCAAGAAGCAGCTGCTAGTGCAGAAAAGTGACTCTTCAGCCCCTGAACACCTTCCCTATAGATTCCAGAGTCCAGCAACAGAGAGCAGGGCTGTTGTTGCTGTTGCCATCGGGTTCAGAGTGAGCAAGGGTATAACCTGATTTCTCTAAAAATTCTGTGCACCAGAATAACCTTTCAGCACACTCAGAGTAGTACTTACTGAAAACAAAAAAAAAAAAAACAAACAAAAAAAAAGCAAAAATAGCAAAATTGCCCTTTTTCTAACTGGAGAGTAAGGCAACGTCCAGACAGTTTTGACATTTACACAGATCCCCTCAAAGAATGTGCAGTAGGAAAAAGCAGACTTTCATCAAAGTCGAAACATTGCTTGTATGCTAAGAAAAACAGCCTAATATTATACTAAACACATCATCTAGCAGCAATTGTAAAGGCGCTATTATACTGCCAGATATTGCATTGCATATCAGAGAGCTGTTGGCAGGAAAATACTTGTCCGCTGGAGTACCCTTCATTTTGTTCTATTGTGTTGCAGGCTCTGACAAACTGCCTTAAGGTTCCTAGCTGGGGTGGGCGGTCACACACCTAAAACTGTAATTCAGCCGCTCTACATTTTTCTTAAAAAGTGTCCACTGGGCCTGGGTTGCAGTGAAGATGGGTTTGCTCTACTCATTCAGTTCACGCTTTTTACCCCAGCACAGAAATAGGAGCAGATGGGGCCTTGTCAATGTTGAGGGTGCAGAAATGGGTAGGATCAAACACCGTGGGGAAGCACATGCTCAGAAGGAGTTTCAGCCATCCCAGTGGAGGAGGGCAACATTTTTATTATGTCTTCTGTAGAGACACAAACCACCAGATGGAGGGCTCTGAGGTAATCTTCAGGTTGCTAGGTGTTTGGTTTTTTTTTTATTTTCTGACATTCTAGTCATCTGTATTGATTTGGATCATCTTTTTAAAAAATAAGTCATCCTCTGTACATGGGACTCTTAAATCTTGGATCTGTTGGACTCTTGAATCTATTGGTACTTGACAGACCTCCTGGCTCACTGTTATGAACTGGAGAAGATGCTCCAGACTCTGCTGTGGTCTCTACCTCTACCACATATTGGAACAGGCAAACCCAGAAAGAAAAGGGGATCATATAATTAGGTTCTGTCTATTACATAAGTTGACTACACATTTGCTTCTCAGCTAGGTAATTTTTTCCACTGCATTTTGAAAGCAAGAAATAATTGCCTTGGGAAAGCAGGGAACACAGGCCCAGATCTGTAGGAGTCTAAGTACAGTCAGCACCAGGAAAATGAGTTTTCTTCCTTTCTTTCCTCTCTTGGGTCTCTTTTTGAGCCATGAGGAGTTTGGACAGATTCAGTAGTGGTTAGATATTTCTTTTTCAAACACCCAATTTGAAAAGGGCCTTAACAGCACAACATGCATTAAAAAACCCACGACACAGAACTGCCTATTGTATTAAATCCATGTTCAAGGCTTAAACTGAAAATACAGGAGGTGTCTGAACATATGTGGGGCACCAGTGTCAGAGACCTGGAAACAGGAGACATTTTTCTCAAAGATTACTGGAGAGGAAATTCCTGAGGCAATGCTTAAAGGCAGGATCACTCGTGTAGCTGACAACACAAGACTGAGATGCTGGGACATTTACTCACCCTGCCAGCAAGACGATCTGTAGGTCTTGGGATTTTTTCTCTCTTTCCTTTCTCTAGTCCATTCATGCATCAGGTCCCTTAGAGATATGGGACAGCCGAGTGAATTTATGTTTCTTGCTTTGGGTGTAAGATGGTTTCCTATGACAGAGAAGATATAGAGATCATATGTGGCATATGAAGGCACTGGGACAATCATTTCCAATCATACTATAATTCAAGTAGTTCCTACCTTCTGCCTTCAACAGTAGCCAATATTGAGGAATAAAAACCCCAAGAGATAGTTTCCAAATAAGCAGCCTGGGGGGATTATTGCTTAGGAAGTGCCAGAATCTTTTATGCTGCCCTATTTAGTTGTAGAAAAATAATATGTGTGAGGAGACTTTCCAGTGTTTTACTCAATAGAATCTTATATCAATCAATTCTACTAGTTAACTGGGCACATTTCAAATAAGTTTTTCTTTCATCAGTGTTAAATGCATTTATTTTTAAAGTTTCTCTCCCACTGTTCATGTACTACAGCAATGACCATGATCCTTTCTGAAATATTAATTCAATCTCATCATCCTATACATATTCTCTTTCCTGTACCTTCTCTAAACTATATTTTCTACTTGTTTTTCACCCCAGAATGTCTTCCTTAAAGATTATTCATTGGTTTTGTGGGTTTTTTTAATAACTATAGACTTTTCCTCTTTAAAGATAAGCTGGCCAGACTTAAATATATTTCAGAATGGTGACCAAGCATTTCTGTTTCCCTCTTTTCCTCCCTGTACCACCAAGTGAGCTGTGGGAGACCAGTTCAAAGTCAGGCATTATAATCATCTATGGCACTTTCTGCTCCATTTCCTTCAGAAAATTGGTGCATCTGGTAGAGAAGCAGAAGAGGAGAATTTGGAATGCACACACAAATCACATCCTCTATGACCACTGGGCTGCCATGGGTCAAGTGGAGAAAAGCAAACATGCAGACCCCCAAACATAGTGCACTTAAGAACATTATTAAAAGCAGAAATGGGCAAATGTCTAGCTTTGAGGATTTCAGAGCTTCCCTGCATAATTTCTCTGATTTGTCAACTGAACAGCCAAGAGGCTGGAATAAATTCAGAAGAAGAAACCAATCAAGAATGGGCAATTATTTTAATTGCCTCATAAAGCCTAAAATACAAAGAACTTTCACTCGGGTAACTTTGGAGGTGAAATTGGAAACTTCTCTTTAGAGATTTTTCTATTAAAGGTCATGGGTATCAAAACCTATTGTCTCACTTTAGATCAGTTATAAAGCTACTATAAATAAAGTCTCCTATATGGCACCTTGTCATTGATTCCCGCTTCAGTGTAATCAGCACTGCAGACACAGGAAATTCTTAAAATAAACAGCAGTATTCTCTACTTACTGCACTTAAAATGGAATCAGGAATTCTGTACTTTTAAGATATTCATTGTAATTGCTCATTGAGAAAATTATTTTATTACTGTTTAGATTAACACAACCACTATATCAAAATACAGTGTAGCTATGACAACAGTAATTCATAGTTTACCACTTTCTTTACCACTAGGCAAATTAAGTCATTTTGCTGAATTATTTCTTAGTAATAAAAATATGAGAATTTCTAAGCAGCAGTGTTAACATTTACAGTTCTTAGAACTAATCCAATATCTTCTATGACAATTGAAAATACATCAATATGCCTTTCTTGGATAAAACTAGACCATATAACTGGAAAATATAGTGCTTATTCTACTGAAGTTGTTAGAGAACTCATGGTGACTGTTCCAAAGATCTGCCAAAAAAACTAAAAATCCAGAAAAAAGTCAAATACTTGGCAACTTTGAAACAAACAAAAAATAGTATAGTAAATTTACTCACATACAAATGAAAAATCATGCTAAAAAAGAAAAACTTCTGCAAATACAATGTTTTTATGTCCTTCTATATCTCACTAAAAAAGATTTGGGGATGTGAAGATGGAAGAGTGGGAAGTAAGAAGGATGACATGAAAAAATCTAAACCCAACATTTACATGAATATTTTTTGACAGCTTAAACTGAAATGTGTCTCCTGAAAACCAAGACAGCAAAGGGGCCTAGAAGAGCAAGCTGCTTGCTGAACACAGCCTCCCTAGTTCACAGGGACTTCCCAGCTCACCATGTGGAAAGTCGTGCAGGGACAGCAGAAGGGCAGAGTGGACAGAGAGAGGATGAAGAGGCTGGGAACCTTACTTGGGACCACTGCAGAACTTCCTTGTTCTGGCCTGCTTGGATGAAAATGGGTAAGCCAGACCTCAGCTGGAATTGAAACTGGTGAGGGATATGAGGAGCAACCAGATGAACTTCTCAGGGAACATCAGCAGCAAAAGGAAGACTGAAGGAACAGGTAGTTGGGAGAAGCTGGTGAATCTCCATCCTTGTAGATAATCCACACTCAACTGAACAAGGCTCAGAGAAATGTTATTTAAGCTTCTCTCACTAGGACTAGGACATTGTTGATGCCCTCCAGAGGTCCATTCTAACCAACATGATTCTGTGATTGTACAAAATACTTAATTTTCCTGCAGTTTTCTTCCCTCTAAATAAAAGAAGGGTGGAAATAAAAATAAAAACCAGGAAAAAAAATAAAAGTAGCAATTTATCTCATATTTAATACTTTCCTGAAAGAAGAGATGCTGAATTTGAATAGAAAATACTGTGAATAGGGTAAAAATGTTAGACCACTACTAATTGCATTTCTATTTTTTATTTCGTCTTTCACTCTCTATTACTTATATGATTTTGTAAGCCATTCACCTTGTTCTGCTTTTTTTTTTTTTACTGAATTAATGCACACTGATAAAAGAAAATTAACTGACTACCTAGTTCTCATCAGACTCTTGACTGCTCTAGGTAAGCTCCAGGTAGGTGCTAGGATTGATTAGCGTGGTTTGGTAGACAGCTTTCCCTGTGCCACATACGGGCAGTTCACAAGTGACACTATAATAAGTGGGAATAGATAGAACATGGAGATCTTGAGTCCAGCCTTCACAAAAGGACTTATAGGGACCTTTCATGTCACCAGATGTTTCCCTGGGCAGAAAGCTTCCAGGGACCATCTGGGACACCAGAGTGTAGGCATTATCGATTTTCCAGGTGCATGCTTCATCTGTTTCTCCCTCTTTGCCTCTTCATGTTTACCCAAGAAAAAGCAAGAATTTAGCACCATACAGTTTTCAAGCCTGAGCAAGCAGCTTAATTATTCAGACAAAATACCATTGATTTGAACATGTCTGAACAAATGAAATTCAGGCTTGCTGACCTCATTGAGAAGGACAGCCAAACTTCTCAGGGAATTTCCAATTGTATTACTTACAGTTCTTGTTCCTTTCTTTTATTTCAGGGGCATTTGATACAATACAGCACAACTTCCAATATTGCATGTACGCAGATTCTTTTGAAATCAGAGGAGACTTTGCTTAAGATGCAGACCTTCAGCTTCTTCTGAATTCAAGAGCAACCACCAGGAGGGCGAGGAAGATGATCAGAGGACTGGAGCATCTCCCCTGTGAGGACAGGCTGAGAGAGTTGGGGTTGTTCAGCCTGGAGAAGAGAAGGCTCTGGGGAGACTTTAGAGCAGCCTTCCAGTACCTAAAGGGGGCCTACGGGAAAGCCAGAGAGGGACTCTTTATCAGGGTGTGTAGTGATAGGATGAGGGGGTAACAGTTTTAAACTGAGAGAGGCTAGATTTAGATTAGGTATTAGGAAGAAATTCTTTACTGCAAGGGTGGCGAGGCACTGGAAGACGTTGCCCAGAGAGGTTGTGGATGCCCCATCCCTGGAAGTGTTCAAAGCCAGGCTGGATGGGGCTTTTAGGGACCTGGTTTACTGGAAGGTGTCTCTGCCCATGGCAGCAGGGTTGAAACTAGATGATCTTTAAGGTCGATTCCAACACAAACCATTCTGTGATTCTATGAGTCTATGTGCACCTGAAGACAATATATGAATGAGTGAAGCTGACAGAAGTGATAAAAAAAAAAATGGCAGGCTGAATTAAGCATCCACTAAAATGAACGAGACCATATACGTCTATGAATGTGCTACCCTTAAACATGAAGTGTATCTCACACTCCGTTGCTGACTTACACCATAAATTCAAGTTTCTCTAATGTCATTCCATAGAGTCATTTTCCAAGAAGCCACACCTTTTTTTTCTTCAGTCTTTCCAAGTGTAAGCATTTAGACAATGGACAATCATCTTCCCCAGTGTTCACTTTTATCACAGTAGGCGTGCTACAAAATAGAGACGCTATATACTATATTTACTAATGTAGGAGGCAATTTCCCAGGTTATAAATTGACCGTATTAGTCGTTCCGTTATTTGCTATAATAGTTGAACATCAATGAGCTGCAGATCCAAAAAGATATCAAAAAACAGCTACCCAAAAAGCCCTAAGATTAAGTTCTTGATGGATAATAACGAATGCTGTACACCCCTACTCTTTATATTATGAACAATATGTACACTATATTTATGCAGAAGAAACCAGTATTTAAAACTCTTACATTTATCATAAAAATAGATTTTATTACAGAAAACAGTGCCTTCCCACAAGAGATTCACAATTGATTAAAAAGGATGGCTTGTCCTAAAACACTTACATGATTGCATGCAAAGAAAACAGATGGTCTCTGTAACAGTAATTTGATTTCTTCCAGTAAACGTTACTCATGATATAGAAAACGCTTATGTTGATCTCTTCCAGAATGATGTGTGTGCTTTGCATCTCTCTTTAAATGAAGCCTGTAATTCCATTCAAGAAACAGCACAGCAGCTCTGGTTTCCCAACAAATCAAATAAAATCAGGTAGTTTAATACATCATTCCTCACTTAAGAGCCTGACAACACAGAGATTGATTTTAACTTTTCACTCCTCCAGAAGTGCTTAACATAATGCCATGCTCTTTCTCATTTACTCCTTTTGTAACACTTCTTCATACCAAAAAAAGAACACCATTTCTACCTTCATCTCTGCCTAAGAGAAGCATCATAAGCCAAAATACAATGTCTATTCTCTTCTGATTGCATCTAACATTCTTCTCCTTTAGATAGCTGCAGGTATATAAGGGGAAAAAGTCTTACTGATACATCTCCATCTGTCCACCTCAAAGTTTGTTCTATCCCTTGAGTAACAACACCAAGAATGCTTCTCAGGGAACTTCAGCACACAGATTTCCCTGAAATTACTCTACTCATCTTTTATGCTTCCCAAACAGTGGATGAAATATATTTGCCTTTGTAAGGCAGACAGCCCTCATGAGGTCATCTAAATCACTGAAGTCGTTGGGACCGAACTGTGGATGGGAACTCTGTCACTTGTTGCCACAGGATGAAGACTGGGCTGATAAAGGATTCACATTGCCTTTCACACATCTTTTGCACAGGATGAGTACAGGCGGATCTTTCTCAAAGGTACAAATTTAACCCCTAAGAGTGCACCCTGAAATCTGTCCCTAATTTTTACAGCGGCTTCACACCGGGGTATGTTCCATCATCTGCAAGTAATAACATTCCTGCTGGGATGTAACCTTATTTGTCATTATCTTTTCTTGTTTGATTACTGTTGCTTCACCTGACTGGCCTGGACTTAGCCCAGCCAAATGAAGTAAGGGCACAAACCTATTAAATGCCTGCTGGGAACACCCTAAGCTGCCGCTCTTGTTGGTGGGAATTAAGGGTTCTCGGTACATTGTAACAGGTACTCAGACCCTTGAGGAATTGGGCTCTTAATTAGATATTCCCTCATGACATTGTGTGATTATTTAATGTTCTGACACGATGCCTCAGCAATCTCACAGGCCCTGAAATAACTATCCTAGAAGAGCTCTTTGCCAATTGCAATTCTGTGAAACCTTTGTCATGCTTGGCCATGGAAGCAAATTGCATTTCATGGAGCATATGAAATGATTTACCCCATGAATTGGCTGAATTATATATAACACGAACTACTGCCCAGGCTCGAGATGTCCAGTTTTAAATAGCTGTTCTTTCTTTGTCTCTCTCCTAATCCCTCATATGTGCCCTCCCCTCCACCCTTCCATGCACACTTTTTATTGTCCCACTTGCTGGCAGAGCTCAGCAGCAGCAGCAGTCCTTGTGGTAATGTGGGATGATTCATCATGCAGTCTACATGAGGCAGATTAATACTGCCAGAGCAGTCCCTTATAAATTTCCCTTTCTCCTGCCTGGCTCATCTGCATTATAATATTTGTTACTCACATGTAAATTTCCAGCTCAAACCTATCCATCCAGGGGCTAGTGAAGTTTTTAATCTATACTGAAAAGTTTAACAAAACCCCAACAGAGTAAACATTTCTGTCTTGCAGCCGATGACATGTTATCAAACACATTAATAAAAGCTACAGTAAACATGAAAAACAAAGTGTAAATAAACAGAAGAGTGCTGAATGACATAGTATCACCTAACAAATACGCACAACAGTCATCTTTCTATCATTCCTTACACATTACAGTTCTAGGCACAGTCACCTCAGGGGAAAAGGGCATCAAATGTTTTCCATAGGATTTTAGCAAACAATGCCATCCTGGTTACTAAACCCTGGCTCAAGTGTGCAAAATTGTAGTGCTTAGCAATCAATATTCATCTCCTCTCCACTTTGTAGAAATGGAAGCTAGAGAAGGAGTATTTGGACCACCTATCCTAACTCCTATGACACCCTGTATTGGGTTTCTGTGGCAAGGTTTTGGTAGTGGGGGGGTTACAGGGGTGATCCATCACACGCCCAACTACCCACCTCAGAACCACGGACTGTAGTCAGAGTATATCAGCTATAGGGAACTGAAACGTGTGCTGTAGGTAAAGAATAATAGAGACAATGACTGTCACAAGAGGTATTAAAGTACACTCCAAAGGTTGTATTTTTAGCAAAAGCTTTATTAAACTTTAAAATTTTCCATCCCTGCCAGGTTGCAACACACTTTCTGAGACCACTATGCAGAAATCACAGCACTTGCATGCTCTCTGCTAAGGCTTGTAGTTCCTACGCTTGCAACTTCCTTTCAAAAGGTGTATTCAACTCTACTTATCTGTGGTTACAATTTCTACTAAGCCCAACTCAAAGGATTCACAGGCATGGAGTCTCTCCCAGACTCCTCCCTGCCCTCGTACCCAGCCAAGATTCTTGCTTTACCTGCTTACCTTTTAGGGAGGCTTTTTTCATCCTTCTATTGTTAACATTTCCATTGACTACATATTTTTAAATGAGCCTTCAATTGTGTCTCACAAGCATCATCAAATCCTCTTCCACAAAGAGGAGTCTAACTTCAGACAAATTGTTCTACTAACTAGTTTCAACTACAACAAAAAGAGTTCTTTTGAGTGCTTTATGCATTCTGGCAAGCATCTGCTTTGCCAGGAGTGGATTAAATAACACTACCTCTATTATTCTAATAGTGTGGGAGATCATATAAAATATTTATATCGTGAACAGCAGGCAAAATGCCTACTCTAAATTATGCTCTGGAAGCTCAGCAAGATCTTATATTGATAGAAAAATATCTCAGTTTATATAATTGGGCAATTTTAGTTCTTCCTTATTCTACGGATCTCATGTCATTTTGCTGTTCCCCCTTGGGAACATGATCTATTTTCCATATTCAAGGGTTTCCTGTGTACTAGTACAAACATCTCACCCACATCATACTGAATCACAGGGGCAGCACAGAGGTAACTATACAAAAATACAAATGCTGTCAGTGCAGATCAATGTTCTGCCTGAGCTTCTTCATTGCATTATACAGGGCATCAGATGGTTTTTAGTATATAGCTATGAAGAAATTTGCTTAAGGCTCAATTTTCAGCTGACTTCCAAATTTGCGAACAAAGAGTTTGCATATGCAGTTATTTGCAAAGACCGTATTCACTAAACCCCATCAATGTGGTAAGTTGGCACCAACCTGCAAGAATAATGTTTATACAAACCAAATATCCTCTCTCCCCAGAGTAGTATTCTTGATTTTATTTGGGTTACTCCAATTCACTAGGTGTGTATGCATGACTGCTTTAGAATCACAAGCCCATTCTCACAAAAGTCACTTGTTTCTACAGGCTCAAGTTCTAATTTAAAGGTGGGGTTTTTTTTTCTTAAAACATGGCAACAACTATGCTTTCCCTACATTTCATTATTATACAGTGCAAGATGGTTGGCATCGGATTCTGCAAGCGGCTAAATGCAGTATATGCATGCTTGTGTTATGTAAAGCCCCAGGACAACGTGGCATGAGGAAGAAGGGCATGAACCATTCCTGTGCAGAATTTTCCCTGGGTAGCAGCATTTTCAGTTACTCTGGAGCCAGTAAGGACAGCTCACTGAATCCACACCAACTTTGTCTAACCCTGATGATGCTTTGCTAAGCATCACCAGCAAGGAGAGAAATCAAGACATGGGCAGAGGGAAGGCAAAGTGGCATAAAACAGGCAGTGCACTGTGTCTGTTGTGTGCCACTTCGCCTTCCCCTCCATTGGCAGAAGGTATCAAAAGCAATCCCGCTGCACGTCCCATGCAGCCTTGCACATGCTACAAGCTGGCAAGCTCTTTAAAGGCAGATATCTCAGTAAACAGCTGGAGCCAGCTGTCAAGCAGATGTCCAAGCTTAGGGCATTTTTTAGTGGCCTTGGAGAATCTTCTCTGCAAACTGTCACATGTGGTCCTCTCTACACTTAGATTCAGAGACTACTCCAGGTTGCCTATGCCCAGCTCAGCTCCCACTGCACACAATTTCCCTGACAAAACCAGCCACACGGTGCTGCTGATGTGTGAGGTTCACCTCCTCGAGCGAAGAGAAATGCCTTGCCCACCAGACTTACTCCAGTTAGTGAGGGCAGGCATGGGCAAGGGCAGCATGAGGAAGGGAAGCTGGCAGGAGACAAAGAACAGGTTTTCCTTGACTGTCTTGCTCGTCAGTTCTGCCTCAGCTCCAGCACTGCCACTTGGCAAGGGCAGAGATGGGGGAGCAAGGCCCACCCTTTCCAATGAGAAATGGGACATTAAGCAGTGCCTGCTTTCCCTGATCCCTCCCTACTGCATGGGTCTAGTCCTTTATTTTGTAGGCACCCTGCACTCCAGTGTCCTCCAGCACTCTCTCTCCTATCTCCCCCAAGGACTGCCTTTCCCATTGCCCTGAGAGCAGCTCCCAGCCCTCTGTTTGCCAGCTCCTTCTGCCCAGGCTGCAATTGGGTCATGGCAGCCACTGGGATCCAGTGCAGCCAGAGTAACTGGTCTGTCCATTCATCCTTTCTGCACTGGGCAAAGGACTTAAATACCCAGTACTCTCAACTTCAGTAGATCCAAAAGTGTAAAATCAATCCCACTCAAAACCAGGATAATTTTCCAGGAAAAAACCCACAATCATGGTATTGTAGCCTGTCTTGTGACTTGTTAACTTCCTTCCCTTCAGCCAGCGTATGCAAACCCGCAATAACTTCAGACTGAAAAGTCAGCCTTGAGTGCATTTAAAATGTGCATTTTTCCTTTGCTGTTTATGCAGACACCACACTGACTCTCTGCTCACATCTGTAAGAAAACTTATGCATTTCCCCTCACTGGTCTGATTTCTTCCCACTTTCTCAACCTGACCCTGATGCTCCTGCACACCCACCAGTCTTTTTGTCTTTTTACTGTCCCCAGTACAGCAAAAAAACACAGCTAGAAAAGTGAACAATGAACATCCATTACCCAGTAAGCACGCATCCCATGTATTAGGTTTTCAAATGATTTTTCAATAGAGATTTATCAGCTGCCTTGCTAGTGGATAGTAAAGCACTCAGCCAAACAGCACCTTCTCTAGCTTACTACTTTAATGATACTTAAAATTCTTAAATAAAACAGAATCAATTCTCAATCATTCAAAGTATGTAAACCAGTTTTGCACTGCTCTTTTTTTGCAGTTACTATCACCTATAAAAATACAGAAATTATCCAATAAATTTTTTTTATTGCTCAATAAATACACTCAATAATATACTGCTCAGTAAATACTTTTTATTAAAGACAACAACATGACAACAGAATTATCCAAGTACCTAATGTAATTCATTTCAGATTTGTTCCATGCCTGGGACCCTAAAAGCGCTTCCACAAATCTGTTCCTTCACTGTGTCCTTGAACATGACCCTAGGAACAACAGAAATCCCTCATCCCTGCTTTTGCCCTACAGCAAAACAGAAAAGCATCTCACATTATTGAGAGAACCCTTCCCAATATTCCTGCAGAAATAGCAAGGTGTTTGATTTTCACTTCCATTTTAATCTAGATACGACTTCCCTCACTGTATAGACATAACCTTAGCATCAGACACACTGTTGACTATTTCAAGGTGTCTACACCAGACAGTAAGCAACTAAGGATATGGCTGAAATGTCCATCCACAAGGCTGCAGCTGATATAAGAACTGCATTTAGCCTAAAATTTCAAGTAGACTCCAGCAGTCTGATACTGGGGAAGGGAAATATTTCAGGTAACCTGAGAGTGTCCAGTCCCACAAAAGGATTGCACTCAGATGTGAGGCTGAGCTGTTTATTTTATATTTAAACAGCCTCGCTGACATTTGTATGCTCTGCAGAGCAAGGAGGCACATAAGACTTCAGGTCAAGCCAGGCATTCAGCTACTTAGCAGTATGCCCCAAGGTGAGAAGGAGGGCTGAACTTTTGCATCCTTTCTTTTGGAGACCTGGTCAACAAATACAAAGAAGCAAATACCGACCAACCATTTGAGTAAGAACTGCCATGTCCGACACAAAAAGAAAATGTATTGTGCTTTGAATTTCCTTACCCTAAGATCTTCAGTGACAACACATTGTCAGCAAGTAGGATTCTATTCATGCAATCCTCCTCCCCCCTGGCAAAATAACAATCAGGTTCCCCAATACTGATTTTAATATTAAAACATGTTCAGAGAGAGTCTTTTTCAGGTTCTCACTGAAAGTCTTGCTTGGCTTTATGGCTTGTCACAGCTGACATGATTCTTAATCAGAGTTCCTTTAAAAACACATTGAATAAATAATATCTGGAAAACTAGGACATTGAAACTTTGATTCACATAGCACATCTCTCTAGTTTTATCATACATTATGTATAGCTGTACTATATTTTGAAGGAAACTGCTGTGACGTGTTGTCAGTGGGAGATATACACATGACTACAGAGTCTACAGCATATCAAAAAACAGGATTCTGATCTGTGGAAGATGTTCAGATAATTAGGGAAAGCTCCAATACAGGAGCTTTTTGCCCCAAACCAGTAATATTTTGGATTGATAATGAAAAACGTGGATTCTATATTACCATTATCTCATGTGAGTTATAGTTTAGGTGCCCCAACAGCTCAGTGTCAAGAATATTGAGTTTTCCTAAAACTCCAGTTTGCTATGTGAGACTATGTAATTAGAAATAATCAGACTCCAGCTGGTATACAATAAAGACCCATAGCTGTCTACTTTTATCATGTTAGTTTTGCTTTTTAAAACAATGGTAATTATTGACAAATTGATATTGACTCTGATCTCTTTAACTGTTATGTAGATAAATTTTCATCCTTATCATTTACTTGACAGTGCTAACATCATATCCCAACTTTAATGATGTGACTGAATTTAAAGATTCATAAATTCATTACTACAGCACATATCAAGGTTAAAAGAGGGAGAATTCCCTTATCAGTATGAAGGACTTCTACAATTTGCAACAATCCTAGATGAAATTATCCTTTTGTCTTTCAATAAGCAGAAAACTCCTGCAGTGGCAAATGTTCATAATGGACTGTTTCATCTTGGTAATCATCTGAAAAGCATCTAATTTAATTAAATCTTTAGGACAAAGTGATCTCTCTTTTAACAATTAAATATTTATGTTAGCACACATATCACTTAATTGGCATAACTTATCAAAGGGTATTAATTGATTGTATAGTTTGTAAGGACTGAAAAAAAAGTCTAGCACAGGTTTAAGTCTTTTCTGTATTAAACACTAAATAAAAAATTGCAAGGTAGAGAAAGGGCATCAAAGATACCCTTACCCAAAGATAAGACAACTGAGATTTTAATGATCATTAGCTCTATGCTGCCACTATACTAACTGCTGGCAGTACAAGCTGTATGACAAGTCACCAGAAATGGTGTGTTCACAGAAGCTGCATTAACTAATTCTGGAATTGAGAGAAAGAATAGGAGCAGAGATTAGAGAGATCCTAGACTCAACAGTAGGTCTGTGTACTCTTGGTCATTAATCACTGTTGAACACTTGATTCCAGAGCTGCGCCAAAGAAGCTATAAGTGGCATAACACTATCTATGTCAACATGAACTGTATAACGAAACAGTATCTACAGCCTACATCATCTTGACAAAGATCAAAAGAATGTATCACATTTTATTCAATTATCTGGCAGAGAGAGACAGAATTTAAATATGTAAGCCACACTAATTGGAAACATCCTTTTCAGGCTTTTTTCTGCTTTTTTCCTAGGGAATTAGAACATATCCATGAAAGGGAGGAGGTGAGAATTTGTCTGAATAGTTGCTAAAATTAACTTAAATGTGCAGTTACAGGCCATGTCTTCAGCTAAAAAGCAGTTACTGATACCATTTTATTTAGTAAGAAGCTGACTTCTACACTAACAAGGAGCTCAATGGGGAACATTCAGGCAACTTCATGGGGGAAAAAATCAGAAATTAACCTCTTACATACTACTCTGTGAGGTCTTACACACTCTACTGTTAAAGCCACATTTTTTTATTTCTCTATCAAAGGCCAGAATAGGAAACGAAAAGTTAACAGGTTTAGACGTTCAGTACCAATTCAAGGGACTAGTTCTGACATAGATATGTGTGATTACCCTGTTACACAGCCATTTGGAAGTGTAAAAGCTGCTCATTGAAGTTGCACATATTAGCAAATAAAGCCTGTTTAAGCTATAGTGTTGACACTTTAAGCTGGCATGAACAGATGCTGCTACCAAATGTAGTCCTGGATCTCTCTGTTAATGTTGCTGCCTTTGTGGGTTTAACCCAAGCCGATTCCTTCCAGAAACACTTGTGGCAACATCAGAGAAAACACAGGCAAGGGAATAAAGTAGTGGGATGGAAGGAGGACAGGATCATTTCCTTCAGTGACAGTAGAAGTTTAAAGTGCTTGATCTCATCTCCACCCTCTCCTAAAAGCAGAAAAGGAAGCAGGAGGGAGACAGTATCTCAACCCCAAACCAGGACTCTTCACTCTACATGTCAAAACTAGCTGCAAGACCCAACCAAGGGTATTTTTCCATTATTTGCTAGCAAAAGAAAAAAATATGACAACTTCCCAGAAATTCTAGCAACAAAAATTTTAGAATTTATGCACTCCTAATAGGAAAGATTACCAAAGGATAAGTAACAAATATCTAGCAAATAAAATGAATGATGTCTAGGAAAAGAAAAGGGAGTTTTAAAAATGGAGTGGTCCTCTGTGTAAATAAAGAAGGGAGACACAGGGTGTAAATTTGCTAAGTGTAACATCCCAAAAACAAAACATAAAGTCATGTAAGCATTACTAGTTATTTCAGCCATATACTGCTTGAAAATACAGTCTGTGGATGCTCCTCAGCATTTATTTAAAAAACTATGTCAATATCTAGTCCCAAATTTCAGTGAACTTGGAAAAGCTTGCTTTTTATACATATCCTGATCACTACTACACTTAAAGCACTTGTATAGGAGCAGCTGCTTATGAATCTTTCCAGCAGTTCTGTGCACATTCATTTGGCAACTTTCTCACCATGATTTCCTTCAAAGTAGATTACGTGCTATTCATCAGTTTTCTAGGGCTTTACAATTTTGTTTTTTTTTACAATTTTTTTTTTTACAATTAAGAATAACATTTGGTTCCCTGAGGGCCTTTAGAAACAAAAGGAAGTAAACATTAAAGAATTGTCTAGGAAACTTCAGTCTAAGATGGACTGAGCAGTTGATGAAGGTTTTCTTTAGAAGTGTAACATGAAATGGCTGTACTAGATCACAACACATAGTCCAGTACTCTACTTTTGACAACAGCTAAAAACAGATACTCATGGTGAAAAGAAAATTACAAATCAATCAAGTAAAGACAGGTTAGTAATCATTGTATTTGGGACTTTCTGAGCCTGGACTGTTTTGTCTTTAATCAGTCTGGGGAGATCACTTTTAAATATATTTTTTCAAATTTATACTGAAATCATACATACTTTCAGCATCTAAAATAGTGCAGGAAGAAAAGTATTTCCTTATGTTTTAAAAATTCTGCAACTTTTTTTGATGACTTCTGTTTCTTGCATTGTGAGAAACACTGAGACCTTATTTTTAACATTTCCATTTCATATTTAACCATATCCCATCTCAGTTGTCTCTTTTCGAAGCTGAAAAACTAGGCAATAGAATAATAGATGATATTCAGTGTTGATAAATTCAAAGGAATATATATGGAGAAGAAAATGCCCTCTTATTATTCAAATACACTGCTGGGTCTGAACTATTGCTGTTGAGGAAACAGATCTCAGAATCACCATGGACAGTTTTGTGAAAATATCCAGTCAGCTGCAGTGGTGGTCAAAAAGGCAAATATAATATTATTGATAACCAGTAAAGGAACAGAGAACAAAACAGAAAACAAATTATAACAAACAAATAATAGCAACTAATAATAATTAGTATTAGCATAATTGAACATTAACAACAATAATAATTTGTTATTATTGTTTGTTATTATTTTTTCATTATTATTATGCTATTGTGCAAAACCAGCATGGTCCCATATGTTCACTGATGCACACAGTTCTGCTCCACAGTCAGTGAAAAAGAACAGAGTAAGACACAGCAGGGTATATATAATATACTACCCCATACAGCTGAATGATGTTTAACAAAGATAATTTCAACATCCTGCACATGGGGTGGAATAATCCCAAGCAGCAGTGCAGGCCAGGGACTGACTGGATGGGGTGTGCATCCCTGCAGCAGTGAAACCAGCCTGGGGCCTTGACTGCATCAGCCAAAGTAAAACCAACAGATGAAAGATTGTCACTGTTTCATTTGGCATTTGTTAGATCACACTTGGAATAATGTGTCCAGTTTCAGACCCCCACTTCAAAAGAGACATTGAAATATTTGAGATGGTCCACTGAAGGGCCACCAAGCTGATTAGAGGGTTGGAGACCTTGATGCATGCTGAAAGGTCAAAGGATTTCAGTTTGCTCAACCTAAAGAAGAGAAGGGGCAGAGGGCAATCTAATCCCATTCTCTCAATACCTGGAAGTTAGTTATAGAGAAGATGGACACAGTGACAGGACAAGAAGCAAAGGGCATCAGTTGATTCAAAGGGAAATTTCATCAGGCTATATTAAAAACTTCTTCACTGTGAGAACAACCAAGTATTGGAATGGGTTGTCCAGAGAAGTGGTGGAATCTCCCTTGCTGGAAGTAATTCCAGACTTGTTGGGCCAATGGATAACCTAATCCAAACCCCTGCTGTCAACTGTAGGGGGGCTCTGATGATCTCCACAGGTTCCTTCCAACCTAGGCTTTTCCCTGCTTCTACACGGGAGAGGGCAGCAGGCACAATGGAATTTCTGAAATGGCTTCCACAGCGGGCAAGAAGCAGCAGACTAGCACCTTTTAACAATGAAAAAGAAATGACAGAGGACAGAAAGGGAGAAGATAGAGGTTTACAGCATCATAAAAGACCCAGAGAAGGTAAGTATGGAACAGATATTCAATCTTTGTCACAATACAGGAAGGAGAGGATATAAGACGAAATTTTCAAAGGGAAGACTTGAGAGAAACCAAAGTACTTTTACAAAAAAAAAAAAAAAAACCCTGACTAGTAAAACTCACTGATTTATATTTTCTGGGTATCAAAGAATAAAGGGAATCAAAAGGACATTCTGAAACGAGTCCATCAAAGGCTGTTAATAGTAGAGACGCAAAATCAAACTCTGGATAGGAAGTCAACAAGCACCAAGCTGACCAAACATGGGAGAGTATACCACAGAAAGGATCATGGTATGTACTCACGCCTTTTCTGAAAGGATTTTCCATATTTGGAAAACTAGAGTTCATGGGAGAATTAGAATGTTTTACCTAAAAAAATCTCAACAAAAATAAATTCTGATGCCTTTACTACCATGTCTGAATCAGGAAACATTCACCAGCTCAGTGGCTCATCACTTCTTTTTTTTTTTTTTTTTTAAGGTTTCCACTGAAAAGCTTAATTCTTTTCCTGAGGACAAAATTAAATCCTGCAAAATATACCAAGTTCCTAAGCTTTTAGATAGGTGACTACATAACAACCAACATTTGGCCTATTTTTCTTTTTTAACTGATGCTGGGAGCACTAAGATGGAAGAAGGATCATGCATATGATTATAGCAACAGTGGGAATTCTCCTGGCTTTACAAATGAGAACTATGGCTTACCACAGGGAAGCTACAGAATGCCTTAAGGCCCAAACTGTAGCAGCCTGTCTAAACCTGCTGTGCAGCAGGATTTGTTTCTTAAAATTCACAATTTACATCTTTTTGCCATAAGGGAGGTTGCACATTCTCCTGTTTAAAAAAAAAAAAAAGAAGAAAAAGTGTAGATTTTATCAGTAGCCTTTGGTAAGTATTTATTTCTTTCTTCTAACTGAAAGGCTCCAAGGGAAACGTGACTCATTTAAAAGTGAAAGATGAGCTTGCATGCATTTCCTGAGAGCTGTCTCAGAGCATCATGCTGCAATGCTGCCCCATCACAGCAGAGCTCTGGATAGTCCATTTTCCTGTCACACAAACTCATAGGTACCTAAGGGTAGCTAAGTTGCCCAGCCACACCAAGACGGGTACAGGACAGGAATATCTTTAATGTATATCTCCATTGAGATCAATGTCAGAATGTCAACTGGTTTCTTTTCAGCCATAATTTCCTATTCCAAGTGTTTATAGGGACTAATGCAGGGTAGACATACTGATATCAAAATTTCTCTAAGTTTTCACACACTACTAACATTAGAGGACTGAGCATTAGAACTGTTACTTCTTCAAACAAAATCTTTTTCTGATAGCTCCAAATTTTACTGCTGCTTTTTGCTGTGATCAAGTACTAAAACCAAATGGCAGTACCCTAGGATGTTACATATCTTTTAGCTATATTCACAGGCATCCTGGCCCACCTTTTTAACTAATTTTAAGGCTGTGTATTACACCCATTCTGTCAAAATATTGATAAGAAATTCAAACATCCAGATTTGAGTAACTTACAGCACATGGCTCAAACACTTGCTTCCCAAAATGAACAGCAGAGCATTAAATTTCTTTCTACTTGGCTTTTCAAAGTTCTTCAAATATCAGAGGTAAATCAATGGGCCTGTTCATATATAAATATCACATTTATGAGATCCATTGTGAAGTATCATTTCATTCTTCTGTGATCAAATGCAGATTCTTGAAAGGGTTCAATTCTGTTCATATAAAAATCTCTGTACATTCAATGTCAAAGAAACAAAATTTTCTTTTGCAGATGGTGGTAAGCAATTGTCCAAAAGTGCTGAAATCTGCTTTATTCCAAGCCACTACATTTCCTGTTGCAGTGATTTGTAAACTGTAATTTATCAATTTGTTTTCATTTGTAACAGTCAGTTGTGTTCTTCAGCAGAGACATTCTCTGGGTTGCCTTGGTTTCACCATAGAAAGGATACATTTCTGTTTTCTGGTGTGTTTGGACAGATTAGAAGGTCAAGGAACTGGAGCAAGAATACCCAGCAGATTATTTGGATTTTAAATACAAAGAAAAATAGAAAGCCAACCAACCCTACCGACTTGAATAATGATGTTAATCTGGTGAGATTTAATGAGGAAGTAGCAAATATCAAGCTACATGAATGACTGTAAATTATTGGTATGCAATGGATTTTACAAAATTTAAAAAAATCTAGGAGAGAAAAGCTTACTCAGTAGATTAAATAACATTAACTGAATGCATGCACTGTTTTAAGATGTTACTCTCATTTATGAGAAAAAGCAAATAAAACTATGAGGCAATGCTAGAACCCCCAGATAAATATACTTTTTAGACCAGTGAAGAGAACAATTCATTCCATCTAAAATCAGAATCCATTTAAATGGATCACAAGTTACTCTTTAAATAATTTTTTTTCAGAATAAATAAACCAGATTACCATTATTCTAACTGAATTTCAAATATCTTTGGCCCCATTTTGTTGCTATTCGGAATACATTCAGCAAAGTGGAAAAGGTTTGTTGATCTGTTCTTTCAAGAAAATGAGCTATTATAAGCAGATAATCAATGACTTTCAGATATGGTTGTCAGCTTCTTAAACACAAACAGAAAATCAAACTTTGGAGAAGAACAGAATTGATGTTATTATCCTGTGACCCTAACTGAAGTTGATTTTTCTATCACTATGAATATGAAAAATACAAAATAAAACCTCAGACTGCTCTACAGCTACTGCATTTAAAATACCCCAAGGTGTATTTTTTGTCAAAAGGCTTTTATAATCCATCTACATTGCAGTAATGAAAGCATGCAGCAATTAATCAAAAGTTCATTTTTTAAATGGAAGGCCTAGAGGATAAAATACTGACTCCTTCACTGACATAAACCCCACATACATATTAGCAAATGGCATCCACAACATTCAAAAGCTACAGAATGTTACAGTCTCTCATAATTTTTTTCCCAGGCTGGAAATCTGTGCAAAACACAAGCACTTATGAGTCAGCAGTTCATTTGCACATTACCCCAGAAGATGAGAAAATTGTTATTTCGGGGGGGTTTAGGGTTGTTTTTTAAGGAGACTAAAAAGGGAAAATTATAATCAGGCTGATTACTCTAAAACAATGAGTGCATCCAGATCATACACAAATCAGTGTATCAGACCTCAAATGAAAGCATATAAAAATGTATGCATGGTTAATGTGCAAGATTTCTAGGTATTTTACTTCCACAAATCACCTAGGACACTACATTGTGAATTTTGAAATATTTCTATATATACAATTACAATATTAAATTGATAAAATTCTGATCAGTGCAAGTTAAAAGCCCTAACATATGCATTAGGTCTGTTCCTTTACCCAACATAACTGGAGGAGCTAATCTCTTTTCAGGACAGATATTACCTGCACATGCACAGAAATCTACAGTATTTAAACTTCAACTTCAAACTGGCCTGTTTGTAACTCAGCATCCTTACATTTCTTATAGGATTTCAGGTTTTCAAACATGATAAGGTCAATCCCCCACTACATCCATAAATCAGAGGAACAGATGAAGTAAATAGCCTGAGTGGGAGCGCTTAGCTTCCCTGATTCCTGAGCTGGTTCTTTGCAGTTTCTAGCACAATTTAATCCAGTCTTACTGCACAGTGAGAAATGACCATATGAAATAAAGTGCTGGTACACTGGCTGGGAGTGCAACATTTCTCCAAACCTGGAAGCGAAAAGAGCTCAGTTCCCCAGATCTCCCAGGCCAGAAACCATTAGCTGTTTCACTGTGCTTTTTCTTCAGCACTTCCCTTGCCTGGCAATCTGAGGTAGAAGTAAGACAACGGGCTAACCTGGTCACAGCTATCAAAAAACATGACTGGACTCAGACTACTGCCTGAGACATTAATAAATTTTTCTGGTCAGATTTTCCTGCCTACCAGCACTTATTGCTGCATTCCAGTTACAAATACATTTTTGTTCACTAATCCTTGTAACAGATAACTCAATGCCCTGAACTGTAAACCACTGCTATTCCTCTCCCCAAATCACATCACATCATGCTTTTAAGCCAACACCTGCCTTTTGCCCCAAATTCAGTTCTACCCTTCTTCCACGGGCTGAGCTTATTCCCTCGTCCTCGAAGTGAGGGGGAGAAACACCGGAGAAATGTTCCTTTCCTTCCTTTCTGCATTAAGGGACAGAAAGGAGAGCAGGATATAGGCTACCCTCTGGGCCAGGATGTGGGAAATCACAGCGGAGTGGTGGTAGGCTAAACACAGCCTTTGGCTTCCCTTCTCTCTAAATATGTTTTGCTGCTCAAGGGCAGAAGAATACCTATCAGTGATGTGATTTAGCTAGATGACTCTAAATATTGTATTGTAACCCCATTTTGCAGTAATTCCAAGCTCTTCTTCCAAAAGAAGAGGTGATCCTCACCAGTGTTATCAACTATACCATGCTGATTTACATGCTAAAGTCACTGAGCTCCCGCTTGCCAGACAGACACCGCCAGGTCCCACCTCCTCACTTACAGATTCTGTTCACAATTTGGCTAATAAGCTTTCTACTTTGTCTGTAGACAATTTGTCAATAATACTTAGAATTATTTTAATACTAGATTAGGCAGTCATTGCACTTGCCTTTTAGAAAGAAAAATGTATTTTAATACAACCCAACCTATAGAAAATAGTTTGCTTGACTAATTTTAATAAAAAAAATCATTTATCTTGTCCCAAGCACCTCACTCTCTACTAAGAGGTTCCCTTTATTATTAATGAGGAGGAGGAAGAGAGGACTTTGTCTTCCTTTGAAGACATTTGTAAATACATTTACTTTCCCACAGACAGAGAGACAAGCAACACACAGAACAAAGAGACCTGCTTCTGAAAAAGTTATTGCCTGCATCACCTTCCTCTGCCCCAAAACTAGCTAAAGCAAGAGACACTGTCATCACTGAGAGAGATGAATTAGTTTTTAAAAGAAACAAAAAATGGACTATATGAAGCTAAAAGCAATGGTGGAACACAAAAATTGACTGAAAACAACTGACTGCCCTGCAGAGATTGATGCAAAGACGTGAAACATGATAAAGTTCTAATTGTCTGGTTTTCAACATTATATGCCCACTGGCCAAACCCTGTCTGTTACTCTCCATTAAAGTTGATGAGATGGATCAAATAAGAAGGAGAAGTAGTTTTTGGTCATAAATATTCCATTCCAAAATGGAAAAAAGGTACAACACTTATCATCTGTATTCCAAAAGTCAATAACCATAACTTGACTCAACAGAATATTCAGGATTACACTTCTAAGATATGAACACTAAAAATGTGAGTGATCTGAAACTGCCTCAAACTGCATGTGAATCATTATTGACCTAAAACCTCACTGAGGTTTCAAGACGGAAGGATGGCAAGACAAGATGTCAGGATTGAGCCCCTACAGACATGTTTAAAACGATGTGGTGAAGTCAGTGTTTCTATCAATAATTGTGATTAAATTATAACAAAGACAATACAGAGAATGATACTTACTCATTTTCCAGTGGCAGTAACACAGACAGGAGTTTTGCTTGAGTAACTAATATTCTTCATTTTGCATACAAAATAGTACTGCAACTTTAAGACTTCATGTTTAGTAGGACATGTGGGTTTTTTGTTGGTGACACGAAGTGTTGGGATTTTGTGTAATTTAAAAATCTTATTTCTGTTTGTATTTTATTTCCTGCTAGTAAATCCAGAATAACACTTTTATGTTGTTTGACAAAATTATAAAAGTGCTTGCACATATATCAACTGCTCTTCATTAAGAGGGGCTTTCACATCAGCATTCCTCTGCCCCCATAGAACAGATGTCATGCCATTTTACAATATATAATTCTAATTTATCAACATGAGTAATGCTGAATTACAAAAACAAGTAATTGTTGCAGACAATATAAACAATTAATTTAAAGCATTCTCCCATTGCTATACTTCTACTTCCGGCCTCAAAAAGACACTTAATCTGTGATTGATTCTCTAAACTATGGATTCAAAATCAATGTATTGGTCTATTTTGGGAACAGGAGGAGTACTGCTCTTGGAGCGTCATTTAATTTTAAGGAATTTATGTCTTAGTACTGCTTCTACTGAAGTCATTGGGAGTTCCAGTAAAGACTCTGGTAGGAGAAATAACTAATTATATATGATTGAGATGGAACAGGTTCATATTTTCAGACTTGGATTCTTTAGCCCTAATAAATACAGGTAGAAAGAGGTCAGCTACTTAGACCACTTCCATTGCACAGCAGCATACAATGACATGTACATACTAAGCTGGTTATGAACAGAAAAAGATTAACTATTTATTTATATTAATATCTCTGTGCACTCTTTTCTCCCATCAGCTTTGTTTCAGAGACTAAGTGACAAAGTGTCATTTGGTGTTGTATTCTGTTTTGGAAAGGAAAATATTGGAATCACAGTTTCTGGTGAAATAGAAATTACAATTTCTGAAGAGTTCTAGAGTGGAATAACTGCCAGGAAGGCTTGCCTTGGACTGTTAATGCCAGTCACTTATGCTGCAGAAAGAAACTCTTATCTTTCTTAGAGAGGCAGAATTTCATATAGAAACCCCACCAAAACCTCCATCTGAAAACAAACTGTCATTTTATCTACAAGTAGGCAGTCTAGTTGCCCATTCAACACCCCACTTGAAATCAAGATTCCTCTTTCTTTTTTTGCCAGGCTCTGGATGACTTTCATATACAGTACAAAAAAGGCCAATAGTCACTACACAGCCTTATAGTGTTTGGTATCTGTCCCCCCAGGCCCCTTGCTTTAACTCATTCACTATGACAAGGACAGTTAAAAAAGTGTGGCCTGGGAATCCATCTCTCTCAGCTCTAGTGCTATCATTTTATTTTCTTGTTTGAGACTCATTACTTCATGTACTGTCTTTAACTCCTCATATATAAAGGGCAACAAAACTCTCTGCCTCATATTTTAGTGCAAATATGTGCTTGCTGAATAGCTCCAGGAGGGCTCATCAGCTGCACTGCTAGCATTTCTGAACCACAACAGCAAGAGGACAAGCCTCTTCTGAGGCTTTTCAGAGATGCAGGAGAAAGAACTGGATTTTGCCACATAGCATCCTATAGCTGCAAACAAGTAGAAACACCAATCTGGAATTCTACAAAACAAACGTTTCAGCCCAGCCCGTAAGTCTGATATGTCAGGCAGGGCAAATCAAGGACATCCTGCAGTGTTACTTTGATCTAAATGCCAGAAGTGATTTATAAGTAACTACACAGTAAATGTTTTTCACAAATTATTCCATAAATGTTATTTGTAAAAAAATTAACACCTGATACTATTTAGGAATGTGACTTCTGATGCTACAAATACATTGGGAGAAATGTAGTTGGACAGTTTTGATGTAAGATGTGTTATTGATTAAATACACAGGTGTTTATATTAATTTCAAAATGCACAGACACTTGTGCAGCTGTATATGTATTAAAAGTGATTTTTTATATCCTCCATGGATTACTGATAACTATGCAAATAAGGAACATTATTGTAATGTTCTTGTTTTGTCTTTGGATTGCAATCAATTGTGTATCTTTTTCACTGGCTGTTGGAGCAGCACATACTAGACCTAATAAATGTTTCCATCCAGTAACAGGCAACATCCACTGTAGGTAGATTTAATTTGTGCTGTCAGAAGCAATACTGCACCTAATGAAAGATCCCTCCATGCATTTTTGAAGCATGATAATGAATGCTATGCAGCTGAGATTAAGAACAAGCTCTCTACATAACATTTCTTCAATCAGTTCTTTTAATTTTGTAAGAAATACTTCAGGTTTTAAGGACTTTTAACTTACAATATGAATAATTCGCTTTACATTTACTAATGGGAATGTTTCCATTGACATGCAGAAGACTATCTGGGAAAGTAAACAATACATTGAGGAAAAAGATTTATAGAACTTCCCTTGAAATCATGATTTATCTATTTTCCCTTGGTAAGTCTCCCATTTACAGAGGACATACTTTTCTAAGGCTTGCATGCTCACCTGTAACATTTGCTTTCATTTTTACTACTCTATTTTTCATTCTTCCAGACAGAATTCATTGCATAACATTAATTAAACTAATACTTGAGCAAATATATTTCGTACCTTTCAAAAAGTATTCTGATTTTTTTCTTTTACATCTAGATAATTTATAAATTCCTAACTTAGCAGGGGGTCCAATTTGTGACCTGTGATACGCAAAAATAATTTTGGAAACAGTTGTAGAACCCAGCTCCAGAGAACGGTATAGCAAAGCTGGCTTTCTTCCTTAGTAAAAGTGGAAGGCTATTTCAGCAAGTAGGTTGCAACTGTCTGCAGCACTGACACCACAAGCATCTCCATGTAGGTAGCACACAGGTACATTTTCATGTCCTTGTGCCAGGCTTCTTCATGTGGTAGCCCATGAGTCAAACTTGATCCACAAGAGAGTGCCATTGAATAAGATCACTGCTTACACATAGCCAAAGTTGGAAGAACCTATGGAGAGACTCATCAAACAGCCAAACATTTCATGGCTCAGCCTTGGGCCTAGATAGTGCATATTTTCTTTCCCATCTGCCTGTCTTCCAGTACCAGTAAGAGTCCTGCACTATGCTCTGTATTTCTCTTCCCACACATCCGCTTTCCTGCTCCAGCTCTATCTCCAGTCACTTTGCTACACAAGTGATACCACCTTAGACATTCTAGCATGAACACAAGAGAGTGTTCCTTACTCCCCCTATCTGCTTCCATTTATGTCACATCTGAATTGGACCGATTGTATCTGTTAAGCTCTATATGCTATTTTGGAAACATCCCCTACTTTGCTGAGTTCAGGAAGCCTGCTGTAAAGTATCCACTGCAGAGAATGCTTAATTGACCTTTCAAGCAGACTTCTCACCACCCCTTCACTAACACCTTTTGCAGTTCTCTCTCTATAATACATGGCTTTTGACAGAGTCAATTCTTACCTTTCCAGGTAACTAAGTGAAGAAAGATCTAAGAAAGAGGCACAGAAAAAAAGCAATTGTACCATGTCATCCATGAGGATAATGGTGTGTAATAAAGTGTCAAGGATTTCTGCAAGTGTCTGACTTAGCCACCACAGAGAAAGAGGTAGTCCATGGGAAATGTATGGCCAAATCCAGTTAATCTAGTCCAGCTTCACGTAGTTCTCTTCTGCATGACTGAGTCTCCAGCTCTGCAAGTACCAGAGGAGGAAGTAATGAATCATCTACTGTAAGACTTCATCTACCATCCTTTTGTCTTCTGATGCTGTTACATACTATGCTGGGAGGCAAGGGAAATATTTTCTTCCTGGATATTATTTTTAATAAGTAGTGTGTTTGTGATTTAACAGTACGTTTTGGCTGATCGATTCAAGAGGAAAAGAAAAGGTTTCAGTTTTAATATCGTATCTTGAATCATTATTCTTCAACCATAATGAGTCAGGTTTGTGATTTTTTTCCCCCTACCTCCCTGTTTCTACTCATCAATTTTATATTAGACCGCTTCATTTTGTATTCATTTTAACAGCTGCTATGTTCATATGTGTGTGTTTGTATGTGTGTGTGCATGTGTGTATAAATTTCTATATAAAAATAAATACTGTTCTTAATACTTGTGTTGTTAGCCTAGATTACAAGATTATTGACATACGATTTTTCATATGGTAGTCTTTCAGATGTTTAAAATTATGTTCTTGAATAGAAACTAGTGACGGTGGTGGCGTTGTTCTAGCTCTATTAGTATTCTCACTTGTGTAAAGGGACAGTATCATCTTTCATATGTCACATGGTGGAGGGATATTTATTAGTAGGTATTTAATAGAAACAGTCAGACTTTTTCCTAAGTCATAATTTTACATATTTTAAATCTCCAGAAGCCAGGCATAGACTGATTAGGACACCATTTAATGAATGCACGGTATGTGTACAACTACATGTAGTGAGAATTTTATATGGCCAAATCCAAGGACAAATGTTTGCTGCTGTTCACAAAGGCTTTTGGGGCTACTGTTTATCCTGTGGAGGAACTTTCTTCCATCAGAAAATGCTTCATAATTTTCACTGATTTATGATTGCCAAGACCATAGTAGTTACGGGACCCAGTCACTGGGTTTACTTAACCTGAAGGGACAGAATGACAATTGGGTTGATTGCACATGAGTCTGATTGCTTTGATGTGTAACAATAAGCTTATGTTCTTTGTTTGCTGATTCTTGGGAAAAAGACATCAAGCTTTTAATGGTCAGAAGTGGTATAAAATGCAGCTATTTGTTTCACAAAATGGTGAGATAAGATGTCAGGTGCTTTGATCCTGTGGCTCACTGAGGTCACCTACTCAATCATTAAAAGCCTTTTTTAGATACCTTAGTTTCCCCTTGAAGATCTCTTGTGCAAGCTGAAGTGAAATCTGATCTTGTACAGTTAGTAGCAGGTTCACAGCCCAAGGTCAAATTTTATGTTTGAAGGCTAAGATATAGATGGATAATAAGACATTACATTTAATGAGATGGGCCCAGTAGGGCAATTAGGAGTTGACTATAGAGCACATATTTCCTCCAGGTTCACATGAGTGTTTCTACAGAGGTTTGAAAAGCAGCAGTGCCAGGGAAATGGATGCACAAAGAATGAAAAGAATCATGTGCAAGATTTTCAAAGACCTAGAGGATACTCAGGAGTCTATTCACTGGAAACATCAACTCAGTAAAAATCAAAGAAAGACAGAGGCCTAATTCTTCTTTCTGTCTTTGAAAACCTCCCATGATAATGCAAAAAAATAACTAAAGTCCAGAAGACTCATTACTTATTTGAACAAAAAAATTTTGCTTGGGAGAAAGAAAATAATTCTCTGGACTTTGTCAGTAAATAATTTTGTGTGAGAAATATTTTAGATTCACAATGATGAGAATAATGTCTGGCCTTATAATCTTGTAGAAAATAAAATTGCCTATGACAACACCTTCTGAAAATTGTAAGTGCAAATGGCTGTAGTCACACTAGCTAGAGAACAGACTGCAGCTGGGCTACTTCAAAAGGCAGGTTTTAAGTGGCATGTGAAGAGTTATGGAAAAGCACTGCATTATTCTGGTTTAGCAAAGAACCTGCCTTTCAAAGATTTTCAGTGTTTATCTTCTGATGCATAACTAAGTTGCTCCCTTCAAGAAGTGATACTGACTTTAGACAGAAATACAATCTTAGAAAATAAAGATTTATAAGAAATGCCATGTTTCAAGCTATCGTATTGAGAGCATCAAAAAACAAGTCACATAGGTGAAGAAGTCTGCTGTGAAGGATTTCAACACAGAATTTCTCCTGCCACAAGAATTTCTTAGACTAGTCTGATACAATAGCTAAACGAGACAAGGCTTTGGCTTGAAACACACCATGAAGAGCAATGCCCATTGTAGAGTGTGGCCCCATGTATTCCAGATGAAGCTTATTATATGAACACCTGAATCCATATCCTTGCCAGTGTCTTACTTTTAGAGAGAGATCATTTTACATCCCTAAATTACCATCTAGATGGACAGAATGACTGTTCTGCATGAGTAACTAGACCCTTCAAAGTCTTGGGAATTGTGAAATTTCAAAGGCAGTTGTCACTGTACAATCCTCCCTCCCTGGTCCCAATAGAGCCATTCATTTGAGAAGCACAGGTAGTTCAGATTCTCTGAACCAAAGCATCCCATTGCAGCAAAGTTTACTTAGAAAGAAGATGAACTGGATCAAGACTTCTGCTTAGGCATACTTTGGAATTGCTAGCAGGGGACCTCAGCTATTCTGAGGAATTGCTCCAAAAGTTCATGAATTAATTTCAAAGAAGCCAAAGCTAAAAAAAGAGGGAAGATGGGAAAATGATGTCTGGAAGGTACTCCTCGGCTCTCTGGAGTTAATCTTAAAATATAGATAGTGCATTATGTGCTGGAAGAATGTATAATAAGTGGAAGAAGTTTTGCAGATATCCAACAAGGTGCAGGAGTTCAAGATCACCTTTTCTTTGACATGTGGTGGAAAAAATAATGGCTGTTACTAAAAGGAACTGAGTATTTTTACTGAATTCACTCACTGAATGAGAGCATGACTGAATTACTGACTGTTACCTAACCAAGAAATCTCACAGGGAGAAAAGACTGGTCACTTTCAATAAACATGCAAGGCAAGGTATATTCAGGCAATAAATGTAGCACCATGACAGGTTTGTTGTACTGGTAGCCACCTCAAGAGTACTATTATCCCTTTATGAGGCTAAAGGCTCAGTAACATATCAGATACTTCTGGGAGAAAGGGGGAGAGGTGTGCAAAGCATCAAAGGCAAGACAATAGGAAGAGTTCTTGGCTCTGTGTCGACTGTGCAGGAATTTGTCAGCTGACACAAGCTTGACTCACAAGACCTTTTCCCTGCTAAATCCTGTGGGCCTTGGAAAGCTTAATTGCTCCATACTTTTAAATGGAGCAAGTTGGAGTGAATCCTTTTTTGTTCTGTTCCACTTGGCACGTGGGTAGCTAGAGAGTGGCTTTCATGACTCCCTGTGATTTTGAGCAATTAATTAGATGTTCCCATTGCTTTCCACCCAAAGTGATTACAGATGGTGGCGTATCATTGTTGAGGGCTGAAGGCTACCTAAAAGACCCAAGAATGGATAAGAATAGAGGTGATGGGTTTGCTGTATTTTCAGCTGCAACAGACCGTATGGTCCTTTCTGTCTCGTTTGTATTCCAGGAGAAAAAACAACTTTAAATTGTGATTAACTTGTTAATTGTAAATTGTCCATCTCTTCTCTGTGTAATTCAACATGGTTGTTTTATAAAATGAGAATTTAGATCTCGCTCTGAAGAAAAATACATCCTTTAGTTGACAGTACCATGTAGATCAAATAAAGTGTTCTTCTAAGTCCTAGACTTCTCAGGTGATAAACACTGCCCAATGAGGTCTGTGAATACCAAATGCTATATGCCACAATAAAAGTACAAATCACTTAGCTGTGAAAAGAGGCAAAAGGGGAAGTGAATATTGATCAAGCATTCCCAGAACTGTTCTTAAACAAAGAAGAATTGATTTGGCTCCCAGTTACAATGGTCTGACAGGAATGAAACTACTGAATTTGAGTCCTCAGCTACCCCACAGGAACACAATAAAAGTCCTCCTGGCTTACAAGCACTGTCCTCAAACTATTCATTTTCTGTACCTGCCTTTCAAGGCACCAGTTCTACTCAATACAAATGCATGCCATCTTTTCAGACTGTCCTTAGCCCAGCCCCATTGGATCAGCACCTCTATTGGTAGGCATTTCTCTGTTTTGGCTCCTGTTTCTGAACAACAACAAAAAAATCTGCTTGTGTTTTCCCAAGCAATCACAATGCCCAAATAGGCCAGTTACCACTGGTTACCCTGACAGGGTTTAAAAGTGGTCTTTTGCCATCTTACCTTATCACACCATTTCATGTTGAGGTCCACAGGGTGGAAAAAGCGTACCTTCCTGAACAACACCAGTCTGCAGAGGTACGAGCTACTTAACAAACACAGAGGTCCGGATATTTTCCTCTGATGCACTCTGCTATTATCTGTATATTCCTTTCAAAGTAGAGCACAATGCACAGCACAGATCTATACTCTAATTATTCAGCAAGATTAAATAATATCTTTAAGGCACTTACTTAGAGTGATAAACAAATAAATATTGGCTCCTTGAAGTCTTCTACTTTGGACCAGAGGCTAGCTGATTCACAATCACTGAGCAGCATGCTTCCCATCTAAATTCAGTGAGATTATTTATAAGATAACGTTTTTCAGCCAGAGTAAAGTTTTCCAAATGCAGCCCCTAGGTTTTAGCTATTGTGTAGACCTTCCTGTTCCTCACTTCAGAGACTTACTCCTGGAAGAAAGGACTGGTTTCATCTTCTTCGATAAAACTCTAAAGTCATTCAATGTAGGCTATTCAGCTCTGATCGTAGAAGAGATTTTCACAGATGTGCAGTGGTGACAGAATTACTGTTATTACTATTATTGGTTTCTTGGCTTGAACATTACCCAAAACTGGGGCCTTTATAATGTTGTTTCTACTAAAGTAAGAAACAGATTATAAGCATTTTGGTTAAGTGTAATGCTGTTTACACACATACACACAAAGGGAAAGAGAATTTTAAAAAAGCAACAAGTCCTGTTTCCCTGAATGCAGCAGAAAGCAAAGAAGAAAAACAAGCAGGGTTTTCTTCTGCTCAGGTTTTCTGTTACAACAAGCCCTGTGCCCAAGAAGTCCTCCCTCTTCCTTCTTTTCAGGAACATGCTCACAGATTCCCAGACCAGCTGCTTCTATAGCCTGCAGCTGGCATTTCTGCTACCAAGCACAAGCCACAGTCTTCGTAGTTTCTCTCTAACATTTCATTCTGCCCAAAGCCTCTGATCAAGCTTTCAACTAGTACTGTTTAGCTGCATGCAGGAGCTGTTTATTCTTGCTTCCACTGAAAAGTATTGGTTTGTACACCTGCAGACTAGTGCATAGGTGCACTACTGCGCTTGGATCTGAGATTGCCTGCCTAGTGGCTGGCATACAGCCATGAATTCCCTCCAAGGTTAGCCTGTCGCTGGCCACATCTTTGATCACCTGCATAATCCTGAAGGAACTAGTCTGAACAAAATAAAATGCCTGCTTTTGAAACACATGCTTGTTCATCTTTGTCGCCTCTAGAGTGAAAGAACTTTCCCTGGTTTCTAAGACACTTCTGCTTTTGTTTATCTTAGCAACTCTTCACATTTTCTGTTGGTTCTTTCTTCTTGTTGCATAACCTAGTTGATGCTTGCAGTCCAATTTTATAGATAAAATGCCCACATTAAATATTTTATTTTAGCAAAGATTTTACCATCTAATAATATTTACAGCCCAAATGAATACTTCATTCTTTGGGTTTAGCATGTTTCTCTTCAGTATGTATGTGTTTATTTTTCATGTCTCACGAAAGACACGTGGTACCCTGCAAAATTGCATGTATATTTTTGTTATCAGTTTCCACCTTGACATGTTCACACATGGACACAAAGTATAACCTAAAATTATCAATTAATTACTTTAAATTAAATTACATTTTCTTATTTGCTACAAAAATAATATAGCCTATATATCTATCATAGAAAAGTATTTGTGGATACAGTTCATGGCCCTAAAACCTCTAGGGAATGTTACAAATCCATACAATATTCCCAAACATCCAAACATCTATAGGAATTGAAGGATATGTAAAACTGATTGCCATCAAAGAACTCCTTATATTGGACACATTAGTAAGGACATTCATGTAAATTGTTTATTCACATAGTGAAATAAATATATGTGAAAATCCAATGTAAATACTGGGGGAAAAACCCAAACCTTCACACAGGTAAAAAAACTCTCCCATTCTAAATTCCACATTTTATTTTCAAAGGAATGTCTAGAGCTACTATGTCTACCAGCCAGCAGCAAAACCCCAGCTCCAAAACCCCAGGAAATGTAGACAATGCAAAAGAAAACAATGATCTGTTCTTCCCTCATACTTTATAATCCCTTTTTTTGAGAGCAAGGTGAGGTTCAGATGTGCAGTTTTTTATGTCTAGTTTCCCTCAAATGATCTTGCATGCATTTGAAGACATTATTTCTTAAGTTAGAAAAAAAAACTTATAACTTAGCTTCACTGTTACCGTATGTTGTACTACATTTTCTAACAATTGATAGCCATGGGTACTGCTAAAAACACTGGAACCAATTGCCTAGAGAGGTTGTGGGGTCTCGATCTGTGGAGATATTAAAAACCCAGCTGGACAGAGTCCTGGGCAACCTGCTCTAGTTGAGCCTGCTTGAGTAAGAGGTGTGAACGGGATGACCCCAAGAGGTTCCTTCCAACCTCAAAGATTCTGTGATTCTGTGCAATAAAAGTATGTATGTTTACTGCTGTAAGCCAGGCAAGTCCTTCAGTACTCCTTTTTTTTTAATGACATAAGCAAAACACAAGACTGCTTTTGCACTTAAAATTAGACATGCTATTAAACAATTTGATATATCGTCATATCTCATTTCAGTAGAGAGGTTTAACCTGCTTCGCTTTGCTGATGCATGGAAAAATCCTAAGCTATAACAGCCCCTTCAAAAATAAATCTTGTTAGCTGCACATTAAACATGATCAATAATTAAACACAGAAGATTTTATTCTTAAATTTACCAATAATCTACGAATGCTTATACATAGATACAAGCTGAGATAACCAGCTACTTGTAAACATATACATACTGTGTCATACTGCATTGTGTGGCTGCAATCAACAGAAAGCAAAAAAATATTCATTTGGAGAGAATTTAAACAGCTTAGACTAGACCCTGAAAGTTGAGTGAGACAACCCCCAAATTAACATACTGTAGTCAGGTAGTCCTTCTAAATATTTACAGAATGGGCTGGATTCTGTAACTCATATATTGAACTGTAGTTGTACAACAAGACCTGTTTCACTCGAGAAGCTGCCTGTGTAAAAAAAGACAATTCAGCTAGTTCATAGGGGCCCCAGCATCCTGCCTCCTTCCCAGAGCTGTCCAAAGGCAAAAAAATACATGCTGTAGAGCTGAGTGAAAAATGCCTTCTGGGTCACATGGATTACCACAGGAGTAGAATAATTTGCCCATCTAGCAGCACAAAAGTGGGAGGAGACAGTAATATAAATTATATTTGGATTATTGATTGTACTGTAATTACTGAGGCTCTTCTTTGCTTCTTATTTTATTAGCAGAAACCAGCATTGTTGTTACAGTGTTAAAAAAAAAGTCTTCCCTAAATGGAAAGGCTTTCAAGCAGTAAGCCTAGTATCTTCATCAGTGCCAGAGGTATAAATACCAGAAAGAATGACAGCTAAGCCACATGCACTCAGAAGCAAAAATTAAAAGGCCAGTTACACGCGCTTGTCAGTGCTAGCCTCATCTACACCTATTAGCCTCCAAGACCTTCAGACAATCAGTAATGAAATAAGCGGAGGGAGGAGAAGAACAGAGGAACAGGACAGCAAAAAGATGGAACACCAGCAATTCTCCATTCATGTATACGGGAACAGGACATTTTAAATGGAACTTTACAAGGTGGCTTAAATATTTCAAGACTAAATAACTCTGTACTGTATCAGCTTCTCAGGATCACTGTTGGGTTTTTTGTAATCCCCTATCTCCTTTTCCACCTCCCCTTTCTTACTCCACACCATTGTCAGCATTTCTGTCTTGGCAACGTCAGAGCAAATAGAGAAGGGACTGAAACAAGAGACTCACATAGAAGAGATTGTTTTGGCAGGGCTATGCAGGGCTGCCTTACTAATCCAACACATGCAAGGTATTACTGACTTATATTCTATTAAAAAATATTAGCAGAGTGAAAAAGCATCCCATGCCAAATCCAAGGGCTGCTGAGCTCCAGGTGAAGTTCTCTCTTACACTCTCACTCTGCAAATGAGATAAAAAAGGAGAGACTGTAGTTTTTGTTTGCCTAATAACAACTTTAAAAAAGGCAATATGCATATAGAGCCAGTGTGCTCAGTAATTTGATCAGCCATGCCTGACTGACATATGTGTTCCTCCAAACTGTGATTTAAGTTACAGGGCATCTATGCATCAAAGGGGAGCTTTGCTATCTTCTCTAACAGCTGTGGGATGAAAGTACTGATTGACAATGCAATTTTGCACAGATATATAAACAAGGCACTTACTTAATTCCTTTAGGCTCCTTGAAAAATCCCATCTGAACATATTCCTATGGAGGAATCTTTCCATGGTTACATGTGAGGGATCCACTGATTTTTCCATTGAGGTTTCTGAGTTCTCTCAAGGCAGAAAATATGGCCCTGAAGTTTTGCAGTCACAAAGCTTGGCAATGTTTCAGAAATAACATTTTCACAAACTTTGTCATGATATTAATATCCATGAACAAAGATCAGCATGCTGGTATTTGCAAAATGAAAAAAAAACCTCAACCCTGTCTTTGGTGAATTTGTCAGTGAAAACACTGCATTATCATTTTGCTCAGGCAGGCTATTATTTGGTGAATCTGAAGGCTAATGTAAGGCTTCCAGAACTGATCTTCAAATCCTCATACATTTATTGAGTAATACCATAGAGGTAAGAGGAAAATTTAAGGAAATATTTAAGGAAAGCCATATTGTATCATTAAATTCTGACATTTTGTAAAAAATATGAGCTGCTCAGTAGTACATATATGCTGGATATAATGGTTGGACTGGCAGACAGTGAGAGAAAAGAAACTTCAATTGTCACCTTGTTCAGCTTTATCCTTTAAATTCCCCGGTCTTAAAGCATGATGGACACAAACATTTTCTACTGTAAAAGGTCTGTTAAAGTTGCTTTATTAAACACTTTTCAAACTTCTGGGAATTACTGTTCTGGATAGATGTTACAAACTTTCCAGTTATTCCTGGTGAGTGTATTCTGCAGCACTAAAGATGCTGGTACTCCTCTAGCTCTTTATGAATAATATACAAAAGATTCTTGTGGGATTAAATTTGCTTACCAAACAAGCAGAAGTCATAATAGCCCAAAAGCTCTTTGTCAGCCTTTCCTGTTCAGAAACAACAAAAAGCGACAAATGGGGTGGGAGGGGGCAGGGGGGAGAGTAGAAGAAAAAAAGAAAAGGAAACAGGACATCAACTGTGCAACTAAATTTCAGCACCATGCTTATTCTAGTCTTGGCCTTTTACCAGTGTCTCAAGAAGAGATGAACAGAGATTTAAGATGGAACCATCAACTGGTTGAACACTCTCTTTTCCCACTTCTCCTCGAAGTTCATCTTCCTGTAGCAAAGCTGCCTGTTCTTTAGAGGCTCCATCTGACAGCCTTCTATATTAATGCAACAGCAGTTGAAGCAGATACGTTGGACTGTGATTTGCAGTAGCTGAGAAGCTGATACATGCTCCCTTCTGTTATTTCTGCTCCAGGACCCTTGTCCACTGGAGGATGGATGGCACAGATCTCAGGACACTATAACCTTCTATACTGCTGGAGCAAGATTCAGCAGAGCTTGGTCCACTTGTGACCTTATTAGATTTGTCATTTTAAGCATTAAAAAACCTACAGCTGGACCCATTGTATCTAGCAGTTTGTGATGGTATGCTCCAAAAAGAGGAAAAGCCCTCCACCTTGAGGAAGCCACGATTCATTGGCAGAGGTTTGAGCAAGTACTGACAAATGAGTTGTGCTTTGCTTTCCACCAACTTCCAAATGAACTGTGTTTGCTTGAACATGTTATAGTTTGCTGCTGGCACAGATCAGCATGGCATTATGACTCCCCAGAAAGCAAAAAATAAGTACAAGATGAACTAAGCTGACAGGACATATCAAATTCACACTGGCTGAAAATTCTCCCAATCTCTGCCAAACACACTGACCCACTGACAACAACAACTAGTCTTAAGCTCTTATTATCCTCTTTTCTTCAGTCATCCAACCTTTTTTTTTTTAATTTTAAAGGAGTATTTGGACCTGATTTGTTTCTTAACTCTGCAACACTAAAGACTATTCATGTTCAGTGAAAAAAAAACCCAAACAATGCAAAATGCTATAAACAGAAGGCAGGCTGTGTGCATATAAATGTGCTATTTTATTGTTAGACAGAATGAAAGACCAGGCCACTGAGGAAAATAAAGATATTCCTCAAAACGTCACAGTGATTTTTCCGAGATAAAATTTTCAATGCAATGTATGAGCATCATATGATAGCTAACTGCTGTACAGGGAAAGGCAAAGGGGAAAAGAAAATAAGAAATTTTGTTTTTTAATATGATTTGATTAGTCTCAATAGCTCACATGAGGACATCACATTAGAAAGACATTTGCTTGGTTTTGCAACATGAAACAAATGCTGTGTTGCGAAAATAGTCAGCATCTTTAAGCTATGCTGCAGATAAACCTATAGTAGTATGGCCATCTGTTTTAATTCAAAGGTACTGTTGGGTACTGCACTACTGAGAATTCATGGAACAACTGAGTATATTGAAAAGAAAAACATGAGTCAAAGAATGATAACAAAAAGCTTGCATGTTTTGTTAAAATGTTTACCCTCTTTGGGATATCACATTCTATTGGCAAAATAGCACTGTAAGCTTTCTTCATTACATTCTAAGAATTACTTTTTTTGGCTGATTTTTCTGCAAGTCAGCAGGAATAAAGGCATTTGTTATTCAGTACTTTTTTTTTCTGTTTGTCTCCAAAGTGGTTCAATGCCCATGTAGCTGTGCCACTCATAAAAACTCAAGAAACAAAACATAAATCTGGTTGTCTAATTTAGTGGCTCAGAGAATATTTTGAAGTTTGATTCAAAAAGGAAGATAAAACCTTCACAGTTCATCTTCTATTTTCTTTTAAATAATTCAATCTTTCAAGCATTATATTCCACTCACTTGCTCTAATCTATTCATTTACTTTTCCTATTTTTATTGCTTATGAATGTAATGATCATGAACTAAGCCGGTATGAAAGCCCCAGTGAATAAAACTCATTGTTCGGGTTTTGTATCAGTGTTTGGTGCAACATCCTCTTTTTATCCATACTGGACACATCAAGGGCAATGACAGCAACAGATTGCTCTATCCCTGTGACCAGCCCAAATCCATCAAGAACTGGATCTGTTTCAATTATGCCTTTTGCCCTTTGGCATCATTTACCAAACAATGTACCATTTATCTATGCAAAATAATGATAAATTCTTTCTATTTATATATTTTATAGCTATCTGCTAGCACAGATGTAAACACTTGGGCCAGATACCAGAGAATCAGGTAACACAAAAGCAAAGAGGAATCAGGCTCCCATCTCTGATCACAATGGAGAATTCAGGCCCCGTAGCACACGGGATGCTCACGGGTCCTAGCAAGAAGGCTAGCAAGGGTACTAATTAGTGCTAGGTGTAATCCCCTTTCTGTGGCCTGGGTATCTCTATGTTAGGAATGGGAAGAATTATGTCATATTCCACAGGCCCATTTCTCAGAAGAGCTCAGGACCTTGCATTACACACTCCTGAAGTCCAAAGCAAGTTAATCCTCCTGAGCATGGGACTGTGTGAAGGACACTTTCATTTAAGCACTCAAACGAAGGGCCTCTCTCTGCTTCCATTACAGCCACTGTACACCTACTGGAACTTACTCCCCTGGTCTGAGGGGGGAACAAAGCTTGCTTATTCACATTTCATCTCAAAAGTATTCTTTTTCCTTAGGTACGGAATACATTTTTCGAGGGTTGAGGGCAGCCGTGACAATGATCAGGGGCTATACGGAAGAAATGAAAACCTAATCCTCATCTAGTGATGAGGAGGTGCATGCCACAGCAGGCAATGCTAATAGGAGGCACAGATGGTATTATGTTCAGCCCAGAAACAGTAGTGGAAAAGTTAACATTTTCAGCTATCAGAACATTCACCTTCACTACAACATTTTTACAAGCCCATGATCTATGTTCAATAAGAAAGGCATGCTATCCCCAGCATTTTGCCAACAGGACCATTTTTTAGAGAGAAAATATAACTTCCTTTTCTAATTTGATTTAAAATCAAAGATTTTGTGCAGCATTACTCAAATGATGTCTTAAGTGCAAGTCTTTTGATACAGTATAATCTCCCTGAGAGTACTTTAAAATGTAAATGATGAAAAATCTCTATCAGTTTCTAAAAGCTAGAGACCCATGGTGCCTAGCTGGGCTAGGGTTTCCCTTAACACCTGATAGATAAATGAAGTTTCAAAGTCTTCCTTATTCTGATCAGAGGACACATCATATTTACACTCAGATAATCCTGAATGGGAAGCTTACTTGCACAGAAAAACAATCTGTGTCATCATAGTTAGCTGTGTGCTTGCAATTTATATACCCCAGTGAACATAAATAATGCTCACGATATATTCAGGAGAGTTACGCTAGAAAGCAACACAGTGGAGGGCCGAAGAAAAAGCAGTGCAATCGTTAAAGATGCCTGGCAGTTGTATCCTCATCCAGGTGACAATACTTACTCTCTTTCACTCTATTTAAGTCTGAGAATGAAAAAGGGTATGGCTTCCAAACTGAGGACTGAGAGTCCTCTTACCAGTATAGGCTCTCACCTTACCCTCTGATAACATAAGAGGTAACCTCATCTTGGTATATGGCTTGACATATCTTGTAAAATGAATCCCTGACTGACCAAAGACACTGGATATCTGGTAAGGTCACCAGACTTACTCATGGAGCTGGAGTGAATCAATATCCTCACAGGAATACACACTGCGGGGCAGCAGGAAAATCCTGTCCTGGTGGTCTAATACAAAGCGTGAAAAGATTAAATTAGTGAGAAATGGCTGGCAGGAAAACCACCCATACAGTCTTAGAGAGTACCAAGGTGGTTTTGGAAGTTCTTGCACAAGGGACAAATTAAACTAGTAATTAAACTAGCAAACTAATGCAAATTGCTACATCTCCTGCAGTTGGCATTAACTGTCATGTCCAAAAAAAAGCAGCTTTTACAGATGTGCAGGCCAGGACCTCACCACAACGAGCACTCCCATGAGAGAACTGTATCTCAGTGATGATGATTTTCACGTGTATGTAAAAGCTAGACTCCAAAGGTGATTTAGGACCCTAAAGATGCACATAGATGCATGCGCAGTTTTGTGCCACTGAAATCTGCCAACTTTTTCTTCCTTGTGTATGCAGCATGGAAACTTAATTTCAAACAAATTTGTATTAATGGAAGCTCTTTAATTAACTTAAGATGGGGAAGCTTTCACATATCAGCTGCACAAGACATGAGAGAGAAGTGCAAATCCAGGGATCTCATTTCAAGCCCAGTGACTCAGTGAGCTGCAACACAATGAGAATAAAAACTTACTTCCTCTCATACTTTCACCTTTGCTTTTTTTGTTGTTTTTGTTCTCATCCCTACCTGCAAGGTAATCTGGACATATCATTACCAGCATTGGCATTAATGGCACGTTGAAAACTCTGGCAAATGAAATGATAGACAGGGGGATACTTTTATTATTCCAACACAAGTAACTCTTCTTTCCAAGGTGTTTTTGAACCCTTATGTCCCTCAGTGCTGCCTAAAATATAAATGGCATCCTAAAAGCAAGTGCCTGCTAGGATATGGAAACCAAACGATATCCTATACAAGGTCTATTATCTCTTTAAACTTTCAAGATGATGTGGGCTAAGGTGTCTTGCAAAGCCTTATAAAACTAGCTCCCACATTTCCTATAGATCTAGCAACACAGCAAGTTGCAATCATTTAAGTCCTTTTTGCTTATTCATGATGAAGCCGTGGACTAAATTGTTGGTATTGCACTTCTTTTCTATCCTGTCTTATTCCTGAGAATTCATTTAGACTGAAAAAGTTCTTAAGAATTAATATTTACAAATAGGGGAGAGCTCAAAATGTTAGAAACCTGTTATATTAAGAATCTAACCTGTTATAATAAGCATCTAAAATTATCAATAGTGGGTAAGTATATAGCATGCATTGCTCTTTGTGTTTGGCAACCTGGGAGCACACCTCTCTTGTGTCTGCAAAACTTTCACACACTGGTATGAGAGGACCTACTTGTTGGTATCTGTCCCCAGTCACCAGAAGTCACCATACCTCCACAGCAGTGAAATTAGAGTCTCAGTCAGCAGTCACAGTCTGCAATTACATCTCAGAAGTAGCAAGGAGGTTAGTTGTTCTCAAAAATCCACCCACAGGCAGACTGCAGCATACCTAGAGAAATGCTATAGACATTGGACTGCCCAATCCAGTCTATATTCTGGGTCCTGCACACTCTGGGGGGAATATTCCTCAGGAAATATCTAAGACCTTGTCTAAAAGATCACCATTTATCTGGATCAACAGATAATTTGGCAATACTGTGTGCTGACTCAGGGCAACTTTCAAAAGGCAGCATAGGCATACATATTCTTCTTTACAAGACATGAGGAACATTGACAGTAATTTAGTGGCAAGTGCAGTTCTAATACTTCTCATACAGAAGCAATCTTAGCTGTAGGCTAAGGTATAAATATAAACTATCTATTAACAGTTGAATGCAATTTTAGACTCTCCTTTGTTTCTGGGCTACCTGCTGCAAGATGAGACACAACTCAGTAAGCAGATGCATGCAAAAAGTAACCATGTCTAACAAAAGAATTGGACAACAAATAGGTCTTTTCATTTGTGCTCTCAATTTTATGTGGGCTAAGATTGCCAATGCAAGCGAGGACTAATGAAATAAAAGATTTAACATTTAATTAATCAGAGCCATGTGGTATTCTGTTAATGAAATGGTGAGCTCAAGCTTAGTGGGAAAATACTCATCCATCTATAGAAATTGAATGCTAATTCTCTGGGTGCAATGCCCTGATTTCAACAACATCATGATACCCTTGTGCATTTGTCTCCACAAAAGAGTCATACAGGTCTCTCTAGAGCAGCACCAGGCTCCAGCTCTGTCTTGGCAACACACTTGCTGAAATACTATGTGAGAGTTGTCCCCACAGTTAAGGTATCTGGCAGAGAAGAAGCTTAAAGAAGCTACAGAGTGCTACTGTGGAAAGCAGTGTATGTCTAGAAGAAATACATAAAGAACAAACTTCAGGATTTTATTGTTGAGGAAGAAGTTCAATACACATTAACAACAGATACAGAAAAAACAAACAAGAAAATTCTTGCCCTGAAGATAAAACTAGGAGAAAAACTAGCCCATGGCCAAAGCCCAGGAGACTATTTTGAAGCCTGATGTAAAATACATAATTTTCCAACAATCCAGAGTCAATTGGAATATTATTCTGTAGATATTGTGCTAATAAATATTCTGATTGATCTTTCTAATGCAAACATTGTGCTAATAGAGAAAGAACATGCTGTTACTTCAAGTCTGGAGCACTTTCCATTAGCTATCTGATCATGGGTGGAGGATTTATTGAATAATAAATTGCCTACTGGCAATAGGCTTGCAAAAGCTCAATACGTCCTTATTAGTGTCTCAAATATCTGCAATACAATAATTAGGCTTTGAGTGGAACAGAGACATTTTTCTGCATTCTGCAGTCTTGACTAATGATTTTGTGAAGTTCTGGGTATTCTGAGTTGTGATACATTCTTATTTGTTAAGATCCATGGGACTTATACTTGCAAGTCTTGATGAGTCCAAAATGTCTTCTATGGGAAGTTTTGATTGAGTAGAGCATGCAGAATTAAGAACATATGCAGTGTATTATAGTGAATATATAAAATAAACAGAAATTTCTCATAAAAATGTAGGATACCTCAAAAAGTCTCTTAAAATTATAGTATTTCTCAATGTCTCTGCCAGGGAATAGAACAGCACATTACATGGAGCTTGCATAAGCTGGACAGGTCAGAAGAAAAAGGTATTAGCCAACAGCGTGAATGCAGACTGTAAATCCCATTTCTAGCTACCTCATAATTTTTAGTGAGTGGTCCTCTCAAAAGACCCAAAAGGGCAAAACTGTACTTTAGATAGGAGGTGTAAACAAATTTAGCACACAAAAGAAATCATTCCAGCATTAGAAGCATGAAAACATAAAATCCAGCTTAGTTCCAAATTTCTTTTGCACAGTACAGCTATAGATTAATTCAGCTTCTACAAGGATTTATATTGGAGATGCTGGTAGATGCTGAACTGATGCGCAAGGACAAGACATAGCTGATTTAAGAAAGAGCAGATTGCCTCTTCCTCTAAAGATACAGAGAGCATCCATAAGCATATGCTGACTCAGATAGTCTTTCTACTGATATAACACGAACATAAATAAAGAAGAATATTCACACTCAGCCAGTAATTAATTGCTTTTTAGTGGGTCGAAAAATGTCCCTAGTTCCAATATCAGCCAGAAGAGAATAGTGACTGCTGATCTGAAGAAAGTTCCTGCAGGACTCTTGCTCATACCTTAAATCACCATGCAATGGGATACCACGGAGGCTGTGGTCACTTCTACCTGAGGTGCACTACCACTCTCTTGTGAGAAAAAAAAACACTCCACTCAGTTCCTGGCTGTGTTACAAGTAGCCATAACTACTGTCAGTCCACAATTTTAATAAAAAATTCTGAGCACACTGACACCACATCCATCCCAAACTAATCTAACCCCATCCTTCCACCCTGATTCTGTATCTCCATCATTCTTAGTAAACTGGTGTGACAGCTACAGATGAATTATGCAATTTAAAAAGCAAAACACAAAGAATGAACTATAGAAACATGAACAATAAAGGAAAACAACAAGCATAACACACACAATCTGAATAAACTACTGCAAGATCAGAGTAAGTGGGCAAAATTGGTTGATATCCAATAAAACTTGGGTCGCAGGATAATCAGGGAAAGGAGAGAAGAATGTGTTGTTACAGCTCGTTTTATTTACAGAGATGAAACTGTAATTGTGACTAGGTAAAAAGCCAACTCTGATACCAATAAAAATAAGCTAATCTTATAGAATACATGCCATGCTGCATAAATCTAAATCAATCCTGATGCAATGAACACTATGAAGCAATTCTTTCCAGCTTTATCATTTCCCCATTTTATCAAAACCAGGTCAAATAGACTATTCGCTGCATGCCTCATATCTGTAAGTAAAAGGTCTGAATTACCATTTATAACAAATGCTCTGGCTTGCTTTTAACACAAAATTCTTTTCAAACTGTTCTCTTTCCAACTTTGAAGCCTTAAAATAGGTAGGGTAATAGTAGTCTCTAACATCAACAGCATTAAATTCTATAAATTTATCCATTAAATAGCATATTTATACAGACTTGCTCTAAAGTACAGTTTCTGGGAGAGTACATGAGTAACCACCAGAAAGGGTCCAGTCCAGCAGATATTCCACAGAAATAAAAGCTCTGGTTTGTTCACTTCAATGGCAGAAAGACCTACTGAAAATGTAGATTTCATCCTGCATGGATTATCATCAGTGGTGATTTGTTTTGAACCAATCATTACTTTTTCTTGTGTTGTATTTGATACCAGTGCAGTACAGTACATAACCAATATGCACTGTCCACCTGGGAGGCAAAACACAAATGACAAATCCTAATCCATCACATTTTAAGAAACCAAACTATGACCAGGGCTGGATGTGCAAGGGAGGCAGGGAAGGTTTCTGCAAAACCTTTCAAATTGGATTCAAAGTTATTCTGGATGCCCTCTAATAAATAAAGACCTGCCTGTAAAGGGGACAAGCAAAGAGCATGGAACCAGGCTGGTATTTTGTCTTGTTTCTTTGCCTTGTGTAAAAAAACAAGTGGAGTGAAAAAAAAAATTTTTTTTGAGGAAGAATAAGTTTTACTTTTCTACTTCTTTCCACTTAAAATTCAAAGTTTATTTACCTTAGTAAACTACAATGACAAGGCAACTCATGAAAAAAAGGACAGTATGAAACCCAGGAAACAAAAGTTGGGTAAATAAAAGAATTTGTTGTTGTTGTTAAACACACAAATTATTTGTTTCTTTAAAAAATTCTACAACTCCAATGATTGCCATTTTGGAGAAGAGATTTTTTGTTAACACTTTTGTCTCTCAGCTTAAAGTGTGAGAACTTGCAATACACATCTTTAAGATTTCCACTAACTGTTCCAAAAATAAGAATCAGAACAACTGTTTCTGATATTTCTTATTTTTAAATAGCAGGGGGAAATTCAACATTTCTAAGAACCTTTCCAATCTGTCTTATTCACTGCAAGAGTACAAAGAGAGGGGAAAGTTCAAATGGTTAAAAATCACCTGGCAGTCACCTTGTAGTGAGTGAGCATTTACAGAGACAGTAAATGCATTTTTTTCTGTTATCCTGGAAATGGATTTTCAGAAGTATGTACAGAAGACCTGGGATCTCATCTGATTTCTGGTCCTTAGAGCAACATAACTACAGCAGAATGAAGACTCTAAATAGTAATTGTCAATATCTGAATATTCTGTGAAATAAAATAATTACAGCAGGGTCTTTTAGAGGAGGTGATATTAAAAGTAGAAACGTAAGTAACTGACCCAATTTATCCTGTTCATAACTCATTTCTAATGTTACATGAACTAATACTTGAAAACAGGAAAAAGTACTGCTTGAAGTTATTAAGATGTCCATCAGTCCATATGAAACTTCTGAAGCCTTGCTTTCTATCACTGCTTATCCCAGAAAGCAGTGTCAGCAAACATGCTGGCGTACATATGTGACCACATAAGCTGACTGTACATCACAACAGTACATCTTAGCTTTGCTCTACATAACAGAATTTTACATGTTGCCAGGCTATCCCCAAGCAATAAACAGTACTCCTTACCACCTCCAAAAAGTCCAGATGCTCTCGCCTGTGGTGACCAAATTAAGTTCTTGCACCTACCACTCTCTAATGTGAATGCAGTGTTTCCCTTACGATGCTTTATGTCCGGCCAAGGAAAACATGTGCCTACAGCTTTATTTGTTCTGATAATGTTGGAAAAATGTGTCAATTTTCCCACACATGGTTGTGATGTTTCCCAGTTAAGCCTTTCAAGTATCTCTGCCATATTTAAAGAGGCAATTGATCTTAAGTGGCAATTCCTTAAAATCATTGTTATGTACAATGTGATGAGAGTTCCCAGCCCTCAGGAAGTTGGTGCAGGCTTTGGCACAGACCTGAATAAGGTCAGGACTGTATTCAACTTCTCAGTTTCATAGAGTATCCATATAAAACTTGATGATTTAACTCTGAATACAGAGTCGTATGCCAAAGTGCACACTGAAATAACCTCCAACAATCATTGTTACACTGAAGCTACTGAGTTGTTGATTCAAATGAGAATCAAGCAAACCAGACAAAATTAATTAGATATTCAGCCTCTGCTTGCTCAAAACATAATGTCACCTGCTGCCACTACCACAAGCCAGTACAAATATTCAGCAGAGCTGGTCTGTGGCCATTTCCATGGCAAAATACCAAGCTATGTATTAAGGCAACCTTTTAATGCTGTAATGCATGTATTATCATCCCACCCAAATCAGATGGAAGAAAAACATGACCAGCAGTTCTCATCTCAATGTTTCTGTCTTTGATGATCTACTATGGGAAAGGAATTACAGCTATTTCTGGAGTCCCTGTGGTGCTGAAGCCAGCTTCCCAGCAAGTCATTGAAGACCAATGGACAGGGCTTGGGAAAAAAAATAATCCTTATTCAACCAAAGGGTCTTGCTTTAAAAAGCCTGGACAATATCATTGGATTATTATATTTCAGCTGAATGACTGAAAATATGAAGTGAGTGGATGTTTTTTTCATTTTTGCTTTCTGTTATTCCTTGTTCTTCTCTGATAAAAGGAATGGACACAGTAAGAGGGAAAGAGCGGTAAAGAAGAGCCATCATCATTATTTCTAACTGAAAAAGTGAAGAATTTTAAGGATCTGCAAGATTAAAATAAATACATGAGAATGCACTACAAATCCAAATTACCATTTTATTAACTGCTCACAACCATGAGTGAAAAATTCATCATCTAGTCCCATACTAATAATATATAGTGACTGCAATTACACCTGACACTTGGCTGTAGACCCACATGTTGAAAAAATGACCGACAATGTGATATGTTTGAAATGCCAGGCTGTGAGCACTATTTTTGTCTGCAGGTTATTCTTCCATATTCAGCTATAATAGTTTCATCTATAAACTTAAGCCTTCCAGGCTACATATTCATAACCTTTAAAAATCTCTTTGCCCTAAAGGTAGTTTTCTTAAAGCCTCTGCTTCACAACAAAGGAAGATGTGCCAGGTCTGAGATGCCTAGAACCAGTAAAATCATAGCTTTTCATCCTACCAGCTTACTACTGATGAAATAGACTACATATAGCCTGCCTATATGTGAACGCATCCATATGTATTTAAAACTGCATTTCTTGCTTTCTCTGCAGCATTTTTCTTTAGAGGTTTCTGTCAACATCTTTGGCAAAATTCCCCTCCTTCCCACTGTTTTGCAGTATGCTATGAAGCTGTTACCTACTGCCCATCTGTAAGGTGGCTGAATCTGAGCAAACTTTCAAGCACAGACAGAGCAACGTAAAGCAATGTGTGTGCCAGGAATTTGCAAAATGGTATATAAATTAATGATATTATTCTGCATTTTCATTTACTAAGCTACATGATCCTATTTCAGCCAGTAGAAGAGCTTAAACTTTGTTTTATGACAACTATGTGTAATTTGCTATTCATTACTTCTTTATACTGCTGATCCTCCACATTTACTTTGCTCTTCAGACCTGATTGAGAACATCTCCAAGTGAAATCTTCAGTTGCCTTCTGGCATATATAAAATTATATTTTTTGCCTATATGTCATCTATGTTCAGTTCCCTATCTGCAATGCTGGAGCTCTGTTTTGCAGCTGAAAAGTCATACAGGCAAAAAAGATAGAACAAGAACTGTAATTCATGAGCTAAGTGAATAAAATGTAAACATTTCAAACAGATGTTCCCAAGCCATGCTTAAACTTAAACTCTGAAAAGTTGGGGATTTTTTTCAGGTGCAATGAGCAAAGAAAGACCTTTCAGTGACTACAAGGAACACTGAATATATTGCAGATGGCACTGCAAAGGAACTGACCTTGTGACAGCAGGAGTCATTTTTCATAAAATAAAATAAAAAATAAGCCTAGTTTAATCTTAACAAACAGGCTGCTGCATGAGGCTTTGCCTGGAAGAGACTATTCTACAGCCTCCTACAAGTATGACCCGAATTCCATCTGATCAATACCTGCTTGAAAATATCAACTTTACACTATTCATGCAAAAGCGTTCAAGGCCACCTTATTATTTACTAAGAACACCTAGTGGTGTTAGAAATCTCCAGGTTTTCACAACATTATCTAGACATTAACGGTAATACCTTGATCCAGATCCTGTATCAGAGAACAAAATGGTGTTAGAGATCAAATTACTCCCAGGGAATAATTTTGCCCCATTCAAGGCATTTAGTGGTTTTTTTTTTCCTTGATTTCAGTAGCTGGGATTTCACCTGTAACAGTGTAATGATTGCAATGGTTGGAATACAATGGAATTTGATTTTAATAATTATTACTATTAGCCTCCAGTCAGTAACTCTGCATATTTAAAAAAATACAAAACCAGTTCCTACCTCCGCATATAAGACATAGCTTCAGATTGCAAGTAATTTGATTTATCTTTTCAGTCACACACTTTTCCCTGTCTTTTGTTTGCAATTAGGGCATACTAGAGTTAGGAATATGCACATGCACACCCC
>JANZLQ010000050.1:16020945-16039085 GCA_026212715.1 Elanus axillaris
GATGAGGATAGTATCCAACACACCCATGCTTAAGGTTGCTGTTCTCTCTCAGCTGTCATCCATAGTTAATGGGGGCAGAGACACTTCTCCAAAGGACTGTGCTGGCCAGCCAGTTAAGTTTCTGCTCTACAAGATAATGCAGAAGCACAGAGCACTGTAATTTAAGCAGTGTAAAATACCCTGTCGTAATTTCTCTTTCTGCCAAAGAAAGGGCAAGGGAGTGTGACATAGCCTTCCACACTTCCATCAGAAGCTCTGCTCTGTTTCAACAGAGTCGCTATGGAAAACAGTCACTAAAAAAAAAAAAAAAAAGGCGATTTATTACTATGAATCCAGCTTCTGAAAAGACCTCTACTTATTTTCCTGGACTATATGCCACCCCAGACTACTGCTATAACTACATAGCACAAGTTAACCACAAAAATAAGACAGGAATGACATGTACCTCTGCCTCTCTAGATACAGCAGTGATATTACTGTGATTCCACATTATTCATCTTGACACTACATAACATTTCCGAAGTAGCAAAAAGCCACAGAAAAGGAGATAATGTCTTGAGCTGTAAAAGACATTTTTACTTCCTAAAATAACATCAAATCTATCTAATTAAAATTAATCTAATAGATATTTTTATGGTAATTTTAAAAAATGTATGTGGAATCAGTTTTCCAAGCTTTTTTCTGTAACAGGGATGGCTAGAAATGTGCTTTTTCTAAAGAAAGCTGAAGTTACAATGGACATCTGAGGAAAAATCATGAAACATGGCAATACTATGTCAGTTTACAGGACTTAAACACCAGCACTGTCAACAGGAAGGTAGGAGAACAAACAGAATGCAGTATCTTTACAGAAGCTGCAGACAGGAAAATGGTAACACAGTAAGAATAAGGAAGAAAATCAGAATACAACAGACAAAATAAGCTGTTTGGCATGGTCCAAATACTGAAAAATATAGTTTGATTCAGTTTAATTAGAAAAAATGTTTTGAATTAAAATTCAATGATCTTCTTCTTCCTATTATGCCAATGGTGGGTTGGAAAAAAAACCAGAAACAGCACTTTCTGGCTGAGCTGAAGTGATGTTTTGCCTTTGAAATTTTCTGGTTGGAAATGGAACCCAAAAGAAAATCTCTCCTATCACAGCTTTCTAATCAATGGCCATGAACGAGACCTCCAAAGGTAGCTTCTCTTGACCCTGTTTTATTTCCTCACGTCCCCTTATCTTATGCTCTTTAGTGCATACAACAGTGCTCAGTATTCAGCCCTCACAGTTAGAAAAGATGCTTTTTTACTTCAGGATACGGAATTTAATTTATGTCATTATTCTCAGTGTTTCTTTTACAAGATAATCTAATGACTCAGCAAGTAAGAGAGTCTGTTCCACTATATGTCACAAAGAGTAATATTAGCTATTATTGTTTGTGATATGTTAGGACTTTATCTTACTGGATGTACTTAATTCAACATCAGGCTGCTGCCTCTCAGGAATTCTGCAGATCTCTTCTAAACATAACAAAATAAGTAAGAATGCTTCCTAAATCAGCATCAATCCAGTAGAACATATATCTGTGGCTTAGGCTATCTCTGGTAACTTTTTTATTTGCTTTTCATTTTATCTACCCAACTTACAACCTTTCTTGGGAGTACAAAACAATTTTGTTTCTTGAACTCATAATGAAACATACAGTTTATGACAAGGCTTTTTTCACCTTGTTCCAGAAAGCAAATATACTCCGAACTATATACTCCAGATAATGTGAGTGAAGGACTAGCTGGAGTGTAGATAGGACTATTTGCCCCATGGTTTTGGAAAATAAAACAAAAAACCACCACCACCAAAACAAACAAAAAAAACCACAGAAAACAAACCACAACACTAAATACATTTTAAATCATAGCCCCTGATGCTAGTGTAGTGATTAGTGTTGGAATTTGCGGAAATTCTCGAACAATTGCTTTGAAGTCTGAATGTCCTAAATTCTCTTAATAGATGCTAACTCAAATGCTACTGATGCAAAGCAACCTCAGTGCTTTTTTTCATCTGGGACTTGTACAATGAGGGGTCAAGAAAAATAAGAAGGGTTAGTATTCATACTCATACATAGAGAACTGAGTTGTCTTTTCTTTAGATGCATCTTTTTACAAACTAGCAATAGCATAATTTTTAGTACTGCAAAGTATTATTATTCCTCCATATTTTCCTCGTTACTCATGTAGGTGATTTTGGATTGTGGCTATATCATCATGACAGCATTTTTCTTTATGTATCCAGTATGTGAATTCCATTTTGTTTTATCATCTTTCCTTATTTTTGTAAAATAATCACCTCCTCTCTGTCACAGTTTGGTCACACCTGCAGGGGTTGTAACTCCCAGAAGAATGAGATTAACCCTAATTACTAGAGTTTTTAACAGAAAAGGGTTTCAGAATTTGAGTCCTTCTTCTGAAATCTTTGTTCAGCTGTGGACCACAGTACCTAAAAGATAAAACAACTGTAACATATTTCACTCCCCTTCTGAGGTAGCTTTAAGTGAAATTGCAATAATCTTCTTGGAGTATATAAAGTCTTTTTGATCTACCAACAGTACTTGAAAGCTGGCTTAAATCAACAGTCTTTTTACGTCTCAGAAAGTAGTCAAAACTGGGGTATACAGTGTAGAATGCCACTGGGTTAAGATAGCTCCTAAGCAAGTATTTATTTACTTCCAATGTATAAATGAAAGAGAATAAATAACAAGGCATCTAGGAAGATGGAAGAGAAAAGAAAAAACATGGATTAAAAAAAGAGAAAAAACACAAAATTTTATTGGAGGCAGGGGGAAATATTTTAGAAACTGTAGCCAGCAAACAGCTACAAGGCAAATGACCAAGGCAGATCCAAACCCTGACATAGCAATTACAAGATAAAATGATCTGCTGGATCTCATAACATCTTTTCACTGATGAACAGACTAACTTCTTTGTGTTACACCTAACACAACAGGGCTCCTATGAGTGGTACTTCAAGCATGCCCAACACCACCAAATTATTTCTTCAGTACAAACAACTGAGCAATTACTAGATTGATCAGTGACTAAAATACTTACAGACCATAGATGGGGCATGCCAGTAGAACACACTAGGGAAGCCCAGATTATATTCATAATTTTCCTGGGAACTCGGTAGATTATAATCATGCAACAGGCAAGCATAAACCTTGAGGTCAGTAGTCCTAAATCAATTCTATAAATAAAGATTCTAGTGATAAGTACATATACAGACATCAATCAAATTTAGAAATATTCACTCTTTAATAATTGTAAATGTGATAAAACTAACATACTAAAATTTAGTTTTAGCCACTTAGAAGTTTCTTCAAAAAATACATTGGTTGAAATGTGTCACACATTATGATTATCCATGTTGCCTTCAACAACAACAAAAAAACAACAAAAAAATTAATAGTAATAATAATAATAACCACCAAACCACCACAAACAGAAAAAGTCTATCATTTTTTTGAAAATTAAGATGGATTAGTGTTTAAGGAGAATTTTGCTAAGAACTGATTAATAAAATAAATTAAAATGAAATTAAATAAAACTAATAAAATGCTTTAAAGCCTATGGTATAGTACACAAAGTACTAAAAAGAACTCAGGAATTAAAAACTCTAAAGACCTCCTACTTCTCCCCTCCTGGGACATCAGTTCCATCTGGTAACACCAGTCCAAGCCTTTTACAAACACCATAACCACCATGTTAAAACTAGCTGGGCTTTTTCCTGCTTATATTGGAAGGCTTTTGCAGAAACCCATTCCTCTGATAGCTAATAATCTTTAAATTTGTTTCCTGTTCATACCCACTTTTTCTTTGTGCCAATGCAGACCCCTACTTAGCTCACTGATCTCAAAAGTTTACTTTCTTGATGTTGTAACAGAGAATAATAATGTCTGTTCTCAGGCTTTGTTTTTCTAGCCTAAGAAGCCAGGCTCTTTAAACCTCTCCATAGAAAATAGCTTTTTTTTGCTGCCACTTAGCCTACTATCTCTTCCAGACAAGTTCAGATCTTTTTATGAGGCTCTAAATGCATAACCTTGCAAATCTCACTGTTAAATTCCATTCCACTGATATTACTTCACCCCTTAAGCTGATCCCATTTTCCTCCTGTATTGTGAGAGTATCGGGCCATTTTTTCTGTCTCTCTCTCTCTTTTTTTTTTTTTTTTTGCTAAGGTCACTAATAAAAATACAGTAGGATAGACATTTAGACCATTCGTTAGTAGTTTCTGGCATGATTTTAAGAGGTATTTATTTCTGCTAAAAGAAGCATGTAGGTGCTTACTAGAATTTTTAGCAGTATTTAGATACCTAACCTGGACTAAATCCTGTCACTGTTGTATTTTGGATTCCCATTATAGGCCTACCAGTATCTTTAGGTACGTAGCACATCCTTACAGTCTGACCGGTTGCAACCTGAAGTTTCTCTACAAAAAAATTTTTAGCAGTTGATCTTCCATGGACTTATCACCAATCTATCTGAAAATCTGATCCTGAATAACTGGAAAACTCTTTGAGTATTTTCTGAAATGTTTTGGGTTTTTTTAATGCATTCAAGTACACTATAGCAATCTTCCCTGTCACTATTGTGTTTCATAACCTGCTCATCCAAGACTTAACATGTACAGTTTTCAAATGATTAGCCTGTCGCATGCAACTAGAAATACAAAAATTAGTTCTCTTTCCAACAATGTATGTGTTCTGAAAGGAAAACCTTTCCTTGAAGATTGCAGCATGCAAATGGGGGGGCTACCACAGCTACTGCTCAGAAGCAAGGGGAGCCCTGACTCCACAGGGCCAGAGCAGAAAAGACAGCATCTCTTCCACAGCTGAAAGAACAACCCTCTTCTTCCCCCTACGTTCTCAAGATTTTTCTCTGAGACTAGAAATTGAGTCCCCTTGCTTTTAGGTATCAGAGTGGCACATCAGTCTTTGACTTGCTAAATGGATTCTAGATTTAATGTGAAAGATGACTAATTTTTTTACCCATCAAACATGTACTTTTGTTTATTAAGAAAGAAATCGCCTGAATTGCCCCACAATAGAAATATACTTAGTTAACCTACTCAAAACCCAAAGGGAAACAGTCAAAGACTGAAATAGGAGACCTTGCATTCCTATCAATATTTTTCTTGTTAGTACCATTGTTACTCTGATGGTCATAAAAGTGAAGATTGCTAAGGCCCAAGCTGCCACCAAAACCTGCAACTGTGATAAGGTATTGGCTTTTCACCTGCTTTGAATCTGCCACATTACAATTGTTTCATACATTTTCATTCATCATCTATTCTTCAATCAAAGACAGTGACAGACTTATGAAATTTAATGAATTTTCATATAGGGTTATTCACCTTTTTTTTGTTTGTGTCAAAGTGTACTTACCAGTGATGCTGACAAACTGTACTCTTGGAATTATGCCAAATTTGAGTTTACAAGAGAGTTTTTTTAAAGGCTTACAGATAGGTAACATGAGGGAGTTAGACTGCTACTCTTCTTTTTGGCAAAGTAAATTTCTTTGCCTTTTAATCTGGCTGATAAACCAAAATGGTTTGAACTTGGTTAACTCCTGGGTTGGAAGAGCTGTTACTACAAGGGTGCTTGCGTCTGTGTTACAGTCATGGCATTTGTCCTTTTATAACAAGCCTTCAGCACCCTTCAGAGCAGGAATGAATAATGTTTCTTCTATTTAATCCTATCTCTGAGTTACTTTGTTGGCTGTGGCTTTGACTGATAAGAATTTGAGAGGATGGCAGTTGTGGGACAGGGAGAAGCATAAGAACAGAGGGTCTATTTGTTTTCATTTTCCAGTCTATACTGACTCTATTTGGTCTGCCACCTTATTTGGGTGCTTGTAATTTTGTTTGTAAAACACTGATAAAGTCACAAAATGCCTCAGATATGAAGCAGCAAGAGGGGGAAAAGTTTATTACAAAAATTCTTATTGTAGGTTTTCTAAGGAAAATTTACTCATACACTGTGTTTATATTTTTTTCTCCTGACAACCCAGTGCCAGTGCTCTGTAATGTTATGTACTTGACCTGGATTTTATTCCTCCTTCTGTTGTGTCACTCCCAGAGGTTTCAAGTAATACAGTTTAAAAAAAAATAAATATCAGTACCAACCAAGCATACAAAACCAATCTAGGCTTTAATCTTTTCAGCTCACACAAGCAAGGGAAGGTTGTGTCTGACCAGGGCCTCAATAGAGGCCCTGGAAGGAAGAAAAGGAAAGGAGATGTATGTACCATCAATATGCATCCCAAAGGAGATGTTCTTTGCTCTGCAGATTCTTCCTGTGCTTTTGGCAAAACTGCTTTTTCTTTGCCTCTCTGTTTCCTCACCAAAAAAAACCCCAAACAACCCAAACCAAACCAACCACCAAAACCCAAAACTGGTTTGCAGCTCCCTCCTTCAATTTCAGTGAAAAATGAATAGATTACATAGGTAGTATACAGACAACAGTAAATTAACAGTATCTACAGTAACTCTGACTCAGCCACACTGGAGAATTGCTGCATGCACTTCAGATACATAGTTTAGATTGATAAATGAGGTTCCTCTGTGGCCAGTAGAAATACATAGGCTCCACCAGAAGATTCAGAACATTTTGCGTGGAGCTTCTCTCCCTCTTTTTTTTCTAGTGACTGAAGGGATAACCTAAATGTCAACAGTAGCAATGCTCTTCTGTCTGTGTATGTATCACAAAAGCTATTCCCTTATCAACCAATTCCCACTGATCATCACCAGCCTTGTGGGGTAGCTTTCACAAAGGACATCACACCCTGGTGGTCAAAGAGCCTCCCCTCCGGTATGTCAACAAGGGAACTCCTGAAAGGCAACTGATCTTTGATATTGCTGAAAGGAAAAGGATACTGACTGGCCACCAGCCTGTCCCTACTACATGATTTAAAACAGAAGCAAACGAAAAAGTCCCAGGCTCAATCAATCTGTTTATGCCTCAAGCTTGAAGGGGCCTGCAGCTCTGGGGAAGTTAGAAAGTTAAGAAAAACATCTGATTAGAGATGCAGAAACCATGAGCTGGTGCCTAATTTTAAGATCAGTATATCTCAAGCAAATAAAGGAACTCCTGGGAGCCCAGCATCTTTGTAAATAGTACCATGAATTTAGATGCTTAATTATGAATTTGGAGTCAACCATGGGCACGTGGTTCCAAATCTGCTGGACTGCAAACTGCTTCAGCATTTCTAATTCCTGTTCTAGGACTCAGTGTGTGCAAAAGTGGGTGACATAACAATTATGTTATTCAAACAAAATACTGCACATGTAAATGACCTCTGCCAGGACAGTAGGCAGACATTTGGAAATCCAGAGCTTAAAATGTAATAGCACGACTCTGTCATTTATAAAAGGAATTTTCATTTGCTACCATTATCCATGGTTACTTGCCAACAGTCACTTGATAAAAATCTGAGGTACTAATGTATACATAGCTTGATTTAGAAAATCTAGCAAGTCATTAACCCTAAGCAATATGTGCTTATCTTTGCTGGTGATGCTGTCAGTGTTTAATTTCCTGTAGATCATAAATTCAATAGAGAGTTGACAGTGCTGCCTGGAGTAAGGAGAGGAAAAATTCCCTTTTTAATATCTCATCCTATTGATTATTTTCTTTACTAGTGAAGCGCTCTGTAAGCCATTTGGACAGTAAAATCATTCCTGAAAGTGTCAGGTGGCGTATGATACATAGGGTCTCTCTGGTCAAAATAAGTTGGAGAAGGGAAGGAAAAGGGGTTTCTTTTCTCTCATCCCCCTTTCTCAGATTCCTTGAATTTTCCAGTATTTTTTGCTTATGAGCAAGTCCTACATTCTTCTGAAGGATTTACCTATTCATGAATAGTTTTTCTCTGAGAAACTGGCTTACTAACATAGTTTCTCCTTCATTACTGGGAATTTAATGCAACATTTTTGGTTCTTTCTTTGTTTTATTCAGACTGTTATCCAAACAATCACTTCTACTCTGCATATTTTAATGACCCCTTAGATACACTACAATATTATGTAAGACCTGATCCTATTCTCAAGTAATCAGATGTCTACCACCAAGATGGGGAAAAATCCAGGCAGACGGTGCCTGAACAATAGTTTGTGGAGGTGAATGGAAGTCACTCCATTGACTCAGCCCCCAGGAGGCATGAGCTGCAGCCTCCTATCAAACATGTGCTCCACAGAAATATTAGGGAATGGTCCATATGTCTAACATTCTTGTGCTGGAGATCTTGAAACTGGCATATGGCTTAACTTGGAGAGTGCATTCAAGTTTTGCACAAAGTTATTTATGTATATCCTGTAAAGTCTGGCAACTTCAGAGCAAATAGCTTTAGAGTAACTTATTTTAGACTTTTAGACTAAGCAATGTGCATCAGCCCTCTCAAATTCATATTCAACTGGGAAACGTCTGGCTACTTTTGAGTTGATTTATCTGTCAACTGAAAAGAAACATCAAATAAAAAAATGCTGTGTTCAGAGACATCAGAAGTATTGTCACATTCCTACAGGGCTATGTTTATAAACCTATGAAGTGTTTATATTTAGCAACATATGTAGTTTTAAAATTTATATAAAACAGGACTACTACTGCAGCAGTCTACTTCAGTATTCAGTATTGTACACAAAAGATCTCAGATTTTGGAGAGGCTCTGTTATGCTGGGGCTTAGCATCTCTAATGTTCAAAGGCTTGCAGGTAAAGTAAAATTCTGTCTGGATAGCAAAAGTCAGCGTTTCTCCATGGGCAAGGTAGCGCCATGTAGCCTTATTAGTTATGGTTTATATTCTTTGCATTGTGTGAAACGAAAACCTTAGTAGAAATTCATCGATAGGAAGTTTGGACCATTTTGTAGTTTGCTACAAAAGCCTACAGTCCAATTATACTCCTGGGGAGAAAAACGTGTACTATAAGCTTCAGTGGCAGGACAGCAGTGTTTAACCAAAAGTAGCTCCTACTGCACCATCCCAGTGTGATTAGTAGTTACAAAACTTTTAGACAGGATCGAGATTTTCACTGTAGGAGTAGAACTGCTATAATGATCCAACCTGAGGATAATATCCTGCAGGGAACCACAGATTTGCCTCTAGAGCTATGTTTATTATGTACTCTACCTTTGACTAGAACCAGAGTCATGAAAACATCTTTTTCACATGAGTGAGCACCACACACATGAAATGAATCAAAATGTCTTGAATACAAAATAAGTGGTTCTTGCAACTTCAGAGTGATCACAGGATGCCTGTTGCAAAGGTAATAAGCAACATCCTAGGTAGCTCTGCATGGGTCTTGCATGGGTCTAGCCATTCCAGTTCTACAACTGGTATACATTGACTAACCACACCAATTAGAAAATGTTGACAAATAATATCCATATGTGCAGCTAAGAAGAAGAAAAAAACCTCTTACAAGATTACATCATTTTGGTTTTTCCATCAGAACTCATAAAACAAACATGCAACTGATCCACAGGAACCCAAGGATCAGACAATCTGGAAGAAGAAATCTTGTCTTCCTTGGCAAGAGGACATACTGGGAGTTCTTCAGAGTGTTTTTTTTCCTCAAAAAAATTACTTCAACAAGAGTTACAACTTTTTTAAAAAGGGAAGGATTCAGGAGTCAGTCTAAAAAGGAATAATATAAATTCAGATTTCCAAAAAACTCATTAAGTAAAAAGGGCAAATGCTATTTATGTTACTCAGCTGCTGGAGTCGGGAAATGAACACCATAAACCTCATCGCTGCTATAGCTGGGTAGCGGGGGAATCATCCCATTTAGAAATGCTTCTTGTAAACAAGTGTATGTTTGTTTAGACACTATATATCTAGGGTCGCTGCTTTCAGAGGAACAGCAGAGCAAAGGGACTATGCTCTATAAGGAACTCTCTAGCTTGGAAACGGCTGCGAAGCTGCCTGGAAATGAAGGACGGGGTATGTCAGCTAGGGAAACGTCTTTCTCTGAGGACTCTTCAATAACAAAAAACCTACCATACAGGACTGAAAAAAAATTGATTGTGTAATCCCTATTCACCATTACTCTTATTCATCCACCCATGATGATGGTGGATTGTGTGTATTGCCCTCCTCAGCAACTCATCACAGATGGCTGGTTATGAAAGAGCTCTGTTCACTGCTGCAAGTCCCACTGTCCTCTGAATCATGAATGAAGACAACAACAAGCTTCAAAATCCCACAAGCTAGAGGAGATAGCCTCTAGCATGAGAGATCACAAGGGCAAAGATTTACTGTCACAGCAACAGAAACATGTGCAGAAAGAGTGGTAAAAATTAAGGTAGGAGTGATGCTGCCCCTTGGTTTGTAAGAAAAGTTACATCCTTCATTTTTTAAACTGATAGGTTAGGATACATCTTGCTGCATGGCAATTTGTTTTATTTTAGGGTGATTTTTTTTTCTCCTGGTGTTTTTAAGATGGCAAGGTATGAAAAATGGAAGTTGTGTAAGGAAAAACATCTTATCATGGCTTCTACAGCATTTCTGACAAACAGATTTTAAACCCTAAAGCAGTCCTGAAAATCTCAAAGGGATGATCTACATTAATACAGAACAACTGAATAGGTCCTGTTAAAAAAAACACAAACCCTCCACAAGCTATAACAGATGTTTTTTAGGACAACAAACCTATCTGACCTCAATTAAAGAAAACAACACCCTGCCACACCCATGATAATTGGTAGGTCAGGATTACTGTGTTCTCATATTATCTTGTCATTCTGTATTTCTCTTCGTCCAGCCTATGGGAAAGGTCACCAATACTCTGCCATGCTGCTTACATACAGCTAGATGTCGATGGTGTGAATGATGCCAGCTAAAATAAGTAACCATAATAATAAGCTGTAGACAAGCGTAAACCACTGTATTTTAACAGAATGTGTATGCAACACGTTCTCTACTTGGTGGCACATGCATCCACTTTTACTTATGTATGGTTTCCAAAACTGACACTTCTGTACATAAAAATAAAAGAATTCTTCTTATCCTGTGAATAGTTGCCTCTTCATAAAACTAAAGCAAGCTCAGGGATCTCATATAATTGTTATTAATTTTTATGAGTGGTTTGGGTACATCAGGGAGTGTTTTTTCTTCACAGATTTTGAATGAATTTAATTATAATTTTATGATTTTTCGGTAATACAATTGTAACTTGGTAATGATTATTTCTTCTGAAAGAGTCTATTGCTAGAAGCAATTGTTTGAACTCCCTACTTTTTTAATGTGTCCGGTTGTTTTAGGATCAACATGTTATATTAGTAATGCTCTCATCTACAAAAGAATTAATCCTTTAAGAAAAAAATTGTTCTAAACTAGTAGTTTAACAGCTAAAGAGTCTGTAAATTAGAACACACAGGAGTCTCACCCAGCTATCAAGAAAAATAATCTGACCCACTACTGCTTTATGCACTTCTGATAAAACTGTAACTCAACATGTTTCGAGTTTTCTTTGCTCCACAATCACCAAGAAACAAGTGAAATAGAAACTGAATTCCATCCTATCTAAGGGATGGCAAGAAGGTTTTTTTTTTTTTAATTAAATCAATACTGCCTTTATTAATTGAATTTGAAAAAAAGGTTACTCTTTCCATAAAGAATGCTGACTTGTCATCCTACTGATTCATTTTTTTAAATTCAGAAAACTGTAGCCCTGTCAACCCATCAACTGATTAGCATTGATTCATGGACACCACTGAACATAAGCTAAAAATACTACATTCAAAGTTATTATAAAAGCAGCAAGGTATATTACTATTATTGTGATATTTAAATTTTTAAAGTAGCACAAGCTATCTAAGCCCCCACCCCATGGCTCTGTCTTCACCATGCAAGAGGCCTGAAGTATGACTGTAGCTTACATACAAACAGCAATAAAGGTGACATTATGGGATATATTCCCTGGGAGTAGATTCCAGTAAATCTATTTTCATACTCTCCTGCTCTCCAAGATGGGCCACTGAGCTGGAAATGTCCCTGATAGAAATGTGGGTTTCCGTCCATAAGATTAACTAAATAAACATATTGAAATGTAAATAAAATCTTTCTAGATCTTTTGAAGAGAAGGGGGTAAAAAGAGAATCAATACATTCTGAACACTGCTTTTAGAGCTTCTCTATAACAAAAGTAGCAGTGAAAGACTAGTAAGGGTTTGAGGAGGAATGCTTCTTATTGAGCACAACAGCTCTGGCTTGTCTAGGGGTTCTGAAAAGAGGCAAGATACTGCAGAAATCTTTCACAGACTCAGGGGCAAGCCAAGGTTTTTAACATAGCATTCCACATGTCTATTATTATAACCTCTCAGCATGTTCCCTCTGCTTATCCATGGGCTTCAGGACTGCTGCACAGCTTCAGCTTACTCCACAAAGGCTTGTGTGAGGCAGCAATTAAGTGACTCATGGAAAAGATCAGCAAAAGATACAGAAGACACAGGTTCAGAAATGAAAACCCTCAATCACTAAGAGAACACATCTTTTTCTATGTCCCCTACATGGTCAAAATGCCATGAACTAACTGCTTTTTTAAATGTTTGAGAAGATTGAAATTAAGTACTGATCTCTACCTTCATGTTGTATCTTCCCGTGGTTGTCTATGGCGAGACTACACCTGAATAAGCATGGCACTTTGCTCTGAAGGCCACCCATCATGAGCAATCAGGAGTGTCACATTTGCAGCCCATTTGCAGAAAAGAAGGCGTGATGGCCTCTGCCTACCTGAGGCTCATGTTTGATGGAGTTACCAAAACACACCTTGAGAAAAGGCTATGATCATTCAGGAACCATGTTACTCTGAGTAACCTTGGCCTGCTCTGTGAAGGGTTTTTGATCAGGACCAAGTAGTACCAGAAGACCAACGGCTTTGACTTTTGTGTGTTACCTGCCAGCCCTGGATCTTGGCCCACTGAGAGACAAGCACAGCCAGCTCCCAGGTCTGTGGTCAGCCAGGACAAAGCTAGCAGTGGGCCTTCCCAGAATCACACTGCCAAAAACCAGTCCTCCCCACCACAGATGGCAACCTTGAGGACAGCTAATTGTCTTTTAAAGACCCTACTGGTCAGAAGGTAGCTGTGGCTGAGGCATGTGTCTCCATCCCTTTGAAAAGTCTCCTTCATGACTATGTTCGATGAACTGCAATTCTCTCGCTTATCTGTTTTAAAGGGTCTCATCTGCACCTCACATAAACATTTCTACAAGCTAAGCCTTGAAGTGGAGCTCCTAGGATCTTATTAGAGCTTTTCTACATATATTTTACAAATTCAATATTTATATATTAAAAAAGAACATTTTTCTCTCATGAATGCAAAAGCATCACAACAGGAACACACATTGCTTCCTGCTGCTGTATGAAATATCTCCTTAAGCACTTTAAAATACACTTGGTCTAGCCATTTAATGACAACTTTTTGAAATCATCATAGACTACTTTTCACAGGAGAGATTTGAAAGCAAACTAGCTCCAGATTGTACATATTTCATAAATAACCCATGTATTTTTTAACTAATTCTGGCTGATACTGTTAGACAAATTTAATAAACTTTAATGGCCCTCATCTTGGTATTACATTGGTCTTAGTCCTAAATGAAGCTGAGTTCATAACCTCTTTTCTCATTAGATTGGCACAGATTTCCGGGTCCTCCTTTTGCATCTATTATTAGAAAACCTTTGTCATGCACAAAGCTTTGCTTGACAAAATTTAGCTTATATGATGCACCTAAGCAATCCACTCAGGAGATATTTTGTAAAGCTACTAGATGTTTTCTGTACATAATGCTTTTTATTTCATATACAGCTGAGTCTTGATCCTTTTCATTAGCAAACAAAAGAACAGAAAAAAATATTTTCTGAACTTAATGTCTCATTTTGAAGACAGCTCCAGTTTTTTGCGCTATTTACAGTTGTAGTTCTAATTGTGACTTTGACTTTAATGAGGTCTGTAACTTTTGCAAATTGCCACGTTATGTATGCTAATTATCTGTTAAAGACACAATAGCCCTCAAGCACCTTCCCTGCATAGGTATAGAAATGCTAAATCTTTATTTTGCTTCCCCACCCCCAAGTAATGTATTTGAATTTAAAAAGTACTTTATCATTTCAAAACATATAACTCCACTAATACAATAGAATATTCTCTTTAAAGGTTTAAAAGGGAAAAATTTACTTTCCTTTCTAGTAAGGAATCTGCTGAAAAGCTATCTAGGTAGAGCACCTAGCCCCTCCATTCCCCAAAGTAAATTGGCCACTGATCTTGAATGCAGACAATGCTCTTGAGTAGCACTTAAAAATACCATATGATGTCTTTAAACCATACAGAAATTTGTATTTGTTAGTTTAAAAATCACTCTGTCTAGAAAAGACAAACTCATAAATTAGTTTGAAAAACCACTGCTAAAGTAGCTATTTACTGCAGTTCTGCTAAGCAGTGTCTTTGCAAGCACTTAAGAGAAGTCTTCTTCCTATGCTACCCATACATAACCAATTATCCACAGTGCTAGCAATGTGCATGTCTGAAAGGAAAAAAGTCCCTGAACACGGTTTTCATAGTAATGACAGAACTGCAGCAAAGTGGACAGAAAGGCGCTGAATGGATCATGCTAAATTTCTCATATTACATGAATCCAAAGGGTGCTTTGCAAAACCAGAACCAGGACGAAAATTACAAGTCTTTTTTTCTCCAGTTTTCATGCTCAATTCAAAAGCCCATTCAATTGTTTGACTTCTAATGAGGTCCTAACTATGCCTTTCTTTAAATATCCTATGTACAAGACATAATGAAATGCAATTAAATCTGTCTGTTAAAATACAAACCAACTTACTGTAATGCAAAATATTTATCATAGAGTGTGTTAAATATACAGTGACAGTAACCATTTTTCCGAGACACTTTTCCTGTGAATTCCTACAAGAACAATAACTACTTCAGCACTGAATGACACCTTAAACACTAAAACACCAGATTTCATCATAGAACCCTTCATGTACAAACACACGAAGAATCTCTCAATGGTATAAAACAATTAGGTAATAGCCAATAGCAGAACTGAGCTGTTTCTTGCAAGACATACCAGTCATCACTTAGCCCAGTCACCTGGTAATAGATCTTACAGAAAAAGGAAGGCAGAAAAAGAAAAGCTCTACTAAATCTCTTATATAGTCCTCAGAAAGTGTCAATACAAAAATCTTCCCTTACAATTGTTTTGATCCTGAAAGAGATTAGGCACAGCACATGGAGAAAAAAGAACAAGGCTTCTACTTTTCAGTGCACTGTGACAGAAGAAGCAGTACCACTACAGCTGGACATCCAGCAGAGCGGGATGTTGAAAACACTTGCATATTCAGTCCCTAGGAATCCGAAGTGAAAAGCAAACGAGCAGTAGTAGGGCTACTGGCAATTAGTGGTGCTTCTGCATCTCAAGAGATACTAGCTGTAGTGCAATTCAGAGCACGAGTCCTTCTCAGCCCCCCTGGGAAGTGAACGGATGATAGCAATTTCCAAGGATTTTATACTCTGGCTTTGCTCCAAATTACAGCAAAACTGAAACACTTCAAATAATCTTGGAAGGAAAATTCCATGGCTCTTTTGTGTATTTGTTTATTGTTTGCACTTATTTCTAAAGAAATCAAAACAGATAAAAAATTAATCTAAAGAATCACTTCAAAACTAACAATTAAAAAAGATGTATTCAAAAATATTAAAATGTGTTCTGTCTGACAGTCTTTTTTATTTTTTTTTAAACAAAAGCCTACTGCAGTTGACCTACTTCTGTGAAGTATTTTGATTTCAACAGAGCTGCATTTTCCAGGAGAGCTTTCACACCCCCAAAATTTGTAGATTTCTTCCATCTGTCTCTCACTTAGCCAAGATACGCATTTAAATTTTATTCATTTTTTATCTTCAGCTCATTAAATAACCTTCATCATTCCTCAACTGATTCTCATTTTTCCATTACCCACCACCAATCTATTTATCTCTTGCCGTGTGAAAATGCACAGGTACAGGGTCTGCCAGAGGTGGTTTCAGTGTGGCATCACACCTTGGCCCAATAAATACAGCAATACATGTAGCATATTTACAGTTCTGCAAACTTCTTTATAAAGAAATAGCAAGGGTCCAGGTCACACCTACCAATCTCAAATAACTCCACTGCTTTGTCAACATTGCAGCTGGCATAGTACAGGAGAAACCCCTGTGTATTAAATCCCACGCATACTGTCCACGGCTACCCCCTGCTCTCCAGTTAGGCAATTTCTTTTCTTCCTGCCTACTATTTATCCATCTTATCAAACTCTACCCTCACAGATCTGTGCACAAAATGTGATGCTTTTCAACCACTGAAATTGATCTGAAGGCACAATTTCTCAGGTCTCTTCCCTGGGGGAAAGCTCAGGCACCAACAACAGAGGGACTCAGATTTTTAATAACAGCATGTGCCATCTGAACGTGGCATTCCCTGCCACTAACAGGAGCTTGTGTCTTTTGGGTATCTCTACCTCCTGTTGAGCAGCAGAATATGACTTCCCCACCATCACAAGCTTGTTAAGAAGTCACAGGAAGCATATAAAGTTAAAGGCACCTCTGATACACAGAAAATGAATGACTAATACATGATGAATCATAGAAATGATGGTTGGAAAAAACCTCTGGATGTCATCTAGTCTAATCTCCCACTCAAAGTGAGGACTATCACTGACATGAGATGTCAGCTGTGACCATGCTTAGCTAACCCTAAACCTCCAGGGACCAGCAAAAAAAAAAAAAAAAAAAAAAAAAAAATATGTCAGATGACAAAACCATCAGACAATTCAGAGTTAAAAAAAGGACAAAATATGGAAAGCATAATAACATACATTTATAATAAATACCTTACAATCACATTTGACACAGCACTGCCAATATTTATAATCAGGCTACTTGATCATAAGTACACCTGAAACCCAGCCATGCTAAAACCAACATGCCTCTAAAACATCTAAAACCAGGAGATGTCATGGAGGGAGGTGGAAAATGTCCGAGAAAATAACAAAAGCAATGAGAAGGAGACTGGGTGGCTTAGGTATTGCAAGATGATACGTACCTCTTTTTATCTGGGCCACCAGTTTAAAACCATATGAGTATAAACACATTCCTCACTGTGGAATAAAGATGTGCTAAAACAATCTTGAAACAGGGCGAGCAAACCTTCCTTTCTTTTCGCCTACATTCAGAAATAATCTGCCTTGTGGAATTAATTCTGGTGTGGCTACACCAGTACTTTGTACATACAACCAGCATACCAAAAAGTTCAGTCTGGAGTTACATCTTCCTTAAATCTCCCTGGAAAATACTTCTCCTGGAAATACAAGGAACTCTCTACCTCCATATCTCCATCCACAGAAATTGACCCAGATGGAAGAAGGTAAGACACCATGAGCAGGGCTTCTAGCTTGTTAAGTGTCTTCCATTTGCAGCAAGATCGTGCATGTGCCATTGTTCTTATGTGGAATTCTCCATTCAGAGGTTAATCGCACTTCAGTGATGTTTTATTTGTCCATAGGTTTATCTGTAGAAGGGTAGCAAGCAAACAAAACCCAGAAGAAAGCTGTCTGGTGGGTACAGATACTCAGAAAAAAACTCTGTCGGTAGCTGGTGGATGTACATTTGACAGTGAATTGTAGATCCAGTGTAGAAAAACACTTCATGAAAAGGTGCATAACAGAGTTATGAAGATAGAAAAAAAATGGAGCTTATTAGAAAAGTTTAAAACATGTTATTGATAGCTTTTCATATTTACAGAAGGATCTTAGTATGGTATCTTGCAATAGAAGATGTGAACCAGAGGTCTGTGCATGTGTTGGGAGACTGGAGGATCTTCAAGCACCCACCAGTCAATTAAGACTGCAATTGGGACCGTAGTTTGCAGGATCTGCAGGAGCGAGCAGCTGCCTGGTGCTTTGTTACTGGCTGGGCTGAAACCACGAGGGGCTGCAATGGCGGTTTCCTTACGTTTGGGCCATGAGGCCTCAGTGAGGCATGGCGGGGAGAAAGCTTGGAAGGCGCCTGATGATCCTGTCCTCTTAAAAGATCGAAGATCTCTACTTTATGGGGGGGGGGGGGGG
>JANZLQ010000050.1:16041671-16060063 GCA_026212715.1 Elanus axillaris
GGGGGGGAAGCAATAAAGCAGTAAGAGAACACTGATTTCTGCTGGTGTTCATACTTTGCTGAAAATTTTATTTTCAAATCAAACCAAAGTGGGAGGAAAAGTGTTTATTCAGAAGCTTTTTCCTGGAAAATACCAGCAATATTGTTTTCAAAAAGAAAAGCAAAAAGCCATTATGGGTATGGAAGAGAGCTTCATGCTCTGTGTGATACCTGTACATCATACATCCTCCAGACGTGTCTCTGGGCAGCCAGGTTGCCAGCAAGTGGCACAAGAAACAGAAGAGGAATTAATAAGCTGCACAGCTTATCAGTTTAGGAGCCAGGTTGGGGTTAGTGCCCTGCTGTGGCCACAGGCAAGCAGCTGGAGAGTCAGGAGGGAGCACACACCAAAGCAAGAGGGGCCAGCAGCAAGGCTTCTGTTCTAGGGAAAACTGCAGGAGAGAGGAGCTATTGGTGAAATATGTGGTGGGATGTACTGCCTTTATCAGGGCAATGACAACTGTGCTGGAGAGGAGACCCTTTCTCTCTGCTGGTGAGATGGTGAGTGCTGCAAAATCAAAACTCACTTCTTGCCCCCATTACACAAGTGCACTGATTGACGGGCCAGCATTAGTCCAACCAGCCAGTGAAAATGTGACTAGTGTAATGTTCTGGCCATAGCAGAAATTGTACCCAACCTGTAATTCCATGTTCTAGCAATAGCAAATACATAGAAAATCCAAATATGCTTTAGTTAAATACATTGAGCGTTTAGAGGAAGAGCAAAGAAAGAATTCAGTGTTGTTCCCCTCCCTCTCCCAAGATATTCTTCAGACCTCCAAAGACAGATTCATGCATGGATCTCACACGTGACATCAAGGACTGCAGCACACTCTTAATCCAGCTGGCAGTGTTAATTTCTGGACAAATCAAAAGGCAGATAGATTTCACGTTATGCTATACATCTAGGAAATTAAGTTGCTAGAGGTTACAGTAAGTACTAAATCCATGATATAGGAAGGTGGTGTTATTAACTATACTGCACTGTGGTGCTCCTGAGTTTCAAAAGCATCACTGATGAGTTAAGACTTCCCCAGAATGGCAGATGAAGAAGTGCTCTACGTAAGAGTAAATAGCACCAGCAAGCAAAGAGATAGGTGATGAAGGATAAAAGGGAGGCTACGGTTAACATCCATTCATTCATTTCAGCAGATTGCTAAGGTTTCAGAGAAAGGATGGAATTGAAACTCCTAAATCAGTCAACAACTCTATCCAACAATACATCTCACAGAGGCTTCCTTCAAGAAAAGGCCCTGCTTTCTATGTCATTTAAAGCACAGGTGATTAGTAATAACTTGATCATAGTGGGCAGGAAGAATGACTTTGATAAAGCTTGTGTCAGAGGTTCAAACAACAATTTAATAGTTAACTTTTGTATTCTTGACAAACAGGATACCAATTTCCTCTTGCAAGTTTTAGCTCCAGTGTATATAATTTTCAGTATTTCTTACAAGAAAATGAAAAAAGGAAGAAGAAAATCAAATAAAAAATACAGGAAAGTAGTAACCCTATCTGTCTGCATTTGCCAGGGGAGTCAATGCAGACCAATACAGAGGTAATTATTAGCTAGCTGCGTGAACGAGGTTAGTGAATCAGCTCATTCATCATTCCATTGTTCTAGCCTCTGGTTCACCTAAAATACTGTTTTCCAGGATGAATCACTCAACCTAAAGTATCACAACTTTGTACTGCAGCAAAAGCTGATTCTTAACCAACAAACCCACCATAGGTAACTGATACTGTCACTTTACCCAATAAAAAATAAAAGCATTATTACACATAAAAATAATAAAGAAAAAACTTTTAAAATAGACATATTACATCTTTACACTTTATCACAAATATCGTACTTAGTTGGACCTGATCTCTTGCTACGTTAATCTGCTGTACCCTGCAAAACTTCTTGGGAGTCACTGAAATGGTATCTGGTAGCATAAGACTAATACAGTAGGGAGACAGGTTGTGAAACCTCACGAGGTAACTGACCAGAAGTTAAATAAAACTGAATGAGAGTAAGAACCCTAAAAGCCATATCTAACAGCTCTTGAACTGCCAGTGAAAACTACAGCCTCAGCATCACGTATCACTACATTGTGCTACTGAGCCAAATGTACACAGAAAGCAAGCATGCTGGCATGAATTATTCATAGTCAAAGTGGTGTCCTAATACACTCTGTAACTGTTACTTTGCCTAAACATTTGGAACAGTGTAAGAATATGAAGAATAAATATTTCTCCTTTGAACAGAGAGTGGACATAAATTCAGGACAGAATAATACCTAGGCAGGTATACAAGGAGAAAGTCACTATTACTATGAAAGTGAGAGCAGTAATAGTAGTATGGAAGATGGCAGAGAAAGCCCATGATGCAGAATTGCAGAAGGCTTAGTTTGGGAAGGGAAATAACAGCTTAAATTTACATTCATTTAAATTAGACTCTTCTTAAGATCTTAAAAATGAGAGGTATATGAACAGAAAAAAAATTATTCAAGCCAGTGAATCATTTTAAAATGTTTTTAGCAAAAAAAAAAGTTATGATTCCCATCACCACCTTTGTTCTGACAGAAACAGGACACATACTCATGAGCTTGACTGACAGTTCAGGACTGGACATGCAGCTTCTGTGCATTACAAACATGAGCTATCTCAATTACACGGAGTTAAAGGTGTGAAAGATTAATGTTCTGATGTAAAGCAAAAAAAACCCCCAAACAACCCAAACAAACAAAGCATCAAAACCAATCTATATCTTCTATAGGTCACCTCAAAACATATTTAAACAGATGTTTTCTCAGCTCTGTTCTGCTTTATGATCCATACTATCCTTTGAAGACTTCAAGACAAAAGTTTTAACCCTTCTCTTCAAAAAAAGTTTCAAAACTTTTAAAAGTTGTGAATGTACATTATCTCATGGTGCAAAAATATTCACTATTCTTGAATTTACCGTAAATTTTCTTTTTTCAAAATTCTATGAAGGGACAAAAGAAAGCATTTATAGGTAATAAGTTAAATAAGTATGTGAGTCTAGGTGTTATTTTTGTTCCCATATGCTTATTTACCAGGTAGAATAATTTCATGATTCTCATGAACTAAAATGAAAATGGAGTGTGAAAGCACCAAATGAGAACCAGCATGAATTTGTTTGAATAATGATGACTGAGTAATAATTTTCTGAAGACAATTTACTATTTTAAAAGATTGTGCTGAATGTGTTTGGAGATAAAACTCTACAATGTAAACGTAGAACTAAGAACTGAAATGCTGCCTTTCTTCATTAATTTCCGCATTCAATTTTGTTTCATTGGCTTTTTAAACTTACTTCTAATATTTATCTAGGTTCTGACACACTACTTATAATCATGTAATCCAACCCGCTCCCCCTAAAAATAAATCATACAATCATTTAGGTTGGAAAAGACCCTTAAGATCATTGAGTCCAACCATAAACCTAACACTGCCAACTCCATCATTAAACTGTGTCCCTAAGTGCCACATCTACATGTCTTTTAAATACCTCCAGGGATGGTGACAACCACTTCCCTCAGCAGCCTCTTCCCCAGTAACTGTTTTGGTGAAGAAAATGCCAATTAGTATTTTATTGCTAGAAAACTAAGACATGATGCTCATACAAAAAACAACCTGTGACAAGAGCAGACCTCAGACCAGTAATCACATATGTCAAAACTCAGAGTCTGAACCATGAAACTATCTCCGGTTATTTATGAGATATCCCTGATGCACCCTCCATCCCTTAAAGAAGCAGCAGCACTGCCGCTATCATAATTCACTCCTAAAGAGTTCTAATGATGAAACTTCTAATGCAATGGATTCATAAAGAACTTCACTACAAGTGGGAAGATTCAGTGCTCAGAATGGTTAATGTTAACTAGCATTGTCAATGACCTTCATTCAGTGGATCCTGGAACTGCTTACTGAAGTGCCTCACTTGACTGAAATACACATATTAGCTGGTCTACAGTGTGCCTTCCCTGTAAGTGAAACCAATTTGAAGGGGAAAGAAAAAGCTTGTCAATTAAGTTGTCCATTGACTTTGTTAATACCTGTATACAAACCCAGACAGGTTTCAGAGGAGACACACTAGATCCCAAACCAGAGTAGGATTTGCACAAGAACAGGTAGTCTCTGGTGAGTTCATCATTCAAAATGTTAGCATGCTCCTGATGTCACCTGAAAGCTTGCAACTGCTGCCATAAATGCTGACAACCAGCAGCCCTGACTTAGTTGTGAACCCCAACGTGGAACTCCTTGCCTATGTAAGGATCATCATGCAGCAGAGAGATTGACTGTATTTTTTTCCTGCCAGAACTTCAGTGTAGCAGCACAGCTATCCAAACATTTTTGTAGGTTTAGGATAAAGAACTGGAGAATCATCTCACAAGCAGGGAGATTTCAGAAATTTTCTGGGGGAACAACAAATGACTGCAGAGGTCACATGTTATAATCTGTAGACATAGGGATAGAGAAGAGGTGAGCCACATGAACTCTGACTTTACTGTTCTCTTTTTATTCTAGCATTACACATTGATGCTCAAAGAGACGTCTCTGAGCACTGAGAAGGGAAATTGGCCAAGAACAGTTCGCTGATTTAATAGCGTACAGAAACCACTTCCATGAAAACATAATGGCTTGCTAAAGTGCCACCCTGGAGGGATGTATCTGCCTCATGAAGTTTTTCCTGGGTCTATTTCTGCAGAATCAATCTATGGAGCATGCTTTCATACCAGGTGAGACCCCAGTTTGACTGCTTACTTTTATGCCCACCTTTCTATAAAAGCTCACCGGAGTGAGCCCTGATCTTCGTCTGTGACACATAAAGAGGCTTTAGGTCTTGAGCTACTTCGAAGAACTGACCATGTGCACGTCAACCTTGTAACACACACACATGCACATGCGATTAATGACTCGCTCAAAATTCAAGCCTGCTGACTTGTATGGCAAAAGGAAAGGAGGAGAAACTCACCACCAAAATGACAAATCTGTTACTCCCTATTTTAAGAAAATTCGGGGGTTTGCATCACTCTCCTTACCTCCATTAAGTCACACTGCTCACAGATAGCATGGGTTTACTCCCAAAAGTGATTTCACTGAGGAAGTCAGAGTAGCTGATAAACATTCAAGAGAAGAGATTAACAACCTGAAGAGGAGCTGTTCCAAATGACGAATCTCATCTTCCTCCACATACTTTTTCTCACATAATTAATAAGGTCTTATAAAAAATAAGACTACTCCATGGTGTTTGGTTATTACCAGATTACCATACCCCAAGAGCATTTCATAGGCAAGGCAGTCTGGTCTTTTTGCATAATTTGAATGGCATATCCATGTGCTAACAAGACAAGACACGAATTTGAAGGTCTCCATTTATTTATGTACAACTAAACAGCCATTTACAAAGCATACACAAAGCCTGACTGAGCCTACAATATCAAACGTTCCCCATTTTCCAGTTACTAGACATCTGACCTCTTAAGACAACTGCAGTTGCATCAGAAACGTTTTCATGCTCCTGAAGAAAAAAAAGAAAAAGGAAAGAAAAATCATAGACCTTTTCAAACTTAACTTTTGCCGTAGTCTAACATAGGAGATGCTGGGTCTGGGCATGCTACCCTGCTGACCACTTAAGAAAAAGGCCCATGGGCCAGCCCTGGCAAAATTCAGCCTGAACTCAGTACAAAGGTTTGGCTTCTTTGGTCTGTGTATGAAAAAAAATAATCTAGGCAGTTGTAAATTAACCATTCTAACATTTGTTTCTGAGTAAACTAGCTGTATTTCTATGATATTTTTATTTGTAAAACTACCTGTGTTTCTACTGAAAAGTTTAAAACCCCAAATCCTGCATAAGCACAATTGCACAATTTTCACCTCAGATTAAACTAAATATTGGGGTGAGTGTTTTATTTTCCTTTACAGATTATCATTTTCTGAACAAAATATTTTTGTGTGATTTTTTCTTATTCTTCTGATTCATGCAGTCAATAAAATAAATCGACTGCCTGCATTGCTTTACCTGCACAGTTCTCTATAAAGCTGCTAATGTAAATTGTTCTTCTTGGTTAGTTATGAGAACCTCAGGCAGGGCAATTATGCACAGACCTGAATGAATACAAGTAGGAGAAAGAGGAATACTCTCCAAATGCTGCTGGACAGTAAATAAAGGTGAATCAATGCTCCCCTCTCTGACAGTATGCCCTCAGAATAAAACGTCCTGCAATACTTGTTTAAATGTTCCTGTTGCTTTCACTGGCTGTAGTCTTCCGAGTTGAGCTGCTTCTGTCTCTTTATATGTCTTTCTACTTGTATTCATTGCCATCAGTGTGAACAGAATCAACTCAAAGAATCAACCTCTTGAAAAGTTTCACCCTTTACCTACTGGGCATTCAGATGCTACAGGCAGTCATATGGACAACTGCAGAACCTCACTTCAAACGTCCCTTTTCTCTCTCATAAATATAAGGCTGGAAGAACTGACTCAGAATCACAGACCTATTTCAGGACAACTGGTTTTAGGAGAAATGCAGCTTCAATTATCCCTGTGAAAATGTAGTCACATAGGAAATAGAGCTCCCAGGAGGAAGTGGTGTAAGATCATCATCGTCTATAGATGTGTCAACAGAACACCTTATCATTTTGAGATATTTAAGGAATATCTTTGCATCATAATTTAGCATGTTTCTTTAACTGCTAATATCATTTGGCTCTGATGCAGCAGCTCTCTGGTTTTCAAAGTTTTTATGTTTGTATTCCCCAATAATTTTCTGATCTCTAGATAACAGAATAAAATTTTCTACCAGTGGGTTGCTGTTGTTAATTACCTTTCAGAGATCCCTCAGGAGTAGTCCACAGATGCCTGGGGGTCTGTAGGATCATATCTGAAAACTATTGTGATCCATGTAACAATTATTATTTATATTCCCACAGAAATGTTACTTAAGTCTTTGCAGGACAAATTAAAACACTTCATTTACCAGGGGGTTATCATCCTCTTAAAACTGAGGGTAACTCAATCCATTTAATAATTGAATGGCCCTCTGGAATTTCGCAGCTCTCTACATTGACTAACAGATGTGCTTAAGGCAACTGCTCAAGAGCTTAAAGAAGGGAAATACATGATATTTATCATCAACAGTTGGCTGGAAAGGCTTTCCATCCTAAGTTGCATATTTCATTGATGGTAAAAGAAGCCTTATTGTGATAGATACTGGTTCACAAAATAGCATTTCAGTGCAGTGCTTGCTTCAAAGCTTAGGTACATCAGTTGAGGTTGGGACAAAAAAGGACAGGACTGAGATCCTCAAAGCTATTTATGTGAAGGCTCACAGAAAACTTTGTGGGAGTTTGGTGCCTTTGAGAGCTTGGGCCCTATATGCATCTTTCTAAGTCACTCTAAATGGGCAAAAGATCTGCATTTCTCACACAGGTTATGTTCAACACAGATTCCTACACAGATTTCTGTGGGCATCATGTTAATCAAAACAAGCAGTTTATTTTGTATCAGAAAACTTCAAAATTAATCATGAATATTGATGGTTGGACATCAGACTCTTAGAGAACTGGCTGCTTGACTGCTCATGGCACATCCTTTGTGAAAATACTGCTCAGAACTCTGCTTTTACCTGGGAGGAGCACACAGCAAGAGCAAGGGTATGAAAAGCTATAGCCTTATCAGTGGCCCATGTCTCCAACTATTCATGTTTAACATATTAAGTTTGGGTTGTTTGGGTTTTTTATATTTGTTTTAGAATATTAGTTTTGTTTTTGAAAAAGGGAGCAAAGCGCTTTCTTTTTCTAAGTGTTTTCTCCCCCTAATTCCTTCAGATGCCGAGCACCAATACACAGCAGGAAATGGATGCTGAGCAGTACAAAGCAAAGACTCTGGAAAGAAGGAGATTGGGGTGCACACGTGCTGAGAAGGTTTGAACCAACAGTTATCAGTAAGTCTGCTTTATGTATATATATATATTGGTTAGACATTTAATTGAAAATATTGTTTTAAAATGGGGATGAGAAGCTGCACTCACTTACACTGCAGAAAGGCAAACCTTGCCCAATGTTTGTCAGTTCAGTAAGTATTTGCTTGTGGAACTAACAGTATGTGCTTTGGAGTGCTAATGTGCTCTCTCAACTGTTTTTCTTCCTACTAGCTCTATTGACAGTAAGATTTGTGTAGTACTGCCATACCCCAATGGTCATTATTCAAAACATTTTTACACAGCCCCTACCTTAAAAAATAGAAAGTTATCTCAAATAATATATGCTGAAGCAGCTGCTTTGATAGCTATTGTGCCACAAATAAAAGACAATTAAAAAGCTGAAAAATGAATAAATAGTGGATGGAATCTTTAGCTGCAATTATTTTTTGTCTATATCCACACAAGTATTTGCAATGAAAACAAGCATCACAACATGGTTACATAAGCTAGTAGCACTTCTCACGTATGAACCCCTTGGCTTCTTGAAGGATTAGTTGCCAGAAATAATGCAAACAGAAATGTAGGCTCGTAACTTCAATATTTATACAACTACTGCATTATTCAGAGACTGGATTGGTAATTGTTGTAAGTTGTTATTCTAGATTTCTTGCACTCCTATGAATTTGACAGGAATTTGGGTTGGGAAAAGCTTAAAGGATTAGGAAGACAGTTATGGGGAGGCAATAGCTTCATCTTCACTGAGATGGCTAGCAAGGTGGTGTTTCCCTATAGTAAAGTTGACACTTTCAGTGACCAAAGAAATTGCAGTACATTAAACTATAAAAGAGCTGTGAAAAGTCAAGCCTTCTTTATGTCCAGGTACAATCCAAAGGGAAAGATGTAAGACCCAGATTCTGACTAAATAAATAGCATAGCAAGAACATTCACTCCAAGTTGTGGACTAAAAGGCAGATAAAATTGCCACTACTGCACCTGTGAAGACATGCTGCACCGCTAGTCGGATTGCTGCCCCAGACAAAGCCTGCAGTTGAGTCACGAAGGCACTGCACCTGAGTGTGAAATGCCATGATGACAATGAAACAGGAAGGCATGAAAGCCTGGCAGAGAAAGGAAAGAGCTAGGATGGATTCCCTGCCCTGCCCATAGCTTCAAAAATAAATGTGAAAGGAACAAGATTGAAAAAGTAGCGGCTCTGAGCAGGGTGTCTTGAGTGCCTTCTTGCAAGTCTGAAATACTGGGATTCACTAATGCACGAAAAGCTACCTGACAGTAAGCCTTGAGCTGGCATTCTTCATATAGGCAAGACAGTGGGAGTTACTGGGGAACCCTATGGATAAGCTTCCAGGGCTCACAGGGTGAAAAACCTTACTTGGCACGGAGTGCTTCATAAGACTCTCCAAAAGGCTGTAGGAAGAGACGTGCAGACACAAGAATACTCATTTCCCTTTCATTTCCTCTTCCCCCCTTGCTCTTTTCTGCATTTGTCAAACTCGTGGTATTTGTGACAAAAGCAGGAGATATTATTGGGTGATATGAACTGCTGTGTTCAATCTCCCAGAGTTTCTTTCCACAACGTCTTAGGAAAACTCAATGCAATGGAGACAATCTGTTTCTTGTATTTGCTGGGGAACACCATCAAGTCTGCATTTCATCAAGCCTGAGGCAGGGAATACCTGTCCAGCATAGCTGAAATGTTGCTACCTGGTTATATCATATGACTGGTTGTACTTTCAACTCTCATCTGAATGTACTTGAAAGAAGAGAAGACTTGTTGGTAAGTCAGAGGTGGCTTTCCACACCTCACTAATCAATGGAGGAGTGAGACACACAATGCTTACAAGGAAAAGGGAAAAAATTTCTCAAAACAAAAAAAAGGAACTTCCTAATCTATCAGCAACTCCCCCCCACCCTACCCTGGTTTGATCAGAAACTTTTCCTAGTATCAAGTAGCGTTGGTAGAACTGCAGACATAAAATATGCAGACCTTAAAATTCTCCAGCTTTGATGTGATTTTTTTCTGTAGTAATCAAGCATATATTTGGGACAGTAGCAGTTTCCCTGATTTATGAAGCTGAGGGTTTGGTCCACTGGTTTCAGGAGAAATTAATGGTGGCTGAGCAATGCTCAGCAACCTGCAAAACTGAGCTTTCAGGGAAGTGTTGAAATATACACCAGTAAGGCTGATTTTTCACATTACCAGGTATCCTCTGTCTGTAATCTTTGCAAGCCTGAGGCTGTTTTCATTCTGGTTACAGAAGTGTTTTTCAACTGGCTGGAGTTCTGAAGTCAGGTTCACAGGAACAGGAGCAAGGGGTTGGTCACCAAGCCACAAATTTGGCTTCTAGGAATCAAATCACACAGCTTGAGCCCAAGGTTCAAAGTGCAGTTTTTCTGTGGATAATTAGCTTTAAGGCTTTTTTATGAAAAGCACTTTCACTGGATCAAAGCATGGGACCCTTCTCAGGTTCTAACTTATCCTCTGTTGCTAATTTCTTGACATGCTGAAATCTGAAGCCAAGTGGGCCCTGCAAAATCCAGCGCTTTCTAATGAGCAATCATACTTGTTTAATCTAAAGCTACATTAAAGGAATTTAGTAAACTGCTATAGGAGATGCATCAAGAATAGTTACACATATCTAACAACAGAATCAATTGCTTTTATGATTTTAATTTGAATCTGCATGTAAATTTTGCATAGCATGATCATAAACAGCCATCTGTTGTCATTTTTGAGGATGGCTTTCTTAAGTAACAAAACACATCACATCCAAGCCAGAATACCCCAGACAGACTGCAGTTAGCTTCTGGGATTAAATAGTCACTTTATGAAAAAAGTGCATAGTTTTTAGGAAGGTACAGTATTTTATTTCCTTAAAGATATTTATTCAACAAAAATGCTATCACCTTTGAGTTAACTAACAAAAGCAGTGAGGTACAAAATCAATATTTATACACTGAAACTGAAAACTAAAGGGTTTCTAGCGTGCTGAACAGCAGAATATAGGTCCTTTTTATAAACAATCCCTACTGAAAAAATGACAGCTCTGGCACAACTCACCGTAGGAAGGAGGAGAGGTAAGAAGGTAAGACGTTTTTGTTGTTGTGGAGAAATGTAGTCTTGCTTTGAAGAATACATGTCAGAGAGCTCATCCTTTGAACTTGCTCTAACAGAGCCATTTAAAATATTTCTGTGCAGCAAGAGACCTTGTGGTGGAATATATTAAAGTGTTCAAAATGGTGAAACAAATAAGAAAGATTTCAACACTGAGCTTACCACACAGTCACAAACCTCAGTGCTTGTGCACGTTAGCTACTAGGACGGACTCCAAAGCAAGTACACCAGCTAAACTAAATTACGCTGAATGGCAATATCTTAGTAATGCTTTATATTTTATCCCACTGGTTAAAATTTCAGTAAAAAGGAAACCCAGTATTACTTTAAAGTTTACAGATGAGATTAGGCAGAAACAGATGAGACTAGCAGACTACCATGACTCATAATAAAACCCCAGTAAAGCTGTCTGTGAGAAGTTCTACAATGAAAATCAAAACCACAGAAGATTATAACTACATTGAGGTTTAAATAAGGCAATTGAAACCTGATTCTCTACACAGAACATACAAGTGTATTTCCATGCATAAATAAAATACACAGAGCCTGTACACATATGTGCATTTCTCAAGCTTGAGTTTTGTGAAAACTGTGAATATCTAGGCAGATAGCAGATTGCATAAATCTCAGTTGTAACTGAGCAATTACAAAATACTGGTCTGGATTATTCTTCCTCAAAATAATTCTCACAAGAGCAAGGTCAGGAGGAAGAATTTTCTCCAAGCATCTACATGAGGCACTCTTATTCATTAAATCCCCACTTCATACGAATTTGGCCACCCAACCTACTCTCCAACCAGCAGAAAATATGCTTCAAGTATTTGAAGATATCTCTAGGAGCCCAGGCAGGATAGCAGCCTTCCTCAAAAGAAATGTTAATGAAAATACACTGAAATGACTCCTACACTCTCCCATACCCAACTGTATTCTTACACCAAAAAGGAGGGACATTGCAGATAATGTTACTTATTACACAGCAAATACTTGAGACCAGGGTGTCTTACTATCTGCTCTCCCAACCCCAGCATAAATATAATTTGCATCAGCAGGTGTAAAGTGATATACAACTAAATTTTTTGAGTGATCTCTTGTTTTCTGCATTTCCTTCTACTATTTCTGTTTGAGAGCTACTTTATTAAGAATGAGATCTTAGCCACTTTCTTAGTGCTTATTCCAGTTTGTAGTCCAGCTCTTTAGCCTGCAGTAAGTTGCACTGCAACAGAGTGAGAGAGCTTTAATAGAGAACTGTATATTTGGCACCTTCAAACAATTATCAAGAATCAGTGCCTTCAAAATTGGTACTGGATAAGAAAGTGTGCCTATAAACCAGCTACTGCAGGATCTTTTCAGAGTCACCTGCCAGCACTTTTTAATTTTTCTTCAGCCAGTCTTTAGGTCATGTGGCATAAAAAGTAACTAACTGGGTTTTTTTAACAAGTGCTGTCCTCTGTTCTGGTAAGAACACCATATAATTTCTAAGCTCTTGTATTCTATTTTTCATATATCCACCTCTATGAATACATATAAAATAGCTTAATGAGGGATTGTGTTCCATGAACCCCTGCTACCTGCTGGCATATAGTTCTATTACACTCCAAATATTTAGTGATTTTTTTCCTTATTGTTCTCCAGTATTGTACTCGATTCAGCTTTCCGTTGAAGCTACAGATAAGATCTAAGGAACCTTTGGTGTCTGCTAACAAGTGCCCCAAAAGATGTGTAGCTGGGGTTCTGGCTGCTTGTCCTTCCTATCAAGCTCACTTGGTGCTATGACATATCCTGCCAAATCCTGCTCATGTGGTGCTATGGTACAAGGGCTAGACTGAACACTTTGTATCAGAAATTCATTTCAATAGAAAAATACTTTGGCGATAATACTCCCTGCCCATCTCCACCTGCCTTTTTCACCCCACTCTGGCAGAAAAAACATCCTTCCCATTCAAAAGTCCGACAGAAAAGCTTTTCCAATTTATAAGGCTGCTCCTTATACCATGGGACACTGGGTGCTCAGGAAGTCAAGTTCATAGAAAAATGCAAGTCCCCTGAACTTCAGGCCATGGAAACAAGGTACCATGGAAACATCTCCAAGCTGCCTCATTAGGTTTTAGCCACATTTGCACTTTTGACCATCAGCTTCTGATTTTCAGTTCTTTTTTGAAGAGTGATCATTTCTGAAACAGAGGAAGAAACTTAAGCATAAAAACTGGCTCCTGTTATCCTTTTGGTCTTGTACCATTGTCTGGGGACTTGAGAAGGGTAGAAAAGAAATTGCCTGTATACATGGTCTTTTGTGCTGATGAGGCAAGCAGGACAAACAGGAATGGAACACATCTTTGCTGAAGATGGAGTATCATTCTATAATTAATTCAATTTCACTTGTGTATCAAGAGTGATTTAGAAAGGATATGCAAAAAGTCGTGGTGTATGCCCAACATGAATAACCATGTAGAGTACCAGTGCATTCAAAACGATGTTCTTCATGCTTTCTAATGTTCTTTTGGACAGTGAAATCATTGTCGAAACTTGAATACCAATCACAACATGAATAATACGTATGTCAAAAGTTAGTCCACAAATGAACATAGTATAAAAAAAAAGCTAATGACCCACTGAAAAGCAGAATAATTTAGAAGGATAAGAAATAATTTTATGTAGTCCTCCTTTATGAGATCCTCCCTAGAACCATGTATTTCAGTTCAGTGGAAATTAAACTTTAAAAAAACCCTCAAATACCCATAAATAGAATACTTTAAGCATGCCTTACAGGGAAAATAAATTTAACTTCAACACCAGGTGATCTAAAGTCTCTCATCATTCTAATCAGGTTTCCTTGATTTTTAGGTGTTTGCTGCTGGGGGAACAAACAAACGACAACAATTTGTGCCTTCCTTTCCTCTTTTCCTTCTAATCCTCCCCCCACATCCTGGCACAAAACCACTATCTTCATTATTTTGGAAATTTCTGGTATTTCATGGAAATAAGATAAAGACTTTATGCTATTTATCCATGAATTTATTAATGTATGCATATTCTAGATACCATTCTACCATCATCATCTGTGATCTTGAAAAAAGATAAATAATAGTTACACTGACCATAGAATTAACAACATATTTAAGTACTTGGATTAGCTAAAGCCTAAAACTGTGAAAGAAAGAAATTAAAATCCAGCTGTATGTCACGCAGTATGCTCTATAAATGAGATCCCTCAGCCTCGTACTGCTTCATCCCTTCTGACCCTTTGTAAAGAAATTGATGAAGAAAATTCAAAATAACAACAGATATTCAGAAGTACACCTTCATATCAGGTTACTACATTTCTCCGATTTCTGATACCTGATTTTGCTTTTACAAACATTTCATCAGCATACCTGAAGAGCCGCTTTGCCTCTTTGCTGTTCCGCAATGCCATAATATGAACAGATGATTTGATGTGTAAAATAGAGTTGCATCTCCCATAACACCTGTACTTGCCTTTAAGACATTTATCTACTCTCTGAAACATTCGGATTGGTTCATAACATGGAATTTCACATGGTTGATCACATTTCACTTTCTCCAAGGCATAAATATTTTTGGGGATAATTCCTTTCCTTTTCTTTAAATCAAATTCCACTTTACTTTCAGCGCCCTTAAAGTGCCTTGTACAGGAATTATTTATTATCTTAAATGAGGTCTGAGTAGAACAGTACCTAGCTGCCTATACTTTCCACCAAGCCCACCCGGTTTCTGCAGAAAGCTGCAATAAATTATAGTTCCATGACAACAAACTCCTGGTATGTGTTTAAAAACAGGTATTTGTTGAAACTGATCGTATCCCAGGAAATATTTCGTGAATTGGTAAATTAAAGCCAGCAAGCAAGCAAAAGCCTCTCTTACTTGTACGCTTCTGATTAATTCTCCCCATAACTACAGCTATTTATTTTGACCTGAATGCTCTTTGACTGGATGAGATACAACTCAGTATTGTACAGTAAGTATATTAAGTAGTACCAGTAGTAGTAGTGGTACTATACCAGTATAGTAAGAAGGGCTTGGTTTCAAGTGCTGTATGCTCCCTGATTAGATGAGATGCTCTTGGTCACTGTCCCACAGCAATTGCTTCAGCCCCAGCTTAACAAGTTTCCTCCAGAAAATCTGTGGCTGTCGCTGGACTACCAAAACTCCTTTTATGCTGTTACTCCTGATTTTCACTGCCTATGTAAAAAGGCATAAACTGAAAGCTTATCCGCAATAAAGGGACACAGCACCAGGGAACTGTAATTGCTGACTTATCCTCTGTGACTGCAGTAGCTCAAGGGCCTGTTAGCAGACTTCTGTAGGACAGAGCAGCAATGGTCTTTTGCACCATGGACCAATGCAGTTGCAGGCCCTAAATCTAGCATACAACAGTGGCATTTCCAAGCAGGCAGCCCATTCAGGTAAGGCCAATTCAGTACTGCCTGTATAAAATTTGCTGAAATGGCATCTGAGTGTTCCAGCAGAAGTGAAAGTGTTAACCAGAAATCTTGTATAAATCACATTTTGCAGGAATCACTCTGTTACAACAGATTGTGCAGCACTATTTTTTTCCACTCTTTCTGATAAAAGCACCCCAGGCAAACTTTCTAATTAGAGCAGCAGATGTATGCAGTGCCATGTCTCTATGAAGTTATTATGCCCAAACCAAATTCTGTTACTAGCAGCCAGTAATTCATTTGTCTACTAAGGGCTTGAAGTGGCTGTATCAATTATTTAAAAACATACTAAGAAGCGGAATCCATTTAAAATCTTCTGGGAAGCCCAGTTATAAAACAGTGCATGTTCAGATTTCATTCACAATATTGTCTTTTTAAAAATACAATATTACTAATTAAGGCTTAGTGCATTAGGCCATTAGAACTTGAGTGATCCATGACAGCATAACGATCTTGCTTATCATTTGTGCTTTAATTTACGGGGTACTAAGAAAAAACAAAGGAAAAAAACCTAAGCAATTTGCAAAACTGAAACTCATCCAAAAACTGCTTGCAGTAATTTCTCCTGAAAAGTGATTTCACTGTGTGTAAGTGCTATGCTGGTAAGAAAATGCTTCCCATCAATAATTAAAGTAAAATGAAAGTTTCATGTGTCAGAAGACACCCTCAAAACAGGGCTACAAAGAAGAATGTTGCTTTTAATTCAGACCTTCCACACTTTAAACCTCACAATAACACCCTTCTCAAAGAAGCATTTAAAATAAACTATTTAGTGAAATATATGACTATTCAAAATACACCAGAAGCTGTAACAACAGTCAAAATTAATACAATTCTAAGAAAAGTTGCAGCAGAAAACAAAGGTCAGCACAGTGCCAAGCATCCCTAAATGCCAAGGGTACCCGTGAAAGTTCTGGATAGTTACCATATGTCAGGGTTATGAACAAAAGCATTATAGAGAGGGCATTAAAGAAGCCTAGTTTTCTACAAACTTGTGTAGATTTAAGTGTCTTAGTTGTTTAAGAAGGTCCAGCCATTGACTGACTCCTATGGTTGGAGTATGTCAAAAGTCTCCCTGGGGCCCCTCATATAATTTGTGGCCTCCTCCTCATGTTCAGTGTCCTCCTCATCTGTCCAGGCACATATTTGGAAGAAACTTCTAGGGACTGGATTGTATTTTGAGCTTTTCAGCCCCATGGCAGACATGGCTGATACCAGATGGACACAAGAATTACTGGAGACAAGAGGAGGAAGGCAAAGGAGCAGACTGCCATCAGCTTTTCAGAAAAACAACAGAAATTCTGCACACTGATTTAAAATATCCACATCTAATACTGAAAAAGACAGAAGGTTAGCAGGATTTTCAGAGAGGTCCTTGGCATAAAATCCTCTTTAATATTGACAGAAGTTAGAGACTGAAACCTGTTAGAGGGGGATTTTCCAAGAGGCTTAAGTTTTCAGCCAGCTGATCCCCCTGCTTCCTCACTTTAGTTATTCTTGAACTCCACTGCCTTCACACTATGTGAAAGCACTTATATTAGTAGTCAGGAGGACCATCCAAGCTCAGGATGGCCAGGATTGCTGGCCTTCAGCAGCATCCCTCAGGAGGAGTACAGTCCCTCCTCTGCCAAGGAGGTACCTTCACCATGACTTTGCTGCTTGGGAAGTTTGCAAACCAGCCTGCAAGTGAGATCTGGTATGTTGGATCAAAATATCCAGCAGGGTAACAGCAGAAAGCTAACCCTTGAAAGACGTAGGTGGGTCTGAACAAGGTTACTGTGAGCAAACTGCAGCCAGGACATTTGAAGGCAAGCCTGCCACACTGCTAAAACACTTACTGGAAACACTATTGCAGTGCAAACTCCACATGATTCCGAAGGGATGCTGGGCTCTGCGTGAGGCCACCAACTCTGCAGCTGAGGAGGTGCCTGCTTCAAAGTAAATGAAGTCATTGTAGCCTGAGGACTTAACTAAACGTCTAACTAAACATTTTTTGTTCTTTCCATTTTAAATTGTTTAATATTACAGAGCTACTCTTCTACATGGCATTTAGGTGATAATTTAGAGCCACATCTGGATTGATGGGACCATTTATATAAAACGCCCCTCAGGTCTGTGGTGAGAAACATTAAATTTGGACTAAACTCTCTTGGCCAATCCCCCTAGTTCTGGCTATCCAATGGACAGAGGTCAGACTGGAGTCTCCTATATTCAAAGTCCATAACTCAGGAGGAGATCAGCAGTCCTCTCAAAATCTTTTTGCCAACATCCTGCTGTGGGACTGGGAGTTAGCCTTGTCATGTGGCAAACCCGCTCTCTTCCAACGCTGAGTAAAGACTCTCCTGATCTTCCAGCAGAGCTGCTGCCTCTCACCTCCTGTGGCTTCAGCTACTCAGACAAACTTGGAGACTCCGATCCCCTCTCTGCCTCTTCCCATGCATATAAGCAATCTGTAACTACTGTTACTTTTTTTGAAAAGTGTACCAACTAGAGCTTCATCTCATGTGATAAGATTAGTTCATCACATTTCAAACTGTAGGTAACTTCTGTTCAGAAAATTCAAAACTTTTCAACAGGATCTTTGTTTAGCAGGCTGTGGTACACAAGTACTCTCGGTAATGGAGTTGCAGCAATTAGGTCTGGAACCATCTGAAGATGCCACCTGTTTTTCAATACTCAAATACTTTGATCAATCTTTACCACGTAGGAGCTTGGCATGTCATTATAGGCCACAGCTGGTATTTCCAAGTTCTTGTACTCATCCAATTTTATTAGGACTTGATTCATAAAAGTCAAATTGAGTAAACCTTGGGCTACATCTTCCCTCCCTGCC
>JANZLQ010000050.1:16060068-16070817 GCA_026212715.1 Elanus axillaris
CCAAAAGCTGGAAATCTCTAATTCTGCTTTTCTTAGCTTCATTTTCATCTCTATTACCCCACCGCATTTCCTTCTGGCTTTTTTTCTTTATATTTTCCCTCCTGATTTATAAAACACCTAAAATTTTCTAAAGGAGGTGAGAATTTGTTTGTAGTTAATAATATCCTTATATGATAAAAAGGTTGACTTCTTTGATTTGTTTCAGCCATGCAAAAGTAGCCCATGAATACAAAAAGAGAGATGCTGTTTGAAAACTCTTTTGACAGGGCTTCAGTTGAAAATCCAAACTGACTCTGTGCTGTCCCAGGAAATGCAAAGCTCTTACAGGTTATTTGTTAAGACATTATTTGGTATAATACCTCTCCTTGATGTGTTGATTCTTACCATAGCAACAGCATGTGGAAAAAAATTTGAAAATCAGAAAACTTCTAAAGCATCCTAGGAAAACAGGTCACACACTGCCATGACATATTATTTTTTTTTTCCAGATCAATAGTTCATTTTTTAATAAAAAAACCCAACCTGTGGGTTTTTTTTAAATAACAATCACCTAAACAACACTTCTGTGTACATTGCTACATTCTTTTCAGCCAGCATAAACATTCTGGTTTTCTGAGTAGAGTTAATGCAAAGGACTCCAGGCTTCTTCCCAGCCCCAACCATTGTGCATCCACATGCTGGCAGTCTATTCCCCTACACAGATCTTGAATCCCTTCCATGCCCAGGTCTGAAGGACAAATATGACTCAGAGCTTACTCCTACAAACACTCAAATGAGAAACTGCAGCCCTACTAGGTTAAATGGGACAAATCCAGTGAGCGAAGTTATTTGCCCATGTAGGTATACTTAAATCTTAACTGGTGTGACACACACCCTTTTCCATGAAAAGGACTTCTACACCAGGATTAAAGGTTGCTCACTGCTAATGGACTAACACCTTGTAGATAACATGCACAGTCATTCTGCAGGCAAGGCAAATGTCAACAGGCCCAGGAGAAAGCAGAAAGCCAAATGAAAATGAGTCTGCAAAAACCCCATAGAGCACTATGCACTGGAAGACCAAACCTACCCCCAAAGAGACATGTGGGTAAGGCATTTGACATATCACTCACTCTCTGAAGGTCAGTACTGCAGACTAGTTTAAGGTTAGTCATCACATGAATGAGGAGCATGACCAGGACCCTATTGTATCTAACTTTACACCATTGTCTCCTCCACAAGAATTTAGCAGTCCTCACCAGAGCTGAACTCTGTCAGGCAAGAACTTTTCTTTTTAAGCCTAGCACAGGAAGACAGCAAGCAGGACTGCTCCATACTTTGGGGCAGTAAACACTGTGCAGAAAAGGCCATTGAAGCTGAAGTACAAATTAGACCACAAACAAAGTAATATAAGCAGGCCACGAACATATTTAAGGGGAAAAGAAACCAGAATACCAAAACAGCCTCCAAATGGTAGTATGGGAACTAAAAAAATCCCTGAGTAGTTGTAAGAAGGAGTTTGATCAGTACATGAAAGGAATTATATGATATCTTGGCTGCAAGAGCAAGGGACTGAACTTGATAACCCAGAAGAATCAGTTATATCTTCTTATGATTATGCAAATCTCCACAGGTATGCTTAAAGGGAGAAAAAGAAGCATTTTAAAAATGTGATGAAAAGACAGCAGAATGCATAGAACATGATCAAAGTAAAATCTAACACCTAGCACTTCTGATTTCTTAGAATTTTGAAGTATTTTATTTAAATAAGTTAGCTAAGACTTTTTAAAAATACAACTTTTATTCTAGTCTAGACAGCATGACATCATCTGCCAGCATCTTATTTCTCACAGGGCTGGGTAAACTGTTCTTTTTCAACCCTTTCCTTCAAAGAGTGGAATCTATAATGTGGTTTTGTGTGTGTGTGTATTTGTGCATAATCTAATATCCCATTTAATTAAAAAAAATCATTAAAATATAGCCAAGAAGACCCAAAAGCTTTATATTTCATTTATTACAAAACATATTCTAATCTTTGCCACCTTTTCTCTGAAGGCATTTTGTAATTAATTTCTTCTTATTTTTCTATATTGTTTCTTCTTATTCCAAGAGAAACTTGAAGCATACATTACCATTTAAAAGTGAGCTTAACACATGCTGCACATGTATAGCACATTGCAGGTGCAGATGAGGCAAAAAGAGGCAGAAAGGTGTTTTGTTTGGGAGCCATAAATACTGGATTAATAAAAAGCAGTACAAGTCAGTATGAAATACGCTGGGGCCCATGTAGGAGATGCAAATGAAGGGTGTGAGAGGGAAGTGTGGAGCTACTGGTGGGACTGTTGAGCACTGGACTTTGTCATTCATGATCCAAGTTGGTGAAGTAAGCCCCAAGTTGCAGGCCCTGCTCTGCTCAACAGAGGTCACAAGGGACAGGGTAGTCACTCATGAAGGGTATGGTACTCCTGGAGCCTCTGCCACCCTGCCTCTCTGCAAGCTGTCCCCAGGGAAAAAAGCCCCACTTGATCATGTAATTAAAGACTGCATCAGCAGGCGTGCCAATGGATGCTGAATTAAATGCACAGGCAACGAAAATACCAGCTTTTTGTAACTTCTAAATGGTTGATTTTGTCTCCTAAGTGCTTTGAGCATCTTTTTTCCCTTGCATGCAGCCGCCTAAACTGCTCACTATAAATACTGTCCCAGGGGGCTTCTTCCTTTCTTTGTGTTACCACTCCAAGTCTTCCTAGCCAGCCTCTCTTCTAAATAATTTCTAACTCAAAATCTCACCAGGACTTTCAGACCAAGAGCACAGATCCATCATCAGCCTAAGTCAATTTTATGCTTGCCCTTTCCTATGTCTGCCTGCCCGCCTCCCCCCCCACCTCCCTTTGCCTTGAGGCAGCTGTAATGTTAATATGAGCAGTTAGTCAGCTGGATTAAGGATCTGATCTGGATGAATTCTTTTTTTCATATTACCAGTTGCAGCACATCGTTCAGAGGAAGGAATGAGTGTGCAGGACTCACTTTGCAGAAGCAGCTGGAATTTAGATCAGCTTAAGTTGATCTTGAAACTGTATTTTAAATTGATAGTGTACAGCTCCCTTTCAGCCTGTCTTTTTGTCTTCTACCATTAGTTGTGCTGTCTCTCTTCCAATCCAGCCTCCATCTGATATTTGTCTTGTGCCTTTTATCTCTCGCATTCTGTTAAATCTTACTAATTCCATCTCTGTGCAATGCCTTTCTCTTCCATCCTCTTTTAAGGACACCCCCACACTTACCTTTTCACATTTTTGCTCATAAATGTACTTTATTACCCTTTTGCTAAATCCTTTCCTTGATTCCAGCTACTTTACTATCCCCGATTCTGCCTCCCATCACTTACCTCTCTAGGCTGCACACACAAGTGCCACACACAAGTAAAATATGAGTGAGAGTGCAAATTTAGAAGTTGCTTTTAAGATTTTGGCCTTGAAGATCTAGACTGAGCTTGCCTTTGCAATATGTACTGGAAAGCTCTTAGAGGAGTGGATGATCTGATATTATCCATATGGCACTGCAGATTTTACCTTCAGACTCGAAAGAATCATAAAATCCTCCCCTTCCCAGATTCTTCTCTATTGCCAGGCAGGGGGAATCCTGCCAATCCCAAATGCTAATACAAGCACTGGTCCCCACTCAAAAAGACGTAAGCTTTAAAACTAAGCCAATGGCTGGGAACAGTTAAATCTACAATTCTTTTCTAGTCTCTACCCCACATTCCCACTGAAAGCTAACTATAAAAAGAAAAGAGAAGGAAAATAAATTATGCTCTCATGGTCTCTCATTTTACTATTACTGCTGCTTAAAATTTTGTCTATGTACTACAAAACCAAAGGCAAGGTTGCTGTGATGGTTAATTAGTTGACACCTGTAACATAGAATCATAGACTGGTTTGAGTTGGAAGGGACCTTTAAAGATCATTTAGTCCAACCCCCCTGCCATGGGCAGGGACAACTTCCACTAGATCAGTTTGCTCAAAGCCCCATCCAACCCCAGCTTGAACACTTCCAGGCATCCACAACATCTCTGGGCAGTCTGTTCCAGTGTCTCACCACTGTCTCAACTCTGACATGTCAAAGAATTAGCTATAAAGCATTTATCTGCTTCTAGAATTCATAAAGTATTTTTATATTAGGTGAAAATCCAAAAATCATTTCTTGCACATAGATGGACATCCAGAAACTTACAGCTAAACATTAAATTTGGACTATCATATAATAATAATAACAAACCCAATAATACAAAATAATAATAATAGTAAGAATAATAATAATGATGATACTTCACACCTTCCCTGTTGTCACTGTTCTATGAGTCTCTTGCTTAGGCAAGCAATCCCACTGAAGTTGAGGAACTATTTGACATGAATGGGAACTGCTGAATTTAGCCTTAACGGTGCTATCCCATTTGGTAGGAAAAGCATTACACAAATACCACATTTGGTGCCACTTTAGGAGGTGTTTGTCAAAGCTGCAACAAGCACTCCCAAGACATAGACCATGCCTCTGTAATGGTTAAGTGTAACATAAGCCTTAACTTTGAATTTCCGTATTTTTCTAGTCAAAATCATTCCCCATTCATTACTGTAAGTCAAAATGTATAAACCATTTCAAAAGGTACACAAATGAAACAGAACACACTTCTCCATTGGTATCACAAGAGGAGAAGGAGCCATTTACATTTTTATCTAAATATTACACTTGCAAAATTCTCCCTTTCTGCTCCCATTACAGCCTCAGCTGGATTATATAAATTTCATTAGGATCTGCACTGCTGGTAAACCACTGGGATTTTGTCATGTATAGAAACAGCCCTTTAGTCCAAGGAAGCTTAGAAGTACATCATGGCCACATGCTGACTTCTCCTCCAGAAAGACAGACTTTTTTGTCTTCCTGAGGGGTTTTCTAAGCCCACCTCAGGGCCCTATTTACTTCCCAGCTGATATTCCCTCTCTTGTATCTCTGCCGAGATTACTGAAGTGGCCGTCATGACCTAAAGGTATTGCCCCAAACTGCTAAGGCTGGCTTATGGATGTTTTACACTGAACTCACCCAGGTGTAAAGACGGCAATGGTATGACTGATAAGGGAACCATACATGCATGGCTGGTTTATTCTACCAGAGCTCAAATAACTCTACTACTTTGATTTGCTTAAAATTTTCATACTTTCACTGCAGATCAAGAAAAAAAAATCTTTATGGAACCTCCAGCTGACTCATTATAAAAGATATTGTTGTATGCAAAGTGTCAGTAAATTTGAAAAAGACCTTGATACTATATATGTCATTTATATTAATGAAAGTATGATAACAACCAGTCATTAAGAGGGCTAAGTTCTTATCACACCTTAGTGGCCTACCCCAAACCTCATTATGAAACTAAACATTTTTTTAAATGCATACAGAAAGGACTCTCTAAAATTAATAATAATAAATGCTTTTGTAACTATTTTTAAGCAAACTAAGAGACAAATTTTAATCAAATAAGGGGTAGTCCTGAACCATCCACACCCCCCACAATAACAAATGAAATAACAAATTAAGGATTTTATCTATCATTGACAGAAGATAAGCATTTTTCTTCCTTATAGCCTGTAAGTGTCCACAGTATTTTAATATATCTAATATGTAGATGAGAAAGTAACAGATGTTGCAAGGTAAATGGATCCATAATTGGAACGACTGGATTCATACACCCTGTTAAAAGCATTGCCCATTAGCAGAAATCAATAGTGCATTATAAGTTTTGCCCTATAAACAAAGCTTAAATTTTGTTACTGATACCACTGCAGCACTGGAATAGATACCCAGTTACAAGAATGGAGTTACAGTAGTGGATCAAATGGGAGAAACTGGCCTCACCCCACTTTAACCAGGAATTAACTGGGCTGCTCCAAACAGATCCCACAGGACAAGGGTGGTCATAGGGACTTACTAATACCAGGTCTCATCCTGAAAAGAGCATTCCCTTTGAATTACATTTAAAAATGTGTCTCTTCTCGTGAAGTATGAAACCTTGTATTCATGTCAAGCAAATTCTGAAAGTTTTACCTACAAAGCCACAGGTATTCTTGCATTTGGTTGGAGTTGGTGCAGCTGTTACATTGTGTTGTCTGAAGTTAACAATAATATTCTTTTTCACCTTCCTACAAACACTTTATGCACACAAAGCAGCCTCTAGCCTACACAGGCAAGTAGGGTATAATAGCTGTATGCAAATCCAGGGAAAATTGGTGTAAATGAAAATATACCACAAAGAAGAAACACTGTAGCTGGAGACTCCCCTCCACAATTATTTTCCATTTGACCTCCTACAAAGAGCTGTCATCAGAGAGCTGTGTTAGCAGTACCAGACTGTAATTAAGTCTTCCGTATCTACTCTAATACAAAGGGAAAACCAAGCAGATCACTGAATGCAAACCGCAAGATAGAGGAGTTTAACACCATTAAGGGTGGGGAAGCGACTTGCTGTTTTAGCCCTAGAGCACACAGCTACTCCAGCACCAGATAGACAGTCTGCTTTCCCAAGAGCCATACTCTTTCTTTCCCTGCCATGCCCAAGCACTTGTTACCCCTGACACTCATCCACATTCACCAAGACTGGGAAGGTAATGGCTTGTAGCTCTGTTTGGTGCCTGGCTCTTCAGACTTAGCCATGGTTCCCAGGAGGAAAATACTAATTTGCTCTATGTGTAAGCAAATACAGCAGAAAAAAAAATAAATACAGTTTGTTACAAAAAGTCTATTTCTAGCAGACAAAACCCAAATAAAAAGCTTTGCATAAAGTAACCACATTCATCTAAACATTTTAAAATTACAAATATACACTCAGATTGAAACACACACATAGTACCATTTAAAACTAATAAAGAAAGAGGGATTTACAGAGAAAGACGTATTCATTTGTTTTCAGATGGATTATGCTACTGCTTTTTAATGTATATTGTGATTGCATTCTGCATGGATGTAGATAATACCACTGGACCCCAAAAATCCCAGGCAACAGTGTGATAGTTTTTGTTTCCTTTGTTAAAAACTTAAGACCAGGATCGGGATAGCTTCCTCAAAAAGTATGTCCAAATGAAACAGTAATTTTGCCCTGCAGTACAATGCTACTGAAACTGATGGGTTAGTTGTAATTTAGGACAAGACGAAATATATGCATTCTTCATTTGTGGAAGCACCATATCCACAGAATAAAAAGTCCTTGGACTAAGTATTTTAGACTCATATTGCAGGATAACAAAGTGCAATAATACAAGAAAATAATTTCAGTTGGCTAACAGTAGAGAGAAATCCCACCTTACTTTTACAGCAATAATCTCCACAAAGTCAGAGTGACTTCTGAACTCTCTCTCCATTACTCTGTTTATAGCAGTTCACAGCTTTATAAGGCTTGTTTCAAGAGCAAAAATGGCTTTAGAGGTGAATAAATCCAAGGTCTGAGGTTTTATCCAAGCATCAAAACATAAATTAAAGGGGTCTTTAATCTAGGTTAGTATGTTATAGAATAACCTAAGTGTTGGTGTGCTGCCATTCACATCAGTGGGAACGATCACCAGATCAAACTCAGTGTTAACCTTGCTTCAGCATTTTCATATCCAGCTGAAAGCACTCTAGTCTTTCAGTTGTTAATGACAGAAAACACATGACTTGCTCTGGGTTTTTTGTACAAACATTCCATCCATATTTTTTTTTTCCTTCACCAATGTCAACAGCTAATCAACCAGCATAAGGAACTTAGGGCATAGATTTGTGAAGTGAAGACTGCTTTTTCACAAACAGCTTAAAGGATACCAAGAGAATTCTCTTTAAAAGCCCAGGGGAAAAACAATGCTAAAAGTTTTCCATTTCCTGATACATTTTAGTATTGCTGTGGTAAAAGAAAACATTTACTTGTAAAAACATACTATATGCACCCAACATAAAATCTAAACAAAATGAGACATTACAGATCTGTTGGCAATTGTATCCTTTGGAAATATCCTAAATCCTGATACATTGACATAAAAAATCCTAGCAAGTGCTGAACACAAGTGACTTCAGTAGTTGTGGATATTTCAGCCCTCTTTGGATTAAAATGAGGAGGCATTATTTTTATCAACAGAACAAGAGCTGTCCTGTGCCACATGTGATTTTAACAGCAAACTTTGTCAAATCAGAAAAACTGTATCCCATTGCAGGCTCACCAAGAAAATGTGTTTAGCCACTAGTCAGAGTTTAGCAGAACAGCAGCTGACAAGCTAACATGCATCACCCTTACTTATTTATTTAAGCTGCTAGTGCACTGTGCTGGTTTTCCATCTCGTTTCTTACTCCTGCATACCTTCAGGGATGATGTAAAAGCACATCAGGCATTCATCCCCTCACTGCTATCAAGCATTAGGAATGGCACAACTCACTCAAAGCATGCTTCCTGCTTTCACAACATCAGCCAGCCACAGCAGAAAAAAAAAACCCAAGGCAAACTTGTGTAAAATATTTTAATTTAGGCTAACAAGAAAAAGAGTGATGAAATGACCCTTGATAGCACAAGACTACTTCCATGACTGCTCATTTTTGTTGAACGTCATCTACACAGCATGTGAAGAGATATGTTATTTTGGAATTACATTAACTATACAGGCAACATTAATGTTCCTGTATCCATAGAGCATGAAGGCCTCCAAACACAGGTGATAGTAACCTTTTTAGTGCCTTTGAAAACTTTTAGTTGCAAAAATGCTTCAACCTGTTAGAAAACTATGTATACAAAGTGCTCTTTCATGTACTTTGGATCCACCAGAATTTATAAACAAATTCAAGTTTCACAATCAGACAAGTGTAATAATTTTGAGCCCTGAATATTTGAAACTGTGTATCATGTGAAGTCAGTTTTCCTTCCAAGTTCTTAAGCAAAATCACCTGCTTGTTTTGAAACAAACAAGGGAGGTGCGAAAAAATGCATGAAAAAGAGCTAGGGGCTGTTATTTTGCTTTACAGTAAGTGACACTTTGCAAATGGCACCCTGCAAGTTATGCCTTAATTCCTTGGTAAAATGCAACCAAAATCTGTATTACCCCACCTCACACACATAGGTAAAATACATAGTTGAAAGCACACTAAAAGACTGGGGGAAATCTATGAAACATAAATTACTTGATTGTCTCTGAATAATAAATCGTTCCCCAGCAGATTTATAATAGACTGTTCTACTGTAGAAACACATTTCTGTTGTCAAAAGGAACAGTTAGCTGAAGAAAGAAAAACAGTCCAAAACAACTTTGGAATTGGGAAGTAAACTGGGCTGCAATGCTTCTGCTGGCTGGCCAAACTAAGAACGTTTCAGCTCTCTTTTTCTCACTGAACACTAATTTGTGACAGCAAATGATCCATTTGCTCTGGATCACAATGCTATTTTCCCCACTTATCCCTGGAATAACACTGTCTCAGGCTGCTGGAGGAAGAGAAACGCTATCAATTCACGTTAGCCCTAAAGTTTTCCCTCTCAGCACTCCTCTACTGAGAAGCCAGAAGAGGAATGAGAGCCATCACCTTGAAGGTGCCAGTAATGATCTATGGAAAGATGTCCTGGAGCACAAGGGACCGAACTCTGTGGAGAGCTCTGTAGCTTTCCTGCATCCCTGACCGATTTCTCCATCAGCAGTCTCTGCCGTGATCCTCACCCTGTGTACGTACAGTGGCCGTTTGGAAGCTTTATCAATCATCCCATAAACACAAAATACAAATGCACTTCACACATACATAGGCACGCACACACACACACACTCGAGACACACGTGCACACGCACACTTGCTCCCCCGACAACACAAGCAGTTCTTTCCAAGTCCCCTGCGTATTGCTTAAAAACAGAAACCAAGCACACACACACACACACCCCCCAAAAAACCTCCAAACCCCAAAAAACCGAACCCAAAACAAAACCCCCCAAGCAAACAAAAAACACCCCACAAAAAAAAAAAAAAACCCAAAAAAAACCCAAAACCACAACAAAACACAGAAAGGAGGAGGGAATGGTGGGGGACGGAGGGGGGCAAAGGAAAAAAAGAGAAGCTTTTTTTTTTTTTTTTCCTGCTGTTGCTGTGCTCCCAAGCATGCAGTGCTAAGGAAGAGTAGTTCCCCACTTTCATCAGCTAGCTACATCCTTGGGATAAAAGGGAGCAGTCCGGAATGATGCTGAGGCTGCAGAAGGGAAAATAAGGCTTTGCAAACATGCCTGACTCCCCACGAAATTCTCTCCTCCACATCCCCTCCTCCCTAAAACCTGCCCTAAAGGGGAGGGAAAAAAAAAAAAAAAAAACCAAACCAAAAAAACCAAACCAAAAACCAACCAAACAACAAAAAAACCAACACACAAGGAAAAAAGTGATGAAAAGACACAACTCACCTTAACAAGGGGTGTTGGATGGGGTCAGAGAGGAGGAAGGGTATATAAAAAGATCTATTTTTAGCAGAGGTTGTGATAGTATTGAAACACACAGACACAGGGTTTGGAAGCAGGGAGAAGAGTAGAAAAAAACGAGGGGAAGAGAAATTATCAAGAAGGTGCAAGTCAGTCTGGCAGGAGAAAGGAGAATCCCCAAGAAAAAAATAAATTTAAAAAAAAAGAAAAAAATTAAAAAAAACAACCACCAAATGCCAAGAGGAAAAGGAGGGAGAGCGTGGCGGTGCCGGGGTTTTGTTTTGTTTCTCTTCGCTGGGGGCGGGCGGAGGCGGCGGGGCGGTGG
>JANZLQ010000050.1:16081761-16153455 GCA_026212715.1 Elanus axillaris
TAAATCTGCTCTCCCACAGGTGTTACCACTGTCACTGATGGGCTCGGCCTGGGCCAGAGGTGGGTCTGACCTGGAGCCTGGGAAGGTTCCAGCAGCTTCTCACAGGAGCCACCCCTGTAGCCCCTCCCCTGCTACCAAACCCCCACCACACAAACCCAAACCAAAGAGCTTTAAAAAAACCACCACCACCAAATAGCATAGACATCAATTCAGAATAGTTTCAGAAAAAAAGTACTAAAACTGCAGTAGCTCTACTATTACAGAGATTGTAGGGAGACTTAGAAGTTTCTGGTATGAATTGGTCAACAGGTTATTGTTTTATGCAGAAGCCCATAATATACTGCGCTGGACTGTTAGAATTTGGATATGGTAAAAAATATTTCTTTGTTAAAATCTTTGGCTCAGAGTGATTGATAGACAGCATGTGATGCCAGAGATAAAGGAGATTTAAAAAGCAATGCCCACCAGTATTGAAACTCTGGAGAACAGCACTTCACTACATATCTGTAAGTAGGGGCTGTAAGGAAGGAGGCAAGTGGAGGTAGCCCTATTTCTGATAATAGCAGATTCTGAAGCAGCAAATTTTCTTCATAGTTTTCAGATACCCTAGACACAGGAGGCTGACTATGAAACTGTATTGCAGAAATCTGAGGAGTATTGTGTTCTGTCTGAAAATGTATGAATACATATATAGAGAGATGCATTTTAGCAGAGATTACATAAAGGAGAGAAAAACATAGAGGACTTTTTGACTGATATAAGACTGAAGAGCTAGGCTTGCAATTTTAAGTAACTGTATCTTGGATAAGAGAACATATCTTTAAAAGGAGGAGGCACAGAATTAAGCTATGATTAAAGCAACTAGAATTTACCAAGCAAAAGGAGTAATGTAATACAAGCCTTTAATTTGTGGATGGTGTGCAGTCTGGACATGACAGAAAATCCAAAACATTAAAGGAATAGAGGGTTTAGCTAGAAAGTCATGAAAAGCTCAAAGAGAGAGTTCACAAATAAATACCACAAGAGCAGCGCAAGCTGAAAGCAAAAATGGACATTTCTTATTCCTAACCAGTATAGGAGACCAATTAATGAGCTGTCGGAAACAGTTACTTCCCAACTGAAAGAAAAGCCATAGGTAGTAGAAGGTAAGGAAGTGAAATTCCGTGCTTGGGGAAGGTGAATTACCCCACTAAGTGAACTTGTTTTCTGAAGATGTGGGTAAATTAATTCACAAAGATACGGATTTTAATAGTACAAGGGAAACCTAATATGCCTTCCTGTATTAAAAAGAGCTGAACCCTCAACCAATACCTGAGCTAGTTCTGAGCAAGATATCCCACATGCCCTGTAACGTCTTTGTACAGCAACAAACTGGGATTTTTCATTTTTTTTGCTTTCGGCAATAAAGCAGCTCAAGGCCTGTGACCCCAAATTGGTCTGATACGGGTGGGTGGTCTGTGGCATAGGCTTGGGAGTCACTGGATAATTACTGAGGTTGGGGTTCCTGCTTTGGCAAGTATGAGACCCAAGGAGGTGGCACAGGGCTGAGCAGTAGGAATTACAAATCACGGCCAGGAGGTGAGCAACGTCATTTCAAGAGAAGCTTTCACAGCTTCTGCCATCTCTGCATCAGTAGTTTTACCTGGATGCCTCTTTTGAGGCCATGGACACAACCAGGGCTGATTCTCCCCTCCTGCACATCCATGCCATGTTCCCTTCTTCCTCTGACTTTCAGAAGGATGGGGGACCTAGAAAGAGGGGATATTTATAGCTACTTCAGTGTACAGGCAATGGCATAAGTTCTTAGTGAAGACAGACCTTCTTAGTCATTGTTTTCTTTTGCAGAATTAGTGTTATTTGCATGTTTAATGCTGTTTTCCAGATGTTTTACAGACAAATGTATTAATAGGGAATAGGATTTTATAAATAGTGGGATAATGAAATCTATGAAGAATTCATAACAGCACAAAGTATTTGTTCATGCAGTCTGAAATCAAGCTTCAAACCTATGGCCACCACAGCAGTCAATGCCAGGACAATAGCAAGATGGGAGTGAAGGTGCACATGGATTTCAGTTACCTAGCGCTAGTGTAAATCTTCCATCCTGTTTTGCTGCCACAGGATGGAGTTGCTACCTAAGCAGACATGGAGTACCACACTGGTTTGGAGAACATCCAGTAGTCTCAGGTCAGGAGAGAACAGACATTCCTCAGGTAAGTGACCTGTACACAGGAGGGATGCAGGCCACAGGCTTCCCAGTTACAAATAGGTCGGCAGAAACTCAGCAGGCTTGTCCTGTAACCTGCCTGTGCTCAGACGCAAGCCAGTCCTGTGGTCAGTGTTACAGCAAGTCAATGGAAGACACAGCCATGGAGCTGAGCAGCCCAGAGGCTTAACTGGGACGCATCACTGCTGAACAGTTATTTGTAGCAAACAAAAGCAGTCAGACAGAATACTGTAAGGAGGACAACTTGCAAGGAGTGGGACCATCTTTCAGGTTATTAACCTCAAGAATGGCTTTAGTTAATAATTCTGTGCTGATTTCATTTATAAAATGCCAGAAGTGCCCAGCAAACTTGCTCGGCTAACTTGAAAAAAAGCCTGAAATCTTGTTAGGCTCCTTGAGCAAGACAGACAGATCAAGGCACAAAGCAGGTCTCCCATTGCATAGAGTACTACATACCTATGATATTGACCTAAAATAATAAACTGACTATCTGCATAATAAGGACAATCCAAACTCTAGTTCTGACTCATTACTCTCACTTCATATTTAGCATAGTTCCAACTTGAGGCATTTTTAAGAGCTCTTCTTCTCATTTGGATTCTCACTGTTGAGTGGAGGGTGAGTTCCCACTGTCCTCAAGGTCCTCTTGCCTTGTTCCAGGAGAAAAGGCAGTGGGCACAAGTTGAAACGCATGAAAAGCCTCCTGAACATCAGAAAACACTTTTTTTCATGTGGGGGTGGTTGAACACTGGAATGGGGTACCCAAGAAGCTGTGGAGTCTCTATCCTTGGAGATATTCAAAAGCCATCTGGACACAGTCCTGGGCAACCACAGCTCTAGGCCACCTTGCTTCAGGATGGGTTTTGGACTTGATGACCTCCAGAGGGCTCTTCCAACCTCAACCATTCTGTGATTCTGCATTTTTTCCCTTGGGGATTTCTTTTCTAGATGGCTGTTTATGTACATGAAGCTTGCACAAACTTTTCTTCCAAGTTGTCTACACTTCTGCCAGATTTGGTTGCTAGTGGTTGGTGCATTCAAAAGTTAGTAAAACAAAGCACGGGAGGTTCCCGTGGAGGAGACAGCCACAACAGTGTGATTACATAAAGTGACAACACTTAGGAAACCAGGATAGTAGACAATCAAAGAAAGGGTCTGCTTTAATCCAAACAATGTTTGCACTCCTAATTTCCTCCTGATGCCCTTGTCTGGTCACCTCTGTCTTACATGAGTCAGAAAGCCTGAGGTCAAGTTAGAAATGGAGCACATATCTCCAGAACCTATCTAAGAGCTTCATCTAAGCTGGGAGAAGTGCTTCTTACCCCACTGCTGTGCCACTGCTATGAATCATGTTTTTCTTTTTTTAAATAAATTGTATTCAGACTCCAGATAATGATCTTATATCTGCAACTGTTTTTTTTCAAAATGACGATTCAAGCATTTTGTAACCCACCTATGTATTTTCCCAAAACTACCTCAGCTCCTTCAGTTTATACACCTCAGTCAAGTGTAAAATTAAAACCAGGAAGAAAATTATGCTCAAAGAAAGAAAAACACATCTGGAAAAATAAATCATTGTATTGTCTTAATGCATTGTAGTCAAAGGCTGAGAAGTGGAAAATAGAAATCACATTCCATTTTGTGAAAGCTCCACTGCTGGCAGAGGTGAAACTAATAAGGCTGGTAAATCTTTATGATAAATATTTAATAAAACTTCATAGGTATATGATTTACTGCATTATCATTCCTTGAAGAAAGGAAATAACTAAAACCTTATACTTGCAAAGACTATGCATTTCCTTTAATATTGCAAACCACAAGCCTCCCCACTGGTCACAATCGTGTGGATGTAAAATGGAATTTTCCTCTAGTTTTCTGTTGGCTGTAACCCATACATGAACAGTACTTCCTAACCTAAAATGCTGAAAAATAATGAGAATTCCTCCAAATTAGAAAGAAAACCAAAAAGTTCCCGAGGAGAGTAGATGCTTTTTGGAATGTGAGGAAGTTTCTTGGTGTAGCGGACAGCTCGCTTGTAAGTCATAAATCTCATTGCTCCTCTCAGAGCAGTCAGAGTTCATGGAGTCAGAACGAGGCCTCAATCTTATTTTAATAGATCTTCCCCATATGCTAGAATGTCATTTGCCTAGATAACATCACTTTATTCATTTGATGTGTATATAAACCTATACACTTTTTTGCATGCAATTAAAGAAACCAGTGAGAAGATTTATTGAAAAAATCTACAAGGTGCTATATCTCTAAGTAAAGATGTTATAATTTTCTGTTTTAAGCTTCATTAAGAATTTTATGAAAAAGAAAAGTGCTTCTGGCATTATACAGTTCCATAGAAAAACTGATATGCATGTTAGCATCAATTTATGGGTAGGTTTTAGGTGTGTCTATATTTAAAGGAATATTTCATATGCTTTTTTAGAGAGGGGAATCTAAAAGACTAGCAGGGAATTTTGCATGGAAGGAAAAATCATTTGGTACCTTTGCAAGACAGTCTGCCTAAAAGAGACTGCTCTCACTAGTGATTAAGCACATGAATTTGCCAAAAGTGCAGTGATTCATGGAAATGGCTTGTATTGCTTTTTTTACCATACCACTCATTTCCATTGATAAATTTATTGATGGTTTTGAGCCCATCATATATATGGGTATATTTGAAAACTGTTGTCTTGTGTGTATTCACGTCATATGTCTTAAGTAGGACTGAACTCCTGCAAAAAAGCATCCTCTAGTTACTTCCCAGCAAGATAGGGTTTGTCATGTTCCTGAACAGTCAAAATGCTCTGAGGAAAGTAAAAAATACTGTAGAAAAAGAATAAATGCAACTTACTGCTTTTTTATCACAATGTTCATGGGGAACAAAACTCAGTATTCTGCTACAACCTTGAGATACTGTGAGAGAAAAACATGAGAACTATAAAAACAATGCAGTGACATTTTCTCCAAACTTCCACAATAAATATACTGGTTATGCAGCAAATATACTGGTTGTGGAATAGCTAGTTGGGACAGTACTGCTGTTAAAGAAAAGCCTATTTTTGTTCTACAGAATGGAGAAACTGTTCAAGAATAGTTCATCTATTGGAAAATATGACCCAGGAAGGCCCAAGCAAGGTCAGTACATCCTAAAATGATTTGTTAAATAAATTCAGCCCTAGGGAGGTTAAGGTGCTGACAGCCACTCTAACAAGCACATCAGGTCTCTTTGCCCAAGCTTTTTGAAACAGCATAGGATGGCACAGGCCATGAGTAAGCAGCAAGTCCTTTCCCAGTGTTTAACGGGGGGGACACCATTCTTATCCTATTCCAGACTCTTCTGCATGTCATACTGGCACAAAGAAGAAAACAGAAAAGGTGTAAAAGAAATATTCCAGAAACTTTTTGTGGTTTAAGATGTTGAAAATCCAGGCCTAGGTTTTTAAGAGAATACCAAATTAGCTGGACTCTTGACTGTCCTTTTCCCCTTTTCCTGAAGTTCCTGATAGAAAATGTGTTCCTTTTGCTCCCATATGGATTTTGCTTCAGCTGTTAAAACTTGCATCCTAAGCTTAAAAATAAATGTCAGTCTATGCTGGCATTTGCGACAAGGCAGCAGGTTTGGAACAATGATCCATAAAGTTCCTTTTAGTGTTCTTTTCCTATTTTAAACCAAACCTTCCCCAAGAATTATGATGAACAAGTGGAGGCCTGCATTCAGCAGCAGGGAGTCACTAATGACCATTTCTGTCCTCACCAGTAAATAGCACAGTAGTTAATGGAAATTACTTTTGAGTATTTCTCAAGACAGCTGAATGAAGAAACCAGCCAAAGACGCATTTAAATCTCCTCTCCCTTAATCAGCATGCATCTGGCAAATATATAACACTGTAAATACCTTATTATCTCTGATACTGTAAAAGAACAGTGAGTGGATTGATATTGATATTATACAGATAGGGAGATAAATTATCTTGATAGATGGTCTCCTGGTGTTTGTCACTCCCAACCACCATAATTACAACTACATCTGAATACTTGGCAGTATGCAAATCACAATTTAAAGTAAATAGTTTAAAATACATGTGTCTGAAGTAACTGTTCAAACAACATATTCCAAGAGAGTCCGAGAAACAAAAAGAGAGATTTGATGCACTGACCAAAAATCAATTCGTTTTAAAATATGGGGAAAAAAATTACTGTAGGAAAAACAATGAGACAGTTCCCCAAAGTTTTTGCTCTCCTTCCTCTTTTCATTTGCCTCTTTTTTCTTTTTTTTAAAAAAACATTTTCTTCTTTCTGTAAGAGTTGATTTCTAAGGCAGATCCTCAGTAGTTTCAGAGAAAATGAATTCTTTACAGCCTTTTTGATTAAACACCTGTAAAACTCAAAACTCCAAAATCATGTCACTTTTGGAAACACAAGCCTATGACTGCTTAATACAAAAGACCTTCAGACATGACCTTCAATGCAGTGTAAAACTGCATTGATTTTCCAGTCCAGCATAGCTGAAATGCCCTGAGCTTTAAGAGAATTAAGTATGCCACAAAATAATGCTGGGATGGTGCCATTTTTGGAAGACTATACTGCAGGTTTTAGTTCAGGCATGTTGTGAGGAACTGAGCTGTAAGCTTAGTGTTGGCATGGGACTCACAGCAGTGTGACAATCAACTCTGTGTGGTCGGAAGAAGTCCTGAGAAAGTGAAGGACTTCAAAAAGTGCTGAGCATTCCCAAATCATGTGAAAGGTTGCCTTAGGTGGGTGTAGATGGCATCGCACTGACTGAGAAACTAAAACTCTGAGATGGGACTAAGCAAGACTATAGGTAACTGATCAACAGGGCACTGTTTAGGAGAAGGAACAGATAGCTTGCAAGCAAATAATTTTAAAAAGTCCTGTGCTCTTTGTGGACCAGAAAGGACATAAAAAAGAATGGGCTTCAATTTGATGGTTGTTTAAAAATTATTTTTCTTGTGTCTACCAAACTACTCTGTGCAGAGAAGTCCTTCTACCCTTTAGGTATGTGTAGTGTCTGTCAAAGTGGCAACAAGATCTCTAGACCTTGGTATTGTGGGACTGAGGGTAGGTCTGAAGAGCATGTTGGTAGGTACAAGGTGATGACAGAGCCTGTGATGGCTCTGAAACCTGCTCCCAAGCTGCCATCCAGGAATTCCTACAGTGCCTTCCTCTGGCTACAGATCCTACAGAAATCCCTTCAATTTCCCCTTTCTACTGCCCTGCTATAAATGGCTTTCTATTCCTACACAAGCAATGCTGCCATACTGATGGTCGAACAGTTGACCCCCAAGCCCCAGCCTAACCAAATCATTGTCTGGGGCACAGTGGCATTGGATGAGTGCATGAACATCTTTAGGTGCCCATGTCTGTGGGACTACCAATACCTTCCCATTGTATTTTCCCATCTGCAATAACATGCTCCTGATGATGTGCTGTTTTCTTCCACCTTACACTACCTAAAACTTCTTTGTGCCCTGTGCTGGGATTTTTTTTCCTTCTTCTCAGTACAGAAGCTAGAGCTTAAGTCATCCCCATTAAAATAACAGTCTCCTAGGCTACCTCTTCCTCTAGCTGATGTCAGGACCTGTGTAGACACTTTTTTTTGCACAGGATTTGCAATGCATGCAGTCAAGCCCTGACAGATCAAGAAATCTTCTTGGAAAAGGAAAGGGCAAGAATCATTACTCTGATCCATAACTAAAGACCCTGTGTCCCTTGGTGTTCCTAGCTCTTTAGTAGCCTTCCTGGCTTGTTTCCCCAGATTCACATGAGAGTTTGGATTGCTAAGGAGCCAGGCAGGCACTTAGCAGTCTGCAGGTCAGTACTCTTTGAAATTCCAGGTTTCTGGCTCTCTGCAATTTTGCTGGAAGGTTAACAAAGCAGCTCTTCTCCAGCTGTCTGCTGGCATGCTATAGGTGAGGTGGGAATGCCAGATCTTATAGAGGTCCTCTCCACACAGCCTGCCAGGAAGTCTTCAGAGAAAACAAACAAACAAAAGGTTGAGACATAGGTCCCAGTAGGAAGCTCAAGGCAACAAAAATCAGCTCCTGTCTAAAATCCAAGTTACATGGATGTTCTGCTTTAGAAACACCTCACTTAAGGAAGCAGTTAAGCAGCAGTGACCAGACTATTGCTAGTGTGGGAACTATTGCAGCACCCTCATCAGCACAGGGCTTAGCTGCATCATCCCACCGCTGGAAAAGCACAGTTCTGACAGACCACTTTGCCTTTCCTGCATTATGCGGGATAAGTCTACCACCTCCCCCTGCACTAAGACTGCATCGTTGTTGCAGTGTCATTCTGAGTTCAGCCCAGAAAGAGGAGAACAGAATTTCTGTCTAAAAACCAATGTACGGACACTGTTTTCAGTATTACTTTTGTTCCTAGTATACTTAAAAAGTCTGATTTGTATTGTTTTTAACTCTGCTGACCAGAGGTTTTTCATCATTTCCCTTTTTCCTCCTTTTATATATTTTCTATAGCTTTTAGTTTCTAACTTACATTATTTATATTAATTTCATTCTGGTCATAGAACCACACTGTTTCACTTAAAGGCTTACTTTCACTAAATAAATGCTTATTTCATAAATATTAAACAGAAGAATGAACAGTATTCTTATCAAAATCTTGTTATGAGCACTATGTTGAGAGTTTACCCTGTGTTTATACACATTTAAAAATAATGAACCACAGTCAGAATACTTTGAGTAGTTAAGGATATATTCCCTCTGTTCCATTTTTAAAATACATATACATATGTATAGAAAATGAATACAATTTTGTACCTGCTTTTTTCCCTTATTAAGTTGCTTTTTAGGCAGTATGGATATTTTTCCACTTTTTTGGACTGGGGATTTTGAATAGAATGTGAAATAGCTCCAGTCATCTCTCAGCTGCTTCTGTTTATATTTTTTCTCTTGACTGATTTAATTCGTAATTATTTTTAGCATTTCTAAGTTGGCCCTATTAAAGCACCAAGTCTAGAACATACTGGTTACACAGTTATATATTTGATTCTGTTTCCACATAAGAAATGTAAATCAGACTCCATCACTTCCATTGAATTAGGCACCTCTAGCCTGATAATCAAGCACTTTCTGTGGTATACAAAGCCCCCAGGTCAAACAGAGTTACAGGTCAGGAAATATTCATCTATAGTTTTACAAGTTCCAGGGGCAGAAGTGTAGTTTTTGCTGAAATATCTCTCAGTCAGAGAGAAAGGCCCCATGATAAGTAATCCCCCCCCCCGGCATGTTATTAAAGAATACTTTGGGAGCTCACTCTGCACTCAGATTTCATGGAAGGATGAACATGCCAGCTATATCCCTATTGTGATTTTTTCTGTTGGAATGCTAGTGCATGATGATTTAAGACCTTTTGGTCCCAGGTGGTCAAGGACTTGGGAGTGGTGGATGAGCAAGAACACCCTTCCTCCATTGCTTTTGCTGTTTCCTTCATTCTAATATATCAATTTTTTTAAACATTTGATTAATATGCCCCTTCCTGCTTCAGTGAATAAGTGAAACGTGTGCTCATAAGCAATCAGTTTGAACATCTCTGTGCCTGTTGCCCGTACATCATCATATTCTTCATTTCTTCTGGCGTTTTGATTCATTTTGTTTTCAACATTTAGATTTTGAACTAAATAGGAGCTGATTTTTTTCTGTCTCCTTTTGTTGCCCATTTACTGTCACTGGCTGTAGCCAGGCTATTCTCCCGAAGATCAGTTTCCTCTGTGCCAAGTAGATCATCCTTGATTGCCTGTGCTCACAGAAGGGAAAACAATGTTCCACAAACCCCAAACACTCTACTTTCTCATGTATTAAAATTTGTTAAAATATAAGACTGTGCTGTTTTTTCCCCACCAAAAGTCATAACATATAAAGTACGTTTCTATGTATGTCTATTGTTTCTACAAATCTGCATATGTGCAGGGCTCTAGATCTGTATTTCTTGTGCTTCCCAAACTTGTATTCTCTCCTTATAATTTATGTATCCAAGGAACAGGGAGGTACTTGTAGGCAAAGAGTGCCAAATGAGCTTCTAGAACTCAGTGAACTATTACCTATGTGTGGCACACATTTAGGAGACCAAACCCATATATTTCTTAGAAAACAGAATGTTTTTTATTTAGGCTTATTTAATTAAAATTTCCTCCAGACTGTTTACAAAATGTCTTCCTAAATGCAGTGAAGTCAGAGAGAATGGATAATGAAGACCAGGGACACAGGCAGCTTTCCTCTATGTTGACAAAATGTTAAGCTAAAACTAATTTCATTCACAATAGCACAATACTGTCTCTGTTCATGAAAACACCTTAATCATTTTGCATTTTTGTATTTCCTAATAAAATAAAGATCCTTGCAAAATTCCAATTACTTGCGCTTGAAAGATTTTCATAGTCCAGGTCAGATAGATTAACATTGATGATTTATAAAACATTAAGCTTTAGTAATGAAATGATGTAACATGTTGCATGTCTGGGGGCTTTCTTATGGAGCATTATTTAAAAATTTTTAAAAATGTGTATAAACACAGTAAACTCTTACCAGTACTTAAAATGAGATTTTGGTGACATTTTTACAATACATTTCAGTCTTAATATTTATGAAATATTCATTTACTCAATAAAAATAAGTCTCTGGGAAATGCAGTGTGGTGCGGTGGCCAGGATGCAGACCTATGAGTCAGAAGTTTGCATTCTATTTCTGGACGTGCCAGAAGGCTTTTTCTATAATTATCAGCATCTATATTTGTCTCTTTTTTCTCACTCTTTTTTTGTCATATATTTGGAAACTCACAAGAAAGACAAGAAATTATTTTAGAGGGAGGGTGTTGCCATCCATTTTGGATTGTATCCTGACTTGGAGAAAGTAGTACAAGTTGCCTCAGTACTTTCAAATTTGGAAATATTATTCCTTTTTGAATCCTGTTTGTTCAATTCTATCCACATAGAATAATGATATCAGTGAATATATACCCAACACCCTGGCTAGAGATACAATATTTAGGAAGAAATTTAGCCAAAATACAGAAAATTCCCAATGTTCCTCATACAATTCTTCTACTGCATTGCCAATTTGGACAAAATCAGTCAATTAATAAAGCAGTCAGGCTTCAGATGACATTTGTTTAAACCTGAGAGGAAAATACTGGGATTTCGGTTTTCCTTCTGGCTCCTGTACCTTCAGCAACTACTTCATGCCTTCAAAATTTTTTAAGACAGTAACATTCCAGTAACTGATGGTACAGTATTGCAAGTGAGAATCTAAGAAAGTCTTGTATTCATAAGTCTCATAAGAAACATGTTTTCACCACTAGTTTAGAGAGGGAGAAATTTGTATCTAGTCTTATTCCATGGTAGAATGAATTGCTGAAAACTCCAATGAATTCAGTGAAATTGTATTAGGGATTTTTACAAAGTAGTACTCATTCACCATAACGGAAGTCATATAATTATGATTTTTAAATGGGGTATCTGGTGGCAGGGGAACAAAAATCAAAACATCAGCTAAAAGCAATAAACTGCATGGTACTAAACTGAAAAAAAAATCTCTATGACATTACAACAATCAAATATCTTTCCAATGATGCCAACACAATAAGAACAACGTTATGCCCACTGTTGCATGAAATAACACAATTTATTGAGGCAATTTGTCTTCAATCTGTGTTGCATGAATAATATATCTATAAAAAGATGAGCATAGGCAGTATAACTTCAGATATATTTTGGAAATTTTAAACATCTATACTAGGACTAAAGAACCAGACAGGAATAATTTACAGTGATACGTTCAAATAACTTTGTTTACTTTTGGTACCCTAACCTTCATATGCAGCAAAATTTTCAAGATATTAGTCCTAAAATCAAGCTCAGTTACGCAGAGTGGAGCATAGGAAAGATGACTAGAGCCAATTTACATAATCTTTCAGGATTTTGCTTCTCTTAATAACTATCTCACAAATATTCACACTAGAAGTAGACTTTCCAATGTAAAATGTTACATTTACCACCTGTGTTTCACATGACTAGGTTTTCTTTTCAATTTTTAATTGTAATTTTGATGTGGAACTGGACCTGATGTCTACTGTCCAATCTAAAATTAACACATGCTCTATTTGTATTCAAGGTACTATTCAAGTTGCTGGACCTAATTCTTCCACTAGAAAAGTTTTAGTGATGCTACTATAATGATCTTGATTGTTGCTGAATATTTTTCTTTCTGGAGAATATATACACTTCTGTTCTTATTGGTTCATTTTATTCTTGTTTACAGCCTGTTGGAAAATTATTTTGGTTTTCACAAATACAGCAACTGTGTCCAAAAGCTGGTTACTCTTTTGGTCTCCATTTGCTTCCACACTATGTGTCTGCTCTATTTTTCAGTCTGCATATTAAAGCATATTATCAGTCTTTGCTGTGGCTCTACCCAGCTTCACAAAGATACCAAATTCTTGTTTGGACCTTTCCCTGTTTACTCCTGCAGTCATAGGTACTCTAAACACACTAGGTTCCTTAGTGGCTCCGACTGTTTTTCTATCACCTTCTCCTCTGTTTTTCTGTTCCCAGGTACCAAGTGTAGTTCTCCAGTGGTAGATAATGAACTTTTTCTATTGAAGCCCATGGATAAGATATCTCCAAAATCTTAGAGCTAAAGCTAAAAAGCAAAAACCAAGGGTGAGACTTCTGGTAGGATTCTCCATGGATGCCAAGCCCAAGCTCTAAATGCCTGCTTTGTCAAATATCTCCATCTTCCGGATGGAAGATATACAGTATTTAGAACACAGCAATCTGAGTCAGTATCTTCAGTCTTGTATTCCTTTACAGTAAGTCCCAAGTTTTAGTTTCTGGACTGTTTTATGCAGTTCATTCCTGGATGGTGTCTAATCCACTGGGTCCTTCTTGGGCCATTCTGAATTGCTATTTGTAGGCTTAGAGTGCAGCTTTTTCTTTCTCTTTCCTTTGGAGACATATCTGAAAAGGCCTCCTGTTTCTTCTGCTGATCTACCTCTACTTAGTAATTGCTGCAGTAAGTGAGTGGGTAACATCTTCCAAAGAGACACTTGCCTTTTGCACCCATATTTTGCTATTCTTTTTATATTCACCGTTTTATGGATGAAAAAGCTTTAACTTACATTACCTTTTACCACATAATATGCTTGATATTCTCGTGGTTAATAAAAAAATTCTATACTCTTATTGTCAATAGTGACTTCGTAAGAGACTCCCAACATCCTATTGAACTGTATGAAAGTATTTTATGCAAGTATTATAACCATTCCCTGAAATTCTGTGGCACTAAACAGGGATCTGAATTTCTTTCTGAGGGTCTTGAAGTTTTGTTTTTTAAAAATCTTAGTACAAGCTTTTATAAGGTCAATTCACGCCCAGACACTGGAGCGTTTAAAACTGAATTCTTTAGCAGAACATCAGAAACACTCCTAACAAATCATACTGTGGTCCATTATTTGTCACTACCTCACTTGGTATGCCATATTTAGCAGATATTGATTTTATATGTGAGAAGCAATTGAAACAGCACAGAATTAGTGCTCAGAGTGCTATTTCTGGATAACGAAAAAATATTTAAAAACAATGTGTAATATTTTCCAGTGTAAACAAACAAATTAATGCAGCCTTTTACACAGATCTAAAATTCCCTTTAATATGCCTGAATTACAAGCAGAGTTTCTAGCTTCAGTTTCCTTCATTCTTTAGTCATTTATTGTTACAAGATTTTCTTTGCTGTCAATTTTTTTAACTGTTCCACAGCACTTCACCTTGTTTATTTTATGGGATTTCTGTATTTCCTGGGGAATTTGTTTTTTCCTGTGAATGTCTACAATTTCTCCCTGTTTCTGTTTTTTTCTCTTTAACTTTTGGGCACCACTTTTCTCAGTGACTTACAGTGTAAATTCTTTCAGGAAAAAATAGTACATGTGAATGCAAATGCAAATTGTTATCGTACAGCTGGGTTTCAGTGTAGACATGCTGATTCCCTGAAGATAAGCCATGCTAAAAGGTGTGTTTGGCTCTGCAAGAGTTAAGAAGCCCATTTCTATGCTTATAACAGCATTTAAAATGTGTATTTAAAAGGAAAAATATTTGCAGCAAGGGATGAATTAACATTTAAACGTAATTACTTAGTTGTATTTTTAAATTTACCTTTCTAATGAATAGATGCCACAATAAATTACATTTCTTTTAAAAAAAGAGTCAAACTACTCTTCATAGTGGAATAATGGATGCCTTTAATGACAAGTCATTTAACATGTGCAATCACAAATGAATATTCATGCTGCAAGTGTTCACAGATACTGATAATATTTCAGTTATTCTATGAAGGAGCAAAGTAATCATGTACCACATCTAGTGAATAATCAAAGAGCAAGTAGATCAGAGACAACTCAGGGGATGAAACTTTTTCAGATAAATCATTTGTTAAACAATTACAACTAATGAGCATATTCATAAAAATCAGGCTACTCATTGATAATACATAAAGTGACTAAAAGTCTGTGTTTGATGGCTACATTATTTGCTATGAATAGTTCATCCATCTTCAACTGTAAAGCTTTAATTTTTCTTTTAAAGTGTGAACAAATATGGCTGAAATTATCTCTGAAATTTGGAAAAACTGAGCTTTCTTCTTTTTTGTGCCAACAGGTTTCCTACTTGACTTTGAACAAACCATTTACAGTCAGAGCCTGCTGTGCTTGTTCACAGTGGCTGAGATTCCTCCACTGTTTTGACACTATTTGTAGTCTTAAAGGAGCCCAGGGGTGTGTGATATCCCTTTGATGGCTGTGCTGGAAGGTGGGCTTGAGTTTCTTCAGATGCTTGAGCAACTGGCATGCAAGGTGTCTACTCTAGCTTCTGTGGGGTCCTATCCAGTCTTGTCTACTCCACTGTCCCAGGCAGCCTAACCCTCCAAGACCCTTTTTCTCCTGCGATGGAGTCCACTAGCATTCTGTCTAGCTCAGTTTATTCCAATACAGGGATCTCATTTTTGTGGTGAGATGCTGAGAGTGGGATGTTATGGAAGCAGGGGCCAAGCCTGCTGGGACACCCTTTGAAGACTGGGTGATAAGTCATTTTGAGCATGGCCAGTGCTGACTGCATCCCCCAGCCCTGCATGTAAGCTCCCTTGCTTGGAGAGCCAGCTGACCCATGCTAGATTACAAATCAGCAGGTAAGCAGTGTGGGTGCTCAGCAGGTTGGGGCTCCAGTTTGTGTTCTGGCCCCAAATTAAACTGGTAGCACTGGTGTGTCCTTAAATTCCAGCTTCAGCTGGAAGATGTATCATGTTGCCTTAAACTCACTTTTCAGAAGTATGATCTTGTCCTCGGTTTCATCTGGTTTCTGTTAAGTGTCAGCTAGAGAGCCAGCCTAAGAGCCAGAGCTGTGAGCCATGTCCTTCCCAGCTGCATTGCTGCTAGCCTGACTGCCACTTGCATTGAAAACATCCCTGCAAGCCATTCCTTCACACAGAAAATTAGTGGTGAACTAGGTGTAGCTAGCTTGCTTGAAGCCCTGGAGCCGATTCACATCAGGGAATAACTACAGGCAAGGCTAGCAGGAGCACAGGACCATCTGGGCACACACATAGGCTTGGACTGAGAATCGTGGGTTGAGGACAAATTAAATAACTCAGTTCTCTGGTCTTTGGAGTGGGAATCTCTCTCCTCCTGTGTGAAGTGAGGCAAATGATTGCCGACTGGGGGCTACTCACTTTTTCAGATCCTACTTCAGCCTGTGGAATCTGGTTTGCAGATTCGCTGAATATTTGTAATCGCAGCTGAATCAGTGGTTCTTGATTTTGAACATCTGAACATCTGCAGAGCTAGCTAATAGATACTGGCCTCTATAGGGAGGATGGGATGTTTAGTACAGGGTCAAAGGCGGGATTTGTAAAGGAGGTGATAGTTCAGAACAGGAAATAAGCTCATCTGAACTGGAAGCAGCATACAAAGAGCACAGTGCACTTGAGCCACCCTGGTCAGATACACTGCGTGTTACAGAACACAGAAGGAATTGACACATGAGTCTGTAAGATTCATAGCAAGGAGATTGAACAGAGCTAATACATTGTGGGTTTGGACCGTATGACAAAATAATAACAAACACCATAAAAATCTTGGAGACGAGTGTGTGCGTGGGGGATGGGTGTTACAACAAGGTTCACATGTTTGGCCTCCTAGGCATGGTATGTCTTTGCAGAAATGTTTTTGGGAAGAATAACTAAAAGCATGAAGTAAGTGAAAAGGGTATAAAATATAACTTGATTCTGCTGAAGATGCCTCACAGTATACTGACTTCACACCTTTCTTTGTTAGGGAATTGGTTTTACACATTATAGATACTACATTTTCTTAGCCTGTCTTTTCTTCAGCCTGATGCCACATAGGAAACTATTAGTTAAACTATAGCAGATGCAGTTTTTATAGAAGAATTATAAGATTAGTAAGGAAAAAATAAGAGAGGGAACTCCAGATTGTCCTGAAAGAGCATCTATCTAGCTGTAGAGTGATTACTCCTAAAAGATCAGTCTTGAGACAGAACTCATTAAATATTTTTATTAATGATCATGACACCAAAAATGGCAGTGTGCTAAATGTGCTGATAACAAGCAATTGTGAGGCACTGACAATATTTAAGAAGAGTTAGAATATCATTCAGGGTACACTTCAGAATATCACTGGCAACTGGAGTGGCACAAATAGGATTCAGTACAATAGCTTGAAGTGGGATTAGGGATGAATAACACAAATTTCATCAATAAATTTGGAATTTGTCAACTCTTAAGAATTGATGAGGATAAAGAAACTGGGAGTATTAGTCTATTATGGGAATATATGAGACATCAGTCTGACATACATAGCCTCAAAAATAGATGTGAAATCTTGAGATGTAGCATCTCCAGTACAGAAAGGAAAGTAGTAGTGCTTATGTCTAAGATCGTGGCTGCAATATTTTGTTCTTTTCTGGATGGTTATGTTTAATGAAGATGAATCCAGACTTGAACAGGTACAGAGCAGGAGGATTAAAATGAATGGGTAATGGAAAACTTTACCTAAAAGAGGGCAATTAGAAGGGCATGATCTATTTACTTTAGAGCATAATTTATTTAGTTTAGTAAAAATAAAGAAGAGGATATGCTTGCTGTCTGTAAGTAAATCAGGGGTGTGGGCAATATTGGCACAAAGGAAAAGGGCATAAACTGAATCTGGTTAAGTTTGGTCTGGAAGTTAAAGGAGGGCTGCAACAGACAATATTTAATTTTTGTCTGGAGTTTGATCGGAATTAGGAAGTAGTTTCCTACAGTAAAAAAGAAAGGTGTCTGGGCTGTAAGATCGCATCCCTTTGTTCCTGTGGGAAGACATTAGAGATAAAATCCTGTGGGACACCTAGTTTGGAACTGGGCATCAAGATAAATTCTGAGGAGGCAAGGACGTCTCATGAAGCTTAAAAGGGACATTGGTCTGAGGTGCTGTGGAGGCTAAGTAGTAGAAGGCGGCACATGGACAAAGGCAACAACACATGGAGGGCCAGAGCCTGGAAGTGTGGAGAAAGACTGAAAGGAGGTTGAGGAGGCTGGTTGTATGCAATGAGGAGGCAGATAAGGAACCTGAAGACAGAAACAGGCTGTGAACAAGGAACCAAAGGTAAGAAAGAAACAGGGAGCAAGACAGATATAATAGGCTGTGGCCAATATAGACCAGTTCTCCTCAGAGCCCAGAAAGGGGCCAGTGATTCCTGAGTCATGCCATTCCTCTGTTGACAGAAAATATCTGTGAAATCTCATGTTGTTTCATGCTATACTACAGGTCTACATCTAATACAATTTATTACCATCCTTAAACCCAGAGATCTGGCTGGGAGTTCTCATTATCCTATCCCAACCAGTGAACACAACTGTCACTGCAATGCTCATGATTAAAAATGTATCTGGGTGATACTAACACCAACAAAAGCTAACAGGAGACTCAGAAATTAACACTATAAAGCCTGTAGTGGCATACTGAATAGTTGTTTCATTTGCTCTGAAGTCAGGATGCTCTGAAAAAAGTCCTAGAGGTTGGGGAAAATCTGGCATAAGAAAAATAACTCTTAGTTAATTCTGGTCTAATTAAAGAACTGTGGAAAGTATCAGTTTGTTTTTAACTTAATTGTAATTATATTAGCTCAGGAAAAGATCTTTCTTTCAAGACTGAAAGAGTTGGGCATTCTGGTCCTATTTTGTTTTCAAAGCAAAAACACCACTAAAATTATCTAGATTTCATTTGCACTATTTAATGTTTAGATTTCTTTAGCACTGTGTCCTTAGTTTGGGGCTCCTAAAATAAACTTAATTAAAAATTGCACAGTTTTCTTAGGGCAGTTAAGTTCTATAGATGATTGAAAATGAATGAAGTCTGGGAAAGAATAAGGTTAGATGCAATTTAGTTCAGGACTGTGTTCAGAAAACACAAATCTACTGCAACATAAAATGTCTGAGATTAAAATATAAAAAACAAATAATTGGAGGGATAAAAAGATGCTGTAAAAATTCTGAACATTCAGTTCTTACTGCATTTTTATTCACTGCTTTAAAAAACATTTGAGACGTGTAAGGAGGTTTATTTTTTTCCACAGGACAGGCAATATCAGCAGGTTGGTAAATCTTCCTAAATTCCAGCATGACTATAAATAGCCACAAGAGAATTACTGAATAACTTCAGTAAAATGATGACAGTTTATCATATGTCAGCATCTACCTTCCTTATATTTTCTGTCTTGTAAAGAAACACAGAGGTTTTAGAGAGGTAAAAACTGACAGATTATTTGATGGGCATTTGTCCTTCACCCAGCAAGGCAATTTGGGCTGGTAACAGGCAAAAAGGAATTAACATTTTTGAGATCTAAAGAAACTATAGCATTTGTGCTCAGGCAGACCAGGTTCTGATTTTAAAAATCAACTTTATGTATTACTTTTCCTTTGAAGTTATTTAATCCCTTTTATAATCTGACTAGGACTTGACATCTTGCATAGAGGGTATATTTTAGAATAATTTTATTTTAGTTCTATTTCTATTCTTGCACTGTTGCCTACCATTTTAGTAATCTCCACATACTTATGTGAGACATTTTTAATTTGTCTAAATGATTACCTGGCGCAGAATGTGAATGTCTAGTTGCTATAGGTACACATATTACCTTTCTGTGCTTGGAGAAACATTTTGGATGTCCCCATTTTACATGATGAAAAGACTCTATCTGTTATCCTTTTTCTTCAAACTTATCTTCATTTTGTAGAGAGACACTATTTTGATACTGCTTAATACAGAGGGCACACTGTACTCTTGTGTTTCTCCTGGACACCTACTCTCACGCAGTCTTGCCATAATGCTTTGTCAGCCTTTGATTAAAGCAAAGTAAAATTCAAAGGATCAAAGGGCAAATCAAAACCGTTGCTGCTTTTATGCACACTAAAGGGAGACATACAACAGTCATCTGTCATGAGGCTTAGTGCAGAAAGGAACAAAGTATGAGTGTGAGCGTGGTACTGAGGGTACAGAGAATACCATAGGGTGCCCAGGGTAGTACTTATTATTAAAGAATGTTACCAAAGGTGGGATATCAGTGAGTACAAGTGATATCCTAAGACTGGCACAAACATAACTTGAGGCACAGTCCTAAAGATATGTGAATTAATTTATTAAATAAGGTCTTAAATATAGAGGGGAGGGAGGAGAAAGGTGTAAGAAACCACAGACACATCTGATCTGTTTCTTTTCTTTTAGAATTTATCTTTCATGCTTCATCTCAATAAGTGTAGGAAATAAAGGTGCAATTGCATGACAAGTAAACACACACACACGAGCTCTGGTCCAGAGGATGCAGGTCACAGTACTAATGATATACTGGGAGGGGTTGCTCTGTGGGTTAGCAAACTAACCCCCTGGGAAACTTAGAATTGCACTTTGCTTGCCAGCCTGTATTTTCACTAGTGTGACCTGTGCTAACCATCCAGAATCTGTTTTGTTGCTTTCAGCCCGAAAGCTGAATGTGAAATTGAGTAAGCTTTTTGCAAGTAGCTTTCCCTGCCCTGCCCTGCCCTGAGTATTTATGCCCGTGTACTAAATCCATATAGCTTGGCAATGCTTTGTAACACAGAATTGCTTGGCTTCCTCCCTCTCCTTATTTTGTATTTTTGTAGCTATAGTATTCAGTAGTTTAAGATCAGGACATTAGTTTTGTCACTGACATCACTAAGAGGCAAGGTCAGTTCTTAAAAGTTCTCATTCCTGGCACTGGGTTGTGCTGTTTTAAACCATGTCTTCCTTCTACAGTTAGATGATTAAAAAAAAGGTACCCCCTCTGCATTTAGGTCATGAGATTCAGCGTAAGTAGTTTCAGACAGTGCCAAAGGCACAGAAAATTGGATGGGAAGGACATCTTGGGAATTGTCTTTTGCTCGCTGTCTGTGGCTCTGGTGCTTAGTGATTAGCTACAGCCATGATTGCTATTTTCCCTGTTTCTTGTTGTGCATTAAAATTCAGGGCAGAATATCATTATGCTAGGACTGTCCCCAAGTGTGGCCTGGAACATCTGATCACTGCTTTCTGGAAGGGGTGGTGTGCCTTCCTTCTTGGTACAATCTGTTGTTCTGTTTTATAAACTTCTAGTTATTCAATGTTACAAAAACAATAACAAAAGGCATTAAAAAACTGCTATGCATGTGATGACTTTTCAACATAAAGATTTATATTCTCACAAGGTTATTATTACAAAAGCTTCAGTTCTGGCAATATTTATTTCTTGCTTCAAAAAAATCTGATGTTCAGCTTAACAGGTACCAATTTCTACTTAGTATTTAGACATACTCATTGGTGAAATCCAATAGTTCAGAAGAGAAAGCATTATAAAGACAACAGCAACGATTTTGGTTTGCGTTATCATTCCTACTGCATAATTTTTCAACAGTGAAGGCTTTAACAAAGCCTTTTGAAAAATTAATCACTACTTCTATTCTGTGCATAGATAGGATGAGTTTGGGAAAATTAAACCCTGTGAGTGTTCCACAATTTAAAGAATGGTTATTCAAGAGTATGGGATGGAATAGGTAGTCATGTCAAGGGAATATCCTTATCACCACTACTCCCTTTGCAATCACATGTGGTATGGAAATACAATTAACCATTGCAGAGTTCTGCTTGGTTTTGTCAAAATTATTCTGTTTTTCCAAGAGGACAGTACCCTATACTTAGATTCAAAATATAAATTTCAGTGCAGAGGGGAGGTGATATTGAATGTGTATTTTCACTTCAATTTCTCTTTAATGCTTTCATTTTATTGCTTTAAATATTGATCTATATTTTTATGTTCAGTAACTTGAACCTAACTTCTTAATATTTTATCAGGGAAAAATGTGCAACTTTAATAACCTCAGAAATCTTGTGGCCTGTGTGATGTTGGAGATCAGATTACAAATTTAGAAGCAATGGCTTGGCTTTTCTATGGGTATAAACAGGGATGTGTTAAACAAAACAGAGCACCACATGCATCTGGCTGTTTAATACAGTGATGTTGTTCAGATGAAAGCTTTCAATAACTCAGTCGCTCTCATTGCTTCTTATTCATATGAGTGAACTTGTTAGTGCATGCCATGAACCATAAAAAGCTGGAGACAATGAGATTAATATACCTATAGAAAGTAAGCTTTACCAACATGTTTTATATATAAACTGCAGAGAGATTCACATACATTCACTCTGCAACATACATCATCAGACACCCACCGGAGTGGGACAGACTCTCAATGTGGCTATCAGTTAAAGGGCACCAGTGGCTGTTTTTTAGCAGGTGAGGATCTGTTTCATTCTGTCCATCCAACACACATTGCCAGGTTTGAGTGGAGGAAGTAATTCAGGAAGTTAGTGACAGAGGTGGAAGGACTCTCCCCTTCCTCCTTCAATATTCAGTGAATCTCCTCTTGAAAAGTCCTGAAAAGAAACAGAGCAAGGAGAGACAGGCATGCTCACAGACATGCACGTCTTACAGAACCCAACTTCATCTGCAAGGGCTGGTTCCTAAGCATCTGTCTCAAGATATGCCTCCAGGGTGTGAAAGCCTTTACAACATGTAGCTTGCCCATTGACCAGATAAAAAACATACTTAAGCAAAAAAACCCCCACAAAACCCAACCCCAAACAAAAAAACTCATTTCCATCTATGTCCTCTAAGAAAGGAATATACAAAAGTTATTTCTGCTGTTCGAGGCTTGAAAACAGCTTTTCAGTCTTAAGCACAAAACAGACGACAGAGAATTTAAAATATGAGACTGTCTAAGAGATCGCACCGTTTTTCCTATGTAGCTGGTAAGCTTTGATGCTATGCTTATAAACTAAGGCTTATAAACTGAGGCTCATGCAAGTAACCTAGTAACTTGAAGAGATGAATGAATGAATGAATGAATGAATGAATGAATGAATGAATGAATGAATGAATGAATATAAATGCAGTGGTAGCACAGCTTGGTAAATTCACGTCAACACTTCAACTCTATTTATTTCTTGTATGGTTGAAGGTTTCTGAGAAAATTACAAGACAAGCCAGCGTTGGGTTAAGCATCTTCTGCTGAAGACCCCTGCACTCTTGAGAAGGTTGTGATTCTCTAAGATGAAGGAGTTTGTGATAGAAAAAAGAAATACAGATCCAGAGTGAGACAAATGGTACCATTGTAGTTGCAGCACCATGAAGTACTTTCCAGTTTCAGCTGTCCACTGTAAATAGTAGCCTCCTGTGTTAACACAGTACAGTTAAAGTGTTCAACTCGTTCTCTGATAAACTGTGTGGCCACATCTCCATGGAAAGCCATAGGGAGTGTGTTATGCTCTGAGCAGACCCTGAAGACTTTCTTCCAGCTGTCATTTCCAAGAAGATAATAATTCATGCCCAATGAATTCAAGAGGAGTAACCACTCATTTATTTCTTTTAATTGTAAAATTTACCACAGTTTTAATTTTCATCCAGGCCAGAGCCTAAAAACTTCTACTTTGGTTTGATGAGAGTTTAGCAAAGAGCTTGTTAAGACTGTAGGAGCCCTGCTTGATTTTGGATCAGAGTCTAGTTTATTGCAGAGTCACAGGTGACTAAGAATGTCCAATTCTGTGTCACATATTTAGGTTTTACTCACTTGCTTTAATTTATGCAAAAATTGAAAAAAGCAGCGGGCAGACTGAGCACAAGCATGCTGACATACCTTGGTTGTGTCTCAGCACAAATTCTGGAATGATGCTTTTAACCACATGGAGCTATTTTTCTGTGACTGTTTTTCTTTCTACAAAAGGATATACAATACAGCTCAGGAGTTGTAGTTTATTGCTGTAGTTTATTGCTGAAATGGAAATAACACTTGAAGTTCAACAGCTAATTTAGCTTGCTACCAGTTAGGAGTAATTCAAAGTTCTTGACCTCTTTTTTGGTAATTAATGTATCATCAGCAAAGTGTTTGTGCAAAATGATGGCCATCCCCACTGGGGAAAATATGTAAATGATAGATGTTACTTAGATACATCATATCTCATCTAGACAAGACAAGCTCTTAGGTGAAAGACCTGTCATGCTGAGGCTTTGCACTGTGCCAGGCACAAGTCTGAGACACAGGTCAGGTCTGAGCTCCAGGTAGCAATGCAATATGAACAGCAGCAGGAATACCTTCTTCCTTTTGGCGTTAGAATGTGAAAAAGTCTGGTTATTTTCTGAGTCTAATCCTGAAGCAGAGCATCAGCAAGACTTTCAAAAGTCCCAGTAAACTTAAGCCAATGGGGAACATAGCTAAAAAATTCCTGTTCCTTATTTATAGCTTCATATGTCTTACTGAATAAAGTAAAAGTCACTTTAAGTATGAGAAATCACATTCAGTATTGCTGAAATGCAGAGTCAACACACTGGCAACATACCTTCAAAGTAAACTTTAATATGTATAGAAGCTTCACGATAAACATCAGAGCAGGGCTGAGCTGTGCTTCACTCTGAAAAGTCATCCGTCTAATGGCTGTGTCTCTGAATCAGATATTTTAATCCTCTTAGAAGACTTAAAATGATCCACTCTGAGAGTTACTCTGCCATTTCTATATTTAACTAATGGCAAAACTTTAACTGGAAGTTCACACTGTATAAAATTCTGATCATGAAGTCTTTTAATGAGAGAAATTTGTCCATTTTACTGGGAACCAAGGAAATAGGACTTTTAAAGTTTAGGTTAAGACTTTTGAAGATGGGTGATAGATTTTGTTACCTTTGAAAAATCTAAGTTATTTGATTTATACGTAAGAAAACTAAATATAAAACTTCATAGACTTCTCATTCAGATATCTCTATGCTTGACAGAGCAGGCTCCTACATTTATAAGCTTTTTAATTTCACTGGTATTAACATGGAAGTCACAAATGCAGTGACAAATATAGAATGATTACTATGGCAGCCAATTCCACAATCATCTCACTTAGCCCCCAGAGCCAAGTGATAATAACTAGACACAGGCATGCTACCTTGCTGGACTAACAGATTTTACTCAAGTACCTGTTCACCCTTCGTCATGCCCACGTTGCCTGTGGACATTTACATGTGCATTTTTTTGCCAGAACAAATACATGGCAAGTAGGGCAGATTCAACCTGCAATGCACAGCAAGCCTTGTGACTCAAATTTTCCTTCAGTCATTGGTGTAACAGAGCAACAATTTTTCTAGTAGCATTTTCTTAGTTATGCTGTCACTGTAAAGACTTTATTACCACTTAAAATAGCAGTGTATGCCAGACTCCTGACCTACCAACCAGGAGAGCGGTCCTTTGATTTTGCACCATTGATACACTAATGTCAAACTGTTATTTTTAAACACTTGGAACGTACCATGCCACCCAATCTGATATTAGCAAATCTTGCCTAGGCGATTTCTTTTCTTCTGCTGCTCCAGTGGAGCAGTTCATGCTGCTTTTTCCTGCCTTTATCACAGATTTAGCATTTGAGATACAATAAGGAAAAAATGTGGTTTTATTTAAAAATGGACTTGAGTTCTAGATATTTTTAAGTATGGTCATTAACAATTTTTAGAAATAGCAGATAACCTTACTAGTATAAAACAAATAAGGTCAAATAAGCTTAAAGGAGAACAATTTTCCCCTCTTTGAGAGAGTACCAGTTTGGCAATGGAAACAGTACAGCATTCAAAGAAAAAATGTACCCTTTTTTATTTTATTTACTGAAGCCTGAAGATGCGGTAGAGATTTTACTTATCAGTCTTTGAAAATAAAGTACATGATCATTCAAATACAGACCCATGATGCATTCATATAATTTGAATGATATACCCAGACAATTTCTGACCATTGATTCATGGCCAGATCTGCTTAGGCTAACTTGTAATGACTATATCAGCAGAACCGTAATACACAGCTGCCCTTTCTCTTCAATTAAAGAAGTCAAATAACCCCAACACCTAGAACTACTGTATGACTGATGGGCCTAAGGCTACACCTGTTTAGCAGGCCTGACCTCAGCCCCGTCTGGCATGAGCAGCACACTCAGCTTGGTTTCCAAAAGTGGCATCCTCAGATGCACTGAGTCATCTCTGAACCTGTGGGTGAAGACGATAGTGATGACAGTGCTCCTGGAAACATTTCTAACTTCCCACTCAGTGAACAAAGTTCCCTATCTTGTTTGGCAATACGATAAGCGGGGCTACATTGAACCTCAGGGAAAGGAAGTTCTGGAAGGCTGATATTTTCAGCAAAATAGTATGTTTTTCTTCCCATCTCAAGGAGGTTTTGAAGCTTTCACCCATTCATCCTGCGTGCAGGTCTGCCTTCTGGCCTTAAGTGACAAAATTACTCTCTTGCTTATACAATAAGATGTTCATGCTCCTGCTGAAAGAACCGACTCCTTTTTTGCACTGACCTATGCTCCTGTTGGGGTCTGTGAAAGGGATTTATCAGGCAAAAGTCCAAGAACCTCTTTCTTCCCTTGGCCTGTACTGCCCACCCCCCATTTGCAATGCACAGGAGGCACATCATGGTGAACAGCAGCTGTTCAGGGACCACATGCTGCACCTTGCAGGAGATGAAGATAGGGTATCTGCATGTGATGGGGCAGGTGATAGGCATCTCAGCAGAGGGAGAGATAAGCTGCAGAGAGAGACCTTGTTACCCTCCTTCACAGCCTCCTACAATCCTCTCAAAGTCATCCCTCCCAAACATCCCAGGAGTCTCATGAAATGGGTAGCAGATCTCACTACAAGTAACCTTGGACCACACTAGTGGTTGATCCTTTTTCTACTGTCTTGGTGAGGATGGCAAGTCCTATGTGGTGGCTATTTCTACAGCAGCAGTAGTTCCCTTTCTCCAGTCTTCTTGTATTTCTGGTGATGCTTCTGCCTGCTGGGTCTGATCATGGCTCTTTCTAATGCAGCAGTCTCATCAGTGGCAGTTCCAGTTCCATGCTTTAAGGCATTCTTGCCAACAGTGTCATGGAGCTGCTCAGCTCCCTACAGACAAAAAAGACTACAGTTTGCAAATGACCGTTGTAGATTTTAATACTGCATTCATGCCACTTGCAAACATGGGACTTGTAAATGAATCTCTGAAGCACTGTAAAACCTCCAGGGACTGCAGAAATCTAGGCAGGAACTGCAGCAATAAAAACCCCACATACTCTGCCATTTTACAGTTGCTACAGTTTTTGTGGCATGGTACAATACTCTTCAAATTGATAAACTTACTTTAAAAATGTTTCCTTGTTTTTGTATAGACAAACAAGCTACAACCCTTATAGAATTTTCTTGGAACAGAGCTTCCCAATAAAAAGTTTGGAATATGATCCTCTCATATCAGCTTCACCTCAGCTATGTCTGACTCAGTTGTGAATCTTAAAGAGTCGTTTTTTTAGATGTCTTTTTTTAAATATCTTTCCAATTAAATAATTGAATTGAATGCAAAATGCTGTGTTATTGAGGTTTAGGTCATGTATGGCTCTACCATGCCAGTAACTTCAGTATCCATCAATGCGTTGACAGTGGATATCCAAATAAAATTTCAAGATATAGATGTGCTCTTCCTGCTGAGACACTGAACAAAATACTCAGGGCTATGTCTCCTCTCTCTGAAGTAGGGAGCTTCTCACACTTGGTCAGATATTTAGTGCTGATGGAGGGATTACACAGAAGAATTAATGTAAACAGACATATGGCAATTATAACTAGGGTTCCTGAAGTAAGCGTTGATGTTTAATGTTCCATGTGAACTGCAGAAAAGTAGGTTACTCCAGATAGAGTACTCTCAGATGTTCTCCACTGTGTGCAGGAAAACACTGGATGACAGAATTCCCACTCAGCAAAGCAAAGGGGTAGAGGACATTGTACATAGCCTACCTTTAGAAAATATGACATGGGTATAAAATCTCTCAGTGCTTGTGCTTTCTGCACAGGGATTAATTAAATCTGATTAAGGTTAATAACTAGGAATTGGTAAATCTCAAAGTTTACAACATCTAGATTTTATCTGAATGAGCACCTTTTACTTCAGAGGCCAATTATTCTGCTTTCCTAAATGGAGATTAATTGGGTGACCTGCTCCCAGGGCATATGGCCTAGTGACCCTCTGCTCAGCTTCAAAAGGGCTGTCTTCCAGGACGCATCATGAAATCCTTAACTGCAATCTGCTGCTTTTTAGTTCTCAGGGGAAGGATTTCACAGTATTGCTGCATCTGGTGAATGAGTTTTCTCACATACCAAGCAGATTTAAAGCATGTTATTTAAATGGCAAGGGCTACTGTGTCCTACTGCACCAGGATGAGGGAATGAACTGTCCTCTTTCCCTGTGAAGAGCTTTGCCTTTAAGCATTTCACGAGTGATTTCTTTTCTAATCAAATGGGGTTTAGTAAACCTGTTTAAATACATTGCTTCCCTTGCATATATAATGCAGAATGCCAGAAAGCAATTGGTGTCAGTAGCCTCTGTCCTGGACACTTAGTACTTTCATCCATAAAGCACTTCACAAACATCAGCTAATCCTCGTAATGTTCTTGTAGGTAAAGCATTAGAGCTAGGTAAATAACTCACTACCAACAGTTTAAAGAATTAAACCCCTTTTTGCATGTAAACTATTGCCAAGCCATTGTGGTATTTTTTCCTCTCCAGTCCCCACTGTCTGCAGCACTGTTTGCAGAATATGTGGAACTGGGGGCTCTGGGACTCTTTCTCAGGAGACATGGCACTATTTGATCCCTTGACCACATATGGAAATTTTATCCAGCAAAAGTGGATACTGCCAGCGCCTCTTGTTCAAATTCTTTGGGAAACCTGCACCATCTTAAGCATATGGTTTTGTGGATCAGTTGAAGAGCTGCATGCTGTTCAGTGAGAGATTTCCCACTTCCCGTCCCACTGGCCACCCTGCTCATGGCCATGCGTTCCCACCAGTTGTCTTGGTCTGGCTCTGGTGATCACCAGACCTGTCTGTGAACTGCCATGGACCTCCCTGACAGCAGAAAGCAAAAGCAGTGACAACTCTGGCTAGTCAACTGCTGTGTTAGCACATTAAATTGGCTCATAGAAAAGAGTAAGGAGTGCCAGAGCTGGCACAAAGGAGAGCAGGAGACCTGGGTGGTGAGAAGAGAGGCCAGGGGGTGAGGACGGCAGGGCCAGCAGTGGGCAGGAAGTGGGCTCTTCTGAATGTGTCTCCTGGTCAGTTCTTCTGTGTGGCAGTGGGAACAAGCGATGCTTTTGTGCCGCTTCCTTTACACTGATGGTGTTGAGCAGTCTTAGTGCTGAAGAAAATAATGGAGAAAGAGGAAGATAAAGTAAGAAGAAAAAAGGGAAAGGATTCTTACAATATTTGACCAACGGGTTTCTTACCTTCTTTGTTAGAAGCAGGAAATCACACTGTACTTTTTTTATTTATTTAAGGAAACATTGGCATCTGCTGATTTCCCATAACCAATCAATGCCCTCAAGCCTTTGCATTGTACCATCACTGGTAGTCCTCAGACAGAAAATTCATGAGTGCAAGACAGATGGGACAGTCCAGAGCTGAAGATAGAAGAAAGTAGTGAAGTGTATAATTTCCTAACAACTCTTCATCATGTTGTGAATATAATTGAAAATCAAAAATGTAGCTATGCATAATGTGAGGCCAAATAAGTATCATCTATTGCTCTCTTTAGATATTTGCATGGAATTTTATTTACTTTTCCAGCTTATCAGCATAAATGAATGCAGAAAATAATTCTGTAAATCCTATAGCCATTACATGACAGAAAAATACTAAGTTAAATATGTATTACTACAAATACGTTGCTCTGGATTGATTGCCTTGTTTTGGAAAGCACTTGTATATGAAATATTTGATGAACAATAACAATAAGAAGCAAGCAAACCAAAACCCAAGAGAAGAAATAAATCTGAAGGAAATAGAGTGCAGCAAATAAAGTACAGAAAAATAAAAGAGCTTTTGTCTCCAGGAAAAAATGGTGAATCTTGTTAGTCAGTTGACTCATAGTCAGATTGTTAGGGAATTTATTATTTGATTCAGCAAATTGCTTAAACATGTCCCTCTGCATATGAGTAATCCCACTGGGAGTACTTACATATTTAAGTTAAGCATGTATTTAAATCGCTTGCTGAATCAGGGCCTTCTGAAAGTTATGGTACATGAGTAGAGAGTAACATTTCTTGGTGTGATGCTGAAACAGCTGCATGTTCTGTGCCAGATGCAATTCTTAGAATTGCCGCATCTGGTCACATATATATGTTCTGTTTTTTGTCTGCATTAGCAACATCTGCAAGTTTTGCTCCTTTTAGCTGGGAGTGAATCCAGTACTCTATTTTGGGAATTACTTTGCTGCCAAAACACCCCTAGCAAACTACCTCCATTCATAACAGGAGAGTTCATATTCTGTTCTTATAAACTTTTTCTTAATTATAAAGAGCTTAAAACTCTTTGAATGGTACTATTAAGTCATTGAATCTCACTCTTTTTTAGCTAATTACTAACATTATTTCTATTTTGGGGGGGTATATTTTCATCTTTGGAATTCAATCAGATTTTCTCCTATAAAGCCAAGTTTCATCATTATTCTGTGCTAAAGGCTGAATTTTCAAGCATGCCAATACAGCTGGCATGACATTGGCCTTCCTAATTCAAGGACACAAAGGATTACCCTAAACTATAAGCAGAAAAGATCCACATTTGTTCTATTAATCAAGGTTTTTCTTTTTTGTCAAACGTGATTCTTACTTGCCTCACAGCTAGGTCTCTGAGCAACTCAGTGTTTCCTGGAAGCCCTTTGGTCAGTAAGAGCTGAGCATTGAACCATGCAGTTCGTCACCTGCACCTGCCATACTATTTACAGAGCCAATAGATGGGAACAAAATAATGCAGACCAGTAACTATTAACAATTCACCCAGAAGTGACCACTGACATATAAGATATCACCAGGATGACTTCAGCAAAATGCCATCGTTTCAGTTCATAAGCAGTTACAGGCTCTCTTTCTCTCAGCTCTTGCTTCCTCCACAGATTTTTCTCCAACTATTAAAAAAAATAACAAAAAGAAATCAAAACAAAGTTTTGGAAGCCAGAAGGCACTCTATTCTCTATAAAGCATGTGGTGTTTGTTGGTGTGGCAGCAATGATGGGAGTCCTGGTTTCAGGAATAGAAAGAAACAATGGAGTGAGTAGTTCCTTGGGCAGAGGAAGCAAAAAAGCCTGGCTTTCAACATATGTCCCTCTCTCTCAACTGTTTGAGTCTCTGATTGCCTAAGAATAAGATAGTGATCTGTCTTCTTAACAGTGGGGAACTAATGGACCTTTAGCTTGCTGCCTCGTTTTCACCAAACTCACAGAATCTTTGTCAAATTTGATTGAAATTCAGCAATGGATTAGAAAGCAGGAGACCAGCTTGTACCTACAGATGCAGAATGAGTGATGAAACAAGCCTCATTTCGGTGGGAGATTAAGCTAAAATCCTCCCACTCAATGAGATGTCTCTGAGGTTTTACTCTAGGAATTGAGGCAGTCAGGTCTGTCATAAAGAAAAACTCCAAAATCAAAACCAAACAGAAAATGTCAACAGAGGCAGCCTTTTAGTGCATAAATTGAATATTATGGATGTTAAAATCAGGTGGTGGAAACGAACATGCCACCTCACAGTGCCTGCAAGAGCTTTTGTGCCACATTAGCAGGTGAGTACGGCTGAGGGCAGCAGGGTCTTTCCTCCAGGGTTGCCCATGGCGGGTGTCAGGTTGAAATACGGATGCTGGAATTGTTTGAGGCTCTGTGCAAGAGCACAGCCCCTTACATTCACACAAGACTTGCCCAACCTCATCCTCATTTTCTGACAGCCTTAGTTTAATAATGAATTTTAGACAGGGCTTGAATGAAAGATGCTTTATAATATCCTGCAAAGTCCTGAGTGACTCCACTGAAGGTTTCATGATGTCTTTGATGAAAGATCCCTGGCTATGTAAAAATCTTTCTTGATTAGTGAAGTCAGCTGCTGTTGGGATGATTTGGGTGGATTTATTTCCTCTTTTAAATTCAAATTACCTCCAAATAAGTTTTCAAGGCACTGCCTATAGATTAAAGGATAGGAGGAATGTGACACAGAATATTTCAGTAGAAGATTTTCCTCAGAAAACTAATCACTTGGGATTCTAGTTCTGCTAAATGAGTTATCTGAACAGGCCAGAACTTTTAGCTGCAGTATATATCTGACCCAAAAAGTTATGGAACAGTCAACATCCCACAGAATGCAGTGCTCAACAAGGGCACGCTGTGCTTCGTGAGGAGCATTTGGGATATTGGAAATCAGATCTTTTGCTCCCTCATGCCTCGTTGACGGTCCAGCCTTCCTCCTGCAGCATCCATCCAGGAGGCATTTTCTCATTGACACTCAGGGAACAGGAGGGACTCGGCAGGACTTGGGAGGTGTCACAGCTGGTTCGTGCGGCTGACTGCCCAGCAGCAGCCCTCATTCCCCCACTCCCAGGTGCTTGCTGGGGTAGCTGGGCCGCTGCAGGTGTAAAAGGGAGGGCTCTGCTGCTGCTGGGGGGATGCCTGAAAACAAGAAAGATCCTTGGCAGATGTAAGCAAAGGGTGGTGGCAAAGAGTGGGGGAGATACACGTGTACCACAGAGATGCAAAGAAATGAAAGGAGGGAGACTGGCAGCTTGAGATCTCAGAGGGAGAAGATCAGGCAGAGGAACAGCCGAGGAGCTCTGCAAGCACCTGAAAAGGAGAAAGCAGGTTTACAGATTGTCCCACTTCTTCAGGAACCCGCATATGCAAGTCTCTAGCTCATTTTGATTTTACATCTTTTGGAAAGTCAGAGCTGCGAATAAATTGCTATAGGACACTCATCTAGCCTCTTGATTTATTTTCTTTAATGGAGAGGTTTAAAAAGAGGCATCTCTTTCAGCACTTTGATATGAAATTGAATAATTTGAGTATATGGGAGGGCTGCATTTAAAAATATATTTTAACAGAAAGGAGGTAGTAAATAATAAACACATCCATAGGTTTGGGCTCTCTTATATAACAGAAATATTGAGTACATTTTTGTATAGGTTCAAAAAGAGTGAACTTTTTTCTATAATAAAATTCTCTTCTGCCAGTTTAAACATGTTTTATGAACTGACTTTAGGGCTCTATGTAAATCTGCTCAGGATTCTGAGAAAGGAGAGGGTTATTAATCTGGAAAAAGTGTCTTTGCTTAGAGCCAACTTTAGAATCTGTTTAAAATAGGAATTTTTAACAAGTGAACAGTATTCCCTCAGTTGCCCTTAGATTAGCTTCCTTTCATGGGTACTGGGCAGAGTCAGTACAATTTCACTCCTGGAAAAAAGTTTTTACATCCCTGAACAGATATTAAACATGATCAGCATAACATCAGTGAATTTGATGAGATTCAGCCCACACGGTTTGTTCCTCCAGAGCTGACAGAGCTTTTACTGGCCCTTATATCCCAAACTAATAAAAAAGAAAGACTGAATGAACTCCCATGACTGAAGCAAATAAAGCCAAATACCAGACAATTTTAACAAAAATAATAAGGTTTCAGTCATTAGTGAACATTGCACTTCTGTTGAAATGAAATGTTCTCAGTGAGCCAAGCGCAGGGCCTGTTTAATTCAATATTATTGCCAAATCTTTATTGGCTATGGAGAACCCTATCTTCAAATGTTTGCACCTTGCTAGTATCCTCCAACCTCATTTAGAGATACTGTCACATTATATTGCAAAAGTACCCACTTTTAAGGGGTGCTGCCTGTGTCAGGTTAGGGTTTTCCTTCACAAAAATGAAACAGTTTTCCTGAATCTGAGTACATGTTATACTGATCCCGTGATTTCAAATTGGAGCCGATGGATCTACCCATTTCTTTTATATTGTGGCATGATTTTAAGTGTTTGATTGTTTAATTTACTAAGTGAAATTGAAATAAATTAGCTTGATAGTATTTAAGTTGAAACATTATTTTAATTGTTTAATTCATATAAGCGAGGCAAATAAATGGTGTTTAGCTGTTCTTTCGAATCCTTGACATTTGAGCCTACTAGTTTCCCACTCCTGACAGTCATGCTGGTAGCTCATATAATTTTAGCTGTTGTATAATGTTGCATTTTCCTTTTAGTTTTCCCCCAAGGTAAAGCTAAAGGGTATGCAAGAGGTAGAAGAGTACCAGGTCATAGCACATCTCCCTGCTTTCTTCAGGCCACAGCCACCCTGATCACAGAAGCCACCATGGAGTGGGAAGGCACCCAGCCTTCCTACTAACATCAGATTGTAAAATCCTTTGCAGAGTCTGACAGACTGGTTTATGCTATGTATTTTCAGCACTGGCCTTTAACTTAAGCCCAATAACTCCTTTGACTAAGGCACATGCAAAATGCTTGGATCCAATTCCATATGTGACCCAGGTCCTTTTCCCCTTCTTTGTCTCCCATGCCCATCCTTTTCTATGCTTTTATAGAGCTGTCATCCTTCATACCTCAAACTGAACCGGAGGAACCACGATGGTTAGCATACATTCAGCTGTCAACCTCACTTTTCTGGCCCTTCCATGTAGCCATCTTATACCAATATTCAAAACTACACTGCTTTCCTTTTCCAACGTATCAGTGTCTTCTGCTATTCTAAGACATGTCATTCAGGTATACCTTTCTGTTCCAGTTCCACAATGGTGGCATCTGAGACATTTATGCATTTACTGTGTTTTAACATTTAAAGAACATGTCTTACTTTGTGTTGCATCAACTTCACAAAGAAGTGTAAAATCTAATCACTGCTGCTCTGTGCACCCTGTTCCTTTATCAGATCTTTACAAAGGCTATGGCTAACATGGATTCATCCTTACTGTCAAATATAGATGGATAAGGATAGTAACAGCATTGTTTTGTCTAAGTCTTATATTGCAGAAAAACTAATTTTAGGGTGATGCTGCATCTGTTAGGGTTAGCATTTCCCTTTATACTAAAATCCATAAACAGGTTGTCATTAAGTTGTTCAAGTTTTGCATAGTGGACAGGAATGGTGGTTTTTTGCTCCTTTGTTCACAGTTGTAGCATGTCCCTTTATGAAGACTAGGTCAGGTGCAGCCCCTTGGAGGGTAAAGCAGATGGTTCCTGTCTATCCAGCAGCTGGGCATACGTGGGTGGAAAGACTTTGCAAGACAGCTGAGTGTGGCACGTAGAAGAGTTACAGCATAGAGCTGGGAGCCTGCAGCTCAGGAGAAGCAGAAAGACAGACTTCAGAGGCTGGTAGAAAGGAGTCCCTAGGGATCAGGGGAGATTAGTCAAATTTGTGACAATCTTAGAAAGTCGATGAGCTGGCCGAAACCAAGTCTGTAACTGAGGAAGACATGTTTAGGAAACCTTTTTATTTCTGCTCTGCTTGAATCGGTCATTTTCAGCTTTTTTCCATTCTTTTTTTGTTTTGTTTTGGTTCAAGCTCTAGTAAAACATTGCTTTCTGAGTTTCAAAGTCTTTTGGTCTTCTTTGGGGATCTCATTATAAAGAAAAGGTCTAGGCAGCTCCATTGAAAAACATTGGCTGATTTTGGCTTGTCACAGTTAGGTAGTTAGGAGACACTAAATATCTCCCTTGCTTATATGCTTCAAACTGCTGCTCATAATGAGTTATTTCAGTGCAACAAAAGACAGGATTTGATGAAATTCAGTATTTGTACCATTTGCACAACTTAATTATTGTACCTTACAAAGCCTTTGTGGACTAAGCTCTATTAAAAAATCTGCAACAAGCAGTAAATACAGCAGTACTGGTTTTGGACTATCAGGTCTGTTTGGGATTTGGAAGTTTCTGCAGTTGGTACCTCAAGAGGAGTCTTAGATCCATATTTTATGTTCTTACCTAGATTACTAGTCCTTTGGGGCTGGCAGTAGCAAGCCTTCACTGTCTTCTTCCCTAATAACTAAGAGTAGGTAAACCTGATCTAGTTAGGCATTGCCTAGCTGTTGCTCGTTGTGCCTTCAGATTGTAAATTTGCCCCTGATTTGGTGTTTGCTCCTTGTCCTGGATCCTGCAGTGTTGATTTAATCTCCTGGTATTTGACTGCTGGCCACTTCTTTGCCTTGCTTTCTGGGTTCATGTAGTTCCTGATATTGGTAGTTGGTGCTGATGGTCCAGCCACCACCAACTCCTTGTCATGCAGACTGGTGTCTCCACAAGGGTGTCAGGATCTTGGCATGTTATGCTGAGCTATACACTTCACAGGCTAGTGGGTGATAGGTAGATTTAAATACAATACAATACAATACAAAAATAATAAAATAAAATAATAATAAATAATACATAGTAGAAGTCTGTGTTGTACATTACAATGAAACTTCCCCATCTGGTCCATCATTATGGTATTTATGAAACATATAAAGAGTATTTTTAAAATAACATTCATTTCATTAAGCACAAGATTTCCTTCCCTCTTTGGAGTCCAACCCTAATGTGTAGTTGCTGATTCACTGGGAGAAAGATTAGTTTCTCAGGCTGAGAAGCCATCCCTTATGTGTTGACTTATCTTCTAAAGTGAAAAAGAAATGACCAGCCCTTAAATAATTAAACCAGAGTTTGGTGCTCAAGCTCTTGGCAAATGGTAAGAAAGGTGACCCACAAAGACTTTGTAAACATCTGCTAAAGAAAGATGTGCAGTGATACAAAACTGGGAAAAGATAACAGCAATAATATCCAGGTGGCTCATCTAAAAATGATATGTATGCAGTCTGCTTTTATGTGAAGCAACCCTTAACTGGAGGAAAAATAATCCAAGCTAGGGATTCTGAGGAATAAAAGCAGCAAATGCACCATGACTAGAAACAAAACAAAACTAAACAAGTGAGCTCACCTGCAGAATAAAAGGCTGTAATTCGTGTTTGATGTATCCTGCTCTCTGAGATTGATGCTGGTTGTGGTAATGGAGGAAGGAAGAGATTTCTGACTGAAGGATGCTCAGAACACAGAGATGGGCTAAAAAATGATAGGTAGGTAGGTACGTAGGTAGATAGATACATACGTACATGTATACGTACATGCACATGTATATACAGATACATCTGGCTATATTCCTTAATAAGAATTTACTGTAGTAATGTGTCAGTGGTCTGCACTGTATCAATAAAGTCCTACCAATATATTTGTGCACTGAGAAGCACAAGATGCACTGTGTCCTGAGCTTGGAAGTGTCCATATCTTTGGTTTGAAATATGAATACTTTGTGTGTTTTAATTTGTTGTGCAAAAACCTATAAAGAGCTGTGCCAGTTCAGACCAAAATGCTAATCCAGCATTCTGTCCCAGCAGTGGCCATAAGTTAACTCCTAGGGAAAAGAACAGGTCAAGTGCATGATATTTACCCTCATACTCTCCCAGCATCCAATTATTTTCAGCTCTGAAGATTTTTTGAGCTTGGTAACCTTCAGTGGAGTTTTATTCCAAATACTTTTTCAGCCTCCCCTTGTACCTCTGTAAAATTTTTGGCATCCAAAATATCTTCTGGGAAGGAGTATGAGCACTCTGCTGCATTCTGTGTGAAGAGCTACCTCCTCTGGTTTGTCTGCATCAAGCTTCTGTCAGCTTTGTTTCATGACTGCAGTTACATCAGTGATGCACAATATCATTTTTTTAATTTATTTTTTATTTTGCAGTAGTGTTGTGTTTCTTTAAAAAGCCTCAATTGAGTGAAATTCCCAGGAGGGAGAAGACAGTGATCCGGTGTGGTGGGGAACTGATACTGTCTCAGTTCAGACCCACTGAGTGTGGCAGAGGGGAGGATGCAACTACGGAGCTGGGAGCTTGTGGGTTGTTCAGGCAGCAGACAGGCAAGTCCTCCTGAAAAACTTCCCAGGGACCAGGAGTTGCTAGGCAGATTTTGCTGCAATTCAGAGAGTCACTGAATTGTCATTGAAAATAGGTTTGAGGGACTGACTCGTTTGCAAGGACACAGTGGGAAGGAAGATTTATTTATGAACCTTTTCATTTAATTGTTGGTATTTATACTCTAGCTGGCACAGTCACTTTGGATTTTCTCTGTTCAGAAAAGTTAAGGATCTTAGTTAATACTACAGTAAAACCTTGCTTCTCTGACTTTAAAGCCTTTTGTCTTAGAGGAAGGGAGAGTTCATTGGAGATGAAAGCTTGGGCAGATCCACCTCAAAGATGTGGTCAATGTCTATTTCCTCAATAACGCTTATTAGCCATACTGTATCCTGCTTTGCCGAAAATTGCTCAGTGTTTCCCACAAGGAAATCCTTGACATCTGTTGCTTATAGCTTTTTCTTATGCCATCTCTGTGAAAGTCTGCTCATATTAACCAAGTTATAAGCATTTTAAAAAGGCCAGTGATACATCCTCAGTGAATGCTAGGATTTTTCTGAAGGCTTTTTTTGTACAGAGTATGCTCCCTCTTGAGATTGAGCATAAATTCCCTGCACTTGCGTTTCTCCGTTAATGAATCTGAGTGGCTGATTAAAGATTAGAAGTGTTATTTTTTCTGGCTTCTTTCATAAAATAATGTAACATTTCATGATTTGTAGCAGCCAGCAGGCATTTTGTGTCTAGAGGCAAAACAATCCTTCTCATCTGTGATCTAGCAATTAATATAAATGTCACTGATGACATTTTAAGGTGGCACAAATATTTGAAGTGAAAAGTAATGATTATGTGGTGCCAGCCCAATAGAAAAGTTTTACTGTTCAGTAAGCCAGCCTGTTTCCAAAAAAACTTGTCTCCCAAATGCAGACCCCACGCTTAATCTAGAGGAAGGTGAAAGACCAGCCAAAACATGTGAGAATTTAAAAGCAGAAACTTTGCATAAGTAACAGTCACAGTGGATGAGTATTCAATAAAAGGTTCCCCCAAAATTCTGTGACTAAAAAACCTTAATGGGATGCTTGGCTGTATAGATGGGGAAATAAATAGGGAGTCAGTGCTATTTCTGTGTAATGGGAATACGAATTGAGAAGCAGTTCACTACTGTTCCAGCACTAACAGATCTAAACCAATCTGATACCAGCTAGTTTTATTTTTTTTTTATTTTGATGAGTAGTATTAAAGCAACACTTTTTATATCTTTTTTTTTCATATACTTCTATACATTATTTTTGTTACCAAGCTTTCTGAAACTTGAGAAAGCTTTCTTCTGTTATTTGGCTATTTGCTGAAACCATGGCTACTCTTTTCCTTTTTTCATTGAATCTCCATGTTTGCCACCTTTTTGACTGCCTGTTCTTCTACAAAATAAACTGTAATCGGTATCCAGTACCTTACATATATTCAGCCCTAGAATTTTTGAAACAATTCCAAACTTTCTGTTTTCAAAACTGTGTCTTACCTTTATGCCCCATTCACACCCACCCACTCTGGGAATAATTTCTGCAATGTATCATTGTTATACCTTTCCTTATGCCTACGTTTTCTCTTTAAACCTTTCACTCAAACTTCAGATATCACACTCACTTGTGAGATCTCCTGAGTGCTGATGCTTCCAGGTAGTATTCCATTCAGTGGATGTGACTGTTTTGAGCAATTCCTACAAGTTACTAATCTATTTCCTTACATATGTATAGCTTTTTTTCTCCTTAGGTACTGTCAGTGAGGCTGTGCGCTAATGGTTTTATTTCTTTGCAGAAAGAGCAACTCTGCCCCAATGCAAGTTAGTGCTCAGTTCTGTGCTTATCTCTGTCCTCTTTGCATTCTTTGTTCCAGTCTGGAAAACACTGTTTCCTCTTGCAGGCTCACTTTTACTTTGCTTCTGCATGTTCCTGGATTTTGTTTTATTTTGCTTTTAAACTTAGTCCACCACGGCACCGAGGAGCAGAAAAAAGAGATATCACACTTGTAATCTGATCTCAGTACATTCTGCAGGCTGGCAAATTTCAGTTGCTTATTCTGTTATCTTTAAGTCTGGTTTTGAAAGTATTTTTTATCTCTGTTGCATGTCTCTGAGGCCCATTACAATCTGATCTTACATTAGAGATTGTACGAACCATCCAAACAGCATGTCAGACTTGCTGCACTGAAGTCTGCTATAAATGCTTGAAAAAGTCTCCCTTTTTGATTTCACATATGAAGCCAATTATCTTGCAAACAAGTCATTCTTCCTAGGAGCAGAGTTTTTTCTATATCTGTGTTGTGGCTTATTCTCTTTCAGTAAGTTTAGGCTGGTGAGTGAAACGTGTCCTGGATCCTGCAAATATAATTTGTTTGGCCCCAGTATATTAAGATAGATATAGACCTTTATCTTTCTATGCCTTTCCACAGTTTCACCTCCTTCTAGAAGAAAACAAATTTTTGCCTGAATGACTTCTAAGAGTCTGTTGCATCTGTTGCAAATTCTAGATGCATTGGTATCTTAATATGCTGTTGCATTTTGTCATTTGACACCCTTTGTTTTGTTTCATGATGCTTTTCCCCCTCCATTGAGCATGCTAGCTAATAATTATTGATGGCAATTTATAAACAGTCAATGTCAGACCATGCAACTAATATTAGCTGAGGCTGGAGCTGGGGCCAGATCCTGGGCTGCAGCTGCTTCATGCGTTAGTTCATGTGCAGCTCACAAATTGGCTTCAGAGAGGATGGACCACTTTGTCAAAATTCACCGGCATCCCAAACCACACACCTCAGTGGACTTAAGAGCACAGGCACTAATGACCGCACTAGTCCACAGCCAAATAGCATAAGAGGTGCCCAAGCTCTGTAATTAGCTCAGTGTGAGCAGTGAACCCCATTATATCCCTCTTTCAGCCAAATTAAAATAGGACTTTTTTTTCGACAATTGAATAGAGGATTAGGCAGAGTCAGGAGACATTCACTCCTCCTTAAAAATAAAAACAAAAAAGGAATCATAAGAAATTTTTTTTCCTGAACAGATATTAACCATTATCTGCATAACCATGATCAGCACAATGGCTTTGATGAGACTCAGCCCACACAGTTGTTCCTCTAAAGCAGACCGAGTTTTCTGCCAGCCATTCTGTATTCGTTACATCCCAACCTAATAAAAAAGACTGAATGAACTCTCATGATTGATGCAAATAAAGCCAAACGCTGCTACAAAAGAAAGAAGATTTCACTCATTATCAGTCACTGTTATTCTGCTGAGGGAATATTCTCAGTAAACCTCATGCAAAATATACCTAAGCCACAACTTTTCCCTCTTTTTTAATAAAAAAATTATAAATTACTAAGGAGAGATACAGTGTTGGCGTGTTTTAAAGCATCATTTAAGAACTCTGTCCAGACTGCCATGTAACACAAGTTATTCTGTAGTATGTCCTGCTCACTGCCAGTGTTGGTATAGCCAGTTCCTTCATTTCCATGGATGTTTTATCTGGATTTTCTTTATAAATTGTAACATAAATACCTAGGCATTTTAGCTGGCTCCATACAGGTCAGCTCAGGTTCAAGCAGTGTTTGTATTACCAGTGGAAACTCAAGCATATGCTTGTGTGATTTGAGCAAAAAAAGGGTAAGGGAACTTTAAAAGCTAGAAGCCACTAATTCAATCCCAAAGCATGCTGTCAATTGTTTTCTACTAGCCTGTAGGTTTAATGTTGGTCCAGAAGGATTTGGCCAGAGGGAAACTAATATCTGCTAACACTGTTGCTAACATATTGCTTTACTCATGGGTTATTTCACTTTGTATTTTATTAGCAGTGGAGCATATAGCACTGCCTATTATTAAAATTGGTGGATGTTGCCCTTGAAACTCCCCTCAGTTTCTTATAACTTTGTCAAGCTTTTAACTACTAATGTCTGTAATTTTCATACTGATAAGATGCTTGCCTCTGGCTGCTTTTTTAGGGTTTTTTTAGGTATTTATTTTCAAGATATTGCAGCTGTTTTGAGGAACAGTGCCTGAGAAACGTAGGTTATTTCACATAAGTTGAAAACCAAAATGGTACTTGACAGTCTTTTTCTTTAAGCATCAGTAATTTTTATTTTCCTTTCCTCATTACCTGAAGCAAGGTCAAGAAGTTTGGTAGGGAGAGACTGTTAAGACAGGGAGGTACATCTTGTATTTGCACAAGGAGGAAGCTGTTTAAAAATGGCTGTTTAAATATAGTCATTGCTAACAGGTGAAATTCCCCAAACTTCCTATCTATGGTGAGCACAATCCAGTGTGATGCTGTACAATGTCTGCTGGCAAGTACAGCTGTAAGCAGCAATGTATTGGCTTCGTTTGGCCAACTGGACTAGGAGTAACAAAATGGTTTCAGAGCTCTCTGTGCCATTGTGCTGGACCTCAGAAGAAAAATCTGCTTCATCTGAAAGCAAGGAAAGAAGAAACCAAGCCTGTGGAGAAAAGAGGAGTCTGTCAAGGAGCTCCTTAGGAAAGAGAAAGAGGAGAGGAGGCTGGCAAGCAATTGGAAGAAAAGATGTCATGAGTGGGATGGGAACAAAGACTGGAAATAAGGACCAACCGAGCTGGGTGAAGATGGTGAAGGAAATTGGAAAATAAATACAGTGACATCTTAGGATGCAGTGAGAAAAATGGATATTGATGAGCAAAGAAGGAGAAAAAAAGAGCCTAGAGTCCCCAACTTTAAAAACAGACTTTGTATGTGTGTGTTAAAGTGCCTTGTGACATTTGCAAAACCTGAGCTTTCCAGTTTGTAGGACATCCTGAAATTCCATGATTGGGGATGGAGGAAATGTTCTGAAAAGGCAAAGGAAACCAAAGTATTGAAAAAAATCACTTTTCAGACTGAAGTATGAAAAAAAAAGTCAAGTCAGGTGACAGGTTTCTCATGCATAATGTTCAAAAAGTTGGATGTAGTTTTGACATTTATCCCTTTGAACATTGTTACACCATAAAATAAAATACATCTGAAATAAGTGATATAACTCATAACTGTGTTATTCTGAAACTACAATAATCTAACAATTTGTAGTTAAGCAAAAAATAAAAAAATTCAAAGCACTCAAGCCAGTACATTCCTCAAAAATATTTACTTTCAATACATCACCGATTTACAAGACAAAAAATTTCATATAGGAAAGCATCAACCAGTTTTAGGTTCAATTTTCAGTTTCCTGGTGGTGTGCAATTTTTAATGAATGAGGCTTCCTTATTGCAGGATACCAGCCACAGATTTTGGGAGACATGCAGTATTTGGAAGAGGTGCAGTTAATGAATAAAGGCACTGCAGAAAGAAAATTATGTAAAGCAGGTATTCCACAGGTGGTCTTTTTACTATATTTTCTTCATTTTCTGGCAATCTGATTTGATATCCATTTGATCTCATTTGCAGAACTAGTGGTAAGTTTCAAATGCTGTTGAAATCCATGGAAACTCTCTTTTGATATGCTAGCTACTGTATACAGTAAATCCTTTAAAAAAGTAGGTCCAAGGTATTTCAAAGATAGCAACCAGAATTAGTGGGTATTTTTTACCTTCATCTCTCTGTGTTAGGTTTTCTCATCTGTAAAGCGGTGATACTGATAAAGTGATGCTAATGGGTGGCAAATGTGGTATCTCTTATTGCTGGAGTGGTGAACTGTACAACTTCAGCAGTTTTCTTTCAATGCAAGTGTTCTTTTCTGTACTGAGTATGAAAAAGTAATTGCTCTCTTTCTGTGATCATAATTCTGTAGGAGAAAGGTATGTGAACAATCTCTAGCCTCTCACAGAGAAGACTTGGAAAATATTTTTAAACTACTGAACTCAAGTCACTTAATCTTTCCCGCTTACTGCAGTGTATTGAATTTTTGAGACCAAACAGTGTAGACTTCAGCTAGTTTTATAGTCTCGGCTGTTTACAGAGCATTTATCTAAAAAAAAAAAAATAATGCACTATAGATGCTTCTTAAATTTACCATAAAATGAATAAATTTATAGGAATATTAAGAATAGATATGTGGATCTATTGTGTATTAGTTAATCACTCTCCATGAATGACTAACACTTATGACCTTTATTCTCCAATTAGGTGTATACATGCATAAAGACAAAATTGCAAGGGTTCTGTGAATAAAATATTTAACTTAAATATGAAATAAGAACCTTTCAGATATCTAACATTTGGAAATTAGAGTCTACTCTCCGAGAAAATGTAAACCTGAAATATGAGAAAACATTTCAGCATTGTATTTTCCCCAAATAAAAGCTTCTGTGGGTTGATAAAAAAAATAAATGGTACCAAATGCTGTTGCCATAATTTTTCTTCTTATTCTATCTGTGTAATGCATTAAAACTATCAATAATGACTCTGAAATTGTAAGAAGCAAGGCTAATTTGTGTTTATCAGGCTTCTCAGTTGCACAAATTGCTGTAAGATACAGCTTAAAACTTTTCCAATTACAGTCCATATTTTCTACAGTAAGCAATGAAGCTGGAGGCTTGATGGCTTCTGACTTAGCTCCCAGCCCTTATCTTTTTCTTCTGCTGTATGTTTGTGGCTGCCTTTTAAAAATTTCTTTCGGATTTGTGTCAGCACTCCTGGTACCATGTAAAGATTAGTAGTAACTCGGAGCAGCCATGTTACCTAGAGCAACAATAAGGGCCCGTTCTTCAACTCTCATCAGCTAGGAGGGGGCCACGTGGCAGCAGCACTTTAGAAGTGTCCACCTCTCTCAGCGTATTGCAGCACACTGCTATTAAATCATCTCCCATCATCTCCAGGGCTGGCTGGTGTTGCAGCACAGTCAGGGAGCTGCACAGATTGCTAGTCCTTTCTCACTTGATGCACCCATTCTGATTCACCCAGTGGGAGGATGACACCCATCTTAGCTCATATGTGCTTCCCCCCTGGTAAAAGTGCACAGGAGTGCCCTTGTTTTATTCAGTCTGCTCCTGTGTTGCTAAGACACTTTTCAAGAGGTGCCATTTATTCCTGTTGTTTGTTTATTTATCATGTGGTTTGGGCAAGAGTCCGGAGATGCAGACTCATTTGGAAAGAGGACCATCTGAGCAGCCAAAGCAAAGGAAGAGTCTGCAGGCAAAAAATGCACAAAGTGATAAAATGGCTTGCATATGGTCCCAAAATAACTTGAGGTCTGGGACAGAATCAAGGTTGTCCAGCACCCATCGCTTTTATTTACCGTCACACCACTCTACCACTGGCTAGTTTCAGAGGGTTTGGACTTCTCTGTGGTTTCTTATGTAAAACTACAGTGGAGCAAAACAAAGACAGCTGAATAAGTCTATCTGGGAACAAAAGTTTGTTAGGGCTGGCTGCTATGTTGATACAATACCTATTGCAATGGCTGCCTGGGGAGAGTGTGTTTGCAGAGTGTGGCAGCAACAGATTCTGTAAGACAAAGTATGCACATTTGACTGCTATAGTTGGCAGTTTTTCTGTCAAGTAAGCACTGGCAGAGAATATAGGGTGCTTCACCAAGAGCCAGACTTGAGACATTTTGTTCCGCTTCTGGGGTGGGGGTCTGTGTTTCTCCATGTGCTGCTCAGTGCAGTCCTGTTAAATTTTTCTTCCATTAGGATACTGCCTGTATGCAGTAAAAGCAAAACACAGTTCAAGTCCCAGATGAAAGACAGACTGTTTCATTTCATGCTGCGACCCACTGCAGCATCCTAGCAGTGCCAGGGAGGTATGAACACATTTAATTTTTTTAGGTATACTTTGAAGTCCATTCACACATGCAGCAGAACATAAAGTAAACTCAGGGCAAATGAGACTTAGGGCCATTACCTCTGTCCACGACAGTCCCTTCGCGACTCATTTTTTGTCTCTCACTTCTTTGTGGAGAGCCTTCATGTGCCTCAATGATTCTGGAAAAAAAGTGGGGATGCCCTGCCAAAAAAAAGAGACCTCTGTAGCCATCTTACTGTGAACAAAGAGAACTCATTAAGACCAAGTCATTCTTGCTTTGCCCACATATTTTGGTACGGTTAAGGCAATTTCTTTACAAAGGCAACTGCCTGGAACTGGGCTGGAGCTGATCACTAAGATGAATCTTTATTACATTTATAAGGAAAACTAAGAAGTGAGTGAAGCAGAGATAGATGAGGGAAAAAGAGAGGATCCACAAGTTGCCTCCTCCTTTGGCAATTTGCACCATCTGACACAAACAGTAGCTGCTTCATATCTAAAAGATTTGTCTCTCACTGACTTTGCATGGGAGCTGTGAAGGCAGAAAACAGAGAAAGGAGGGTACCCCACAGCACCAGTGGGATTGAGGCCAGTCAGGCCTAAGCAGGAGGCAAATGATGTTCTGTGAGCTGAGCTTGCCCTGGGCTCAGATGTGTGCTCCCAACACACCAGGCTCTCATTCATCCACCCTGGCACCTGTTCCCCCTGCAACCAGGCTATGCTGAAGAGCTGCTTGTTTAAAATCCTTGGTGGAGCTTACTGCTTGTAAGCATACAAATATTGCTCATTTTCGAGCAGCACCCCCCAATCTCCCTTGTAGTTTAGGTTCTCCGGCTTGTGGAACATGAGCTGAATTTTGAGACTCAGTGAGGACCCCCCAAAATTGAGCTGATGTCCGTTCTTATGATCTAGCTGTTGTTCTGGGCTGTTGCTGATAGAATTTCAGGGGATGATTACACTTCAGTGGATACATTCCAACTAGGACAATATTATCTAAACTGCCTATATATATGCAAAGATCACTGAAGATTTTTTTAGCCTCTTCCAATCTCTCTGTTCTGTTCCTTCACCCAATCAAACTTCTATTTCTGCCACTGTTCTTCTGCGTCTTTCCATCATTTTGACACTTCTAGCTACAGAAAGGAATTGAGTAGGATGCTTATCTCTGAACTAACAGCATCACAGAACTCTTCTAGTCAATTCTACTCTCTTACAAATACACTTCATGGAAAACAATACAGGAAAGAGAAATGTGCAAGTGCATGTTTTCTGATTCCATATGAGAAAAAAGAAGCACATTTGCATGGTATATGATTGCTGATGAATGCCTTCAGAGGAGAATACACCTGAACATGAAAATTAATGATGTGGAAAAGCATCAGTATAATTCCTTCAATTTTCCTATGGACCCCCCATTTAGATCATACCATATTTCTCTATCTGCTTCTCTACATTAACACAGTTAATAATCCTGATCTCGCATTTATCTTTTGTAGAAGAGAGTAGAGATCTCAAGGCCATACCTGCACAGAAGTGCAGCTGATTCATTAGCCCAGTTATCTAGAGTACCTCCCCCTGAAAGATATTCCTGCAGTAGCACAAAAGGAATTACTCTGTCCTCCAACAGTAGGTAATTTCTTCTGAGTTCTTCTCATTGGAGCTCCTGTGCTTGGCATGGAAAATTCAAATATTCACCTCACAAAGGGGTTTGGGCCTGGCTGTGTTGTTTAGTAATGTGGGTCAGGGACACCTGAGTGCCTTTACCCACACCAGTAAATGCTTTATTTCATTTAATACTAAGTGAAACAGCTTAGCCTTCAGAGTTAAACAGCATTCATTCTGGTCTAGATATTTTAGATATGGCACACAGGAGGGAGCAGTCCCACCAGGGAAGATGACTAATGCTCCATAGTTGACTACTGTATGGTATAATGGCTAGCAGTTGCCTAGAGGTGGACTCAGATCCCTTTAACAAGAGGATTGAATTTAACCCAGGTCTCCCACATCCAAATTTTCTAGCTGTTTTCTGAAAGCAGGGGGCTGCCTCACATCCCCCCTCATTTTGTACAGAGACCAGTCAGGCAGGATCAGCAAGGCAGCACCTGGTTTGCAGATTACAGCTGCGCAGGGCATCATCAGCAGATTTGTGGGACCTTTGCCAATGAGAACTTGAGCCCCTCTGGGCTTCAGGTGTCTTCAGGGTGAGTTGGCAACTTAAGCAAGATGTGTAGAGCTTCAGTTATGGCTGTAGATTCTCCTTAGGTAGTCTGGCAGACCCTTTTGTAGATTAAACATCATCTGGACCTCGAAAGGCTTGCCCATGGGTGACACCAGCAAGGTTTAGGACATGCAACTACATTTGCACATCTGGGCCATAGCTCCAGGGGTGGGTTATGCCTTGCCAAGGTTGTGGGCAGTCATCCCGTCAGGGAAGGTTGCCCCTGCATGCATCACAGCTCAAACCCTCTGCCCAGCTGCTCTTGGGGCCATGATGTGGTGCCTCTCTGGTCAGGAGGCTTGAAACTAGGAGGAAAATACTGAAGCCATGCAGTGTTGCCACTTAAGTTTCAGTCTTTTGAAGTAATGGTCATTGTAATTCGATTGTATTTAATTAAGTGCCTGTACCCATGCTCCCATATATAAATCAGCCAATATCAGCCCACGCGGTAGACACTGCTGGTGAATAATGTAACTCCTGCCACAGTGAAGATTTGAATCTCCCATTGATCCTGCAGATCAAGGTCTCTGGTTTGGCTGTACAATGTATGCATGCAACAACAAAACCAAGACCTTTCTTCTCCAGATAATGATGTGTAATACTTTGAACAATTTAAATTTATAACTGTATTTTCGGCTTTGTCAGATGCATCCTATGCTTCAAAGACACATTCTCACATTTTACATTTTCCAGGGAAGTTGCTCATCAGGCATGTTGGCCCCAGCACAGGCAGCCGTGATAGAGAGAGACTGGTTGATCTAACCAGGATTGCAAAAAAGAAAGTGAAGGCAAACCCCTGACCCAAAAGACTGCTTATGGATGGGAAGAGGGAGTAGTTAGGCAAGAGCCCACTAGTTGCACAACCCAATGCTGCATGCACTTTGTGGCACATGGGGAGGAACAGCTGAGCTGGGCAGCCTGGCTTTATCTGACTGTATCCAAATAGACTTCAAACCATCCACACTTGTAAAAGTTGGCTTGACTTCCACTGATCTTAATAACAGCTACATGAGAACATCAAAAGAGCAGAATTTGGCCCCATGAAAGGCAAGAAATAACCCATTTATGGGTCTCATTGTAAGGTATTAGCAGTTTAAAATTACAGTTATTGTGTAGCACAAAGACCATTCTGAACAATCCATTCCCTTATGGAAATGATTTAAAATTAATTCATTCTTCCGCCTCACTCCATTATTGCCAGCAAACCAGTGATGTGGAATTACTTACTTCTAAGCCATATGGTCTTCTGAGGACAGATACCTCCTTAGCTTACTCTAATTAATACATTTCATGTATCAGAAGTTCACTCTGATTTTTAATTTTTTGTTAACTAAACTGAACAAAAGGAAAAGTTGATTTAGCAATTAGAGGTTAGTGATGCTTTTTGTTGCTTTTCTCATTTTCTATTTACTTTAAAATCAAAGTGTCTTGCATCCTGGCATGTCAGTCCTTTCTAGCAAAGCATTAGATTATGTTGGAGAAGAGATCAAATGGTGTTAAAACCCTGTTTTTTATTTTCACGCTTCTACCTAAAAATGTAATTCTTTAAAAGGATTTCTTGTGACAGAGTCACTTCTGCACATGACTGCGTGAATAGCAAGGATCTAGACCTTGCTGACTCATTTAGCAGAGATTTCTTGATTTTCTTAACAGCTAAGGTTTTTGTTTTGTTTCTTTCCCTGCTGTTTTGTTTCCTGCTGTCAAGAATACAAAAAATGTAGCCCACTATGCTTCATCTAAGCTATACCCAGCTGAACAAAATAGAGGCAAGCATAGGAAGAGGGGCAAAATACTACCTTAGCAAGTTTATTTGTAACATTTTCAAAGACCAAATTCAGTGTCCTGAATTGAGGACCATTTAAAAATTATTTTCTGCAAAGTATTTTTATGTGAAAAATAATAAATCTATGTGATACTTGAGTGGGATTTGGTATTATAGTAATTGACCAGCCTGTTAGATGTACATCCTGTTAAAATATCAGTGAATGTGTAAACCAGATCAAATAGGCCCCACATGAATTCATATGTTCACCTTCAAATGTATTTTTGCTACCTTTCCACTACTTTATATCTTATTAACCGAATACTCTTTCCATCTTCCTTTTTCTTTACCTATGTAATTGCCCTCTGTGGGAGTATATTGTTCCACAGAAGACCTTTCCCTGCCACTGGGCAGTACTGACATCCCATTTTGAAGGTTATGCCAGCAATTAGAGGGGGAAAATGAGAGGTCCTATTGGAACTGCAAATGGACTACTAGTATGGATTCCCTCCACCCCTGTTCTTGCCTTTAAGACAAAATTGTTTTGATGTTTGTCTGTATCAGCTAGTTCTATAACAAAACGTAAACTGGAAGGAAAAACCTTCTATATAAAATCTGTTGGCCTGCACTACCAGTGAAAACTAAGACTCCTGAAAGGGCACAAGAAGTATGCAGAGGTTTGAGTGCGCAGACATTTCAGACCTCTCCACAGCCCCGCATCAATATTTATTTACTTATTTACTTATTTTAAGGCAATCACTAGTTCTGCACTCATGCAGAAAAACTTGAATCTGTGACCCAAGTGAGGATAGGAGAGGTTGGTTACCAGTCACTTTGTCTAACCTTGGCAATTGCACTGAAGAGGATTAAGAGCACACACTCAGTCTGTTAATGCAAGTCATTCCTGCAACTCACAGCACCCTTCTCAGAAGCAAGGGCTGCCGATATCACTCCTCCTCAGTCCCCAGCAGCTCTTCTGGTTAATCCCAGGGCCAAAAAAATCTCTTTTACTTCTGAATATGAATGCCCACAGAGAGAGTTAAGGGAACAGAAATAATGCAAGCTAAATTTGCATTGTACCTGATAAAGGCATAACCTCCCGACATAGACATGACCCTATAACACATCCTCTTCCTTTCCTGCCAGCCCTGTGCAAAGATTTTACACCCTGTACCTTTTGGCTATCATCCCTGCCTCGAATAATTCATTTTCCCATGAGGCCTAAACGAATACTGATGAACTTTGTATTAAGAAAGAAAACTGTAATATCAGAACCGAAAGAATCATATACCTGAATGTGTGTTTGGATGCCCCAAATGATACTAATTTGGTCATTCTGCTAAGCTGCATACATGTGCATATTTATATTTGTTAACATAATTCCCTTAGCTGTTTAAAGGTTATAGTCAGTGTTCCACATTTCCTTAAAGAATAATTTATTTCTAGCCTTGAGGCAGGCTGATGAAATAGCTGACAGCTTTCTGTATATCTGAAGCACACTTAGATCATAATCCCATTTTTTAGGAAGCATCTGTACCACCCTCAGTATGTTCATAATGATGAAATAATTATGGTAGTATTAAAATTCATCCTTTGCCAGTAACAAGCTGCAGCAATCTTGAATGTTCCCTAGGCTAAGGTTCACAATCTGTTTAAATTGGCCTTTCATGGAACAAGTAAACAGCTTTAATTATCTGGGCAAATAATCAAAGTATTCTTAGATCTGGGGATGAGGTTATATTAATCATATCCTACCTCTAGAGAAGGTCCAATTGTATCAAGCACTTCATGAAAAGACAGGAGTGCTTACTCCATAGTAACACTTGTTAGCCTTCACAGATTATGAAAATATTATGGGTGTCATAATGTCAATTCTGTGAGCTGAGATTCCTAATAACAAATTACTGAGAGTCAGTTTATACCAATCAGAAAAAAGTACTGAATATATATGTGGACCACCTGCATTTATCACAAACAAGAGCTGCCACTGAATAACATGCCTACAGTATACACATCTGTGCTGTGGATCACATGCCAGAGGCAGGTAGAGCCCCAGTGTAACTGGTAAAGTAGCTTTGGACTTACCCCGAATCATCTGAAGAAGAAAGAGGGCATTGCACAACTAAGATTAATAGTTGGGACTAAAAACCAATTCTCTCCCTTCCCCAGTAAATCTGCCCCAGAACTCATTTGCACAATATTTAAGCAGAGGAAATGGCATTGGTCAACAGGTACTATACCAAACCTGAGATTTATTGAGGACTACATTTATAGTTTTGCCTTGTCACAGGCTTCCAAATATCTTATGCAGTGTTGTATTTATTACATTACAGGTCTGCTATAGCTTTCCAGTTACTTCTATTATGTGAACACAGAGGAGAAATAAGGTAGAAATAAATATACTGTCAAGTTTCCAGATGAATTGCTCAAAATGCTAAACTTGCCACCTGAAATTTATGACACTGGGAACTAAATTACATAATAATATAAATTCGGCAACATGGCTTTTTTAACTTCGTATATTGTAATATACTGCCTTGACAACATCCCTGTGGAGTTAAACAATGACCATGTTGTTATATCACCTGTAACAACCTTGAAAGGCAATTAAGTGAAATGTAAATTCAGCGTGTTTGAATTAAGTTGATGATTTATTAGAAGATGCCTTTGTGATTGATAATAAATGGCTTGGTGAAACCTCTGTTCCCCACCCCATTTTTTCTTGACTTCTTCCATGGAGAGGCTGGGAGACAGAGATCCTTATTTCTTTTACTTTAGATTTTTCAAAGGACTTGTACTCTTTGTCAGAGACAGATCTTCAAAGTATTTCAGAGCTTATCTGAACAACTAAGGGAGTGTTGCTCCTTCACAGGTGCTTCGATCTCATTGCTTTCAATTGTGGGGGAAGACTACATGTGGAGATGGGAACAAGCATGGAGTTAGGAGGGTGTTGACCAGCCCTGAAGATGCACATCTTTGCCCTGTCAAGCTCTATAGCTTGTCTCTTTTTGCTAGATTTTCAAATGCATTTGCCACCCAGTAAAAGCTGCTTTTAGAAAACACTCCAGTGGTTAATTTGCAGCTGGATTCTTTTGCATACCCAACCCAACTGCAGGCACTGAACATTTATGAAAACCCAGCATAAATGGCAGATTGTAGTAATTTAGCCTACAACCTTAGCGGAGCCAAAACAACTGATGACTGTATCTACAGCACTCAACAGGAGTGGTCTCCAAAGTGGTCAGGAGCACAGCCCTCTCCAATTCAGGCTGCCCATGTAAATGGCATTGCCTGTGGGGTACGTGTCCCCTGTGTGTAATGGGGGCACATACTGCCTGTGATTCAAGTCAGACTGATGGGTCAGGTGCATTGCTGGTCCATGTGGCTGTTCTTGAGCTACTTTCCGCTTGACGGACAGTTGAATGCATGGAAGAAGGGCACCTGGGTACTGTGCTTTAGCCACAGAACACAGGAACAGGAAGCAAAAAGCCCAAAGCATGTCTGGGAGACACATTCCCTCCCGGTGTGACCCTCATGTGCCAGGCACCTGGTGGGATAGCAGCCACCTTCAGGAAGGCTGGGGTGTACAGGTAGTCCGCTCCAAAGAAGTGTGTGTGCATGGGCCCACTGCTTCTGTTCCCTCTTCTACCCTAGCTTAGGTCCACAGCAACTCATGGACACACGATGAGATGGGTCCCCTTCATACCACAGGGGCTGTGGTTGGGAAAGGCCTTACCTAGGTTTTCCAGGGCTGCCTTGTCCCCAACTCCACTTCCATCAGCTATGTACCTGCAGCAGCAACACCGTGGCAATGGTTTCAGTCCAGAAATAAAAATGAGTGAATTTTTGCTATGTCAAGAAATCTATCCTGCCTTCTTAAGGTTTTGTCTGATCTTTTACTGCTAAATACCTGTTTGTTAATAAACATATAAACCTATCTTAAATATGATCCAGAAGAGTTATTAGTTCTCGACAGAAAAATTTTAAGATCTAGCTCAAAACCCCAAAGAGGCAGAGTGTTTTATGTAGATAGGAAATCTCTCACAACAGGCCTTGTCTTATTAACTTAAGATGTGATATATGCTTCATGATGCTGCTTATGCTTCATGATATTTCTTGTGTTTCATAAAGCATCGGTAGTCACACAAGTGCATGCAAACATCTGCTCCAATTCCAAAATACTTTCTAGCTGTCACAGCTGCAGATTTTGCAAACTCACATTCAGAAGTCATGAAAACTGAGGTAAATATATAAAGAAAAAACACTGTCTGGTTTGATTTAGATTCTCATGATTTCAAAAACAATCTCACAACTGATTTGAATCTCTTGGCATTTGAATATGTAGGGTTGGCACTTAACTCGGAACCTGAACAAGGTGCCACACAGATCAGTAGAGAAGAGACCTGGGAGTTTGGTTCAAAGTGATGAGAACATAGATATTAGATTAGTAAAAGTGCCACATATGTCAGACACGGAAAACAAAGACATATAGATTCTTTATCATTCAGCTTCTTGCTTGTTCTAACAACTTTCCTTTGCCTGGTACCAGTCCAACCTGTACTGTGCTGTTGCTTCTTAGTCTTAAACAGTGAACCGTCCTGAAGCAGAGGGAATAAGGAAATTGAGCCCATCTATAACATATTTCAATAAAGCATGAAGGTGGTATTGGTTCTGTCACCTGCAGATTAAAGTAGCTGGCTTTGTTAGAATTTGATAGCTTTTTATTCTTGTTCTATTATTTCACTGTATTTTATTTAAAAAAAAAGAATTGAAGATATTTAAAAATACATTGCCATTGTAGAAAAAGGCAATTACATTAGCTTTCTGCTGCTGTACTTCAGTCTCAATGTTAAAATTTCTCAATTTTAAAGTAGATTTTACTTTTCACTTAAGAAGCATGGGTATAGACTTTACTTGAATCATCCGTGGATCCTCCTCCTTCTGTTTCCATGTTTGTATATTGCCACAATAGGAAATTAGTCTCAGAACCAATGATGACATGTCCATTTATTTCAGTGGGACAATAATGTCTCGCTTGGGTTTAATGTTTGCTGCCTGTCATCTCAGAAGTGTCTAAATTTTTGCGAATGGACAAAGTGAAGCATTTCCTCTTTGAAGACTAAGCTGATGATTTGGTTTAGTACTTTAAGCCTCTTGAGAAATGCCATGAAGGGCCTTATTGAAAAGCCTCTTGAAATAAATGGCAAGACTGTCCCTTATATCACAGACTTTAGCCCAACCCTCACATCTGTTAGCAGCATCAGAAAGAGTACTAGACCCAGATGTACATAATTTGGTACTTCAGAACTCACTGCAGTGTATCTCCAGTTACGTGAGTCAATTTATTTCCTGTGGGGCATATGAGAAGTTGAACCAAGCTATTGTCATTATCTATTCCTATAAATTATTGATGCCTGAAACGCTGATGCTTCAGGCTGTGGTTACAGTAAGCATTAAAGCTTCCTGCAGTATTATTTTTCTTACTGGCTCTTGTCCCATATTTTGGCCTCGTCCACTTCTAGAACAAATAGCGATGGGCTGTGATTGACAGATCGTTGTTGTTTGTGTATATATGATTATTTGTGTTCATTTCAGGAATGTCAGAGAAAATGCAATGTTAATGATTGATTTCAAGGAGGAGAAGGCAATGCTTTCTTTTAAACAGCAAACATCTTTGCAGCTACAGTAAATTTTACTTTAAAGATTTGAAAGTGTGTGTTTACCTATTTGCACGAAGCCAGAAATGCTTTTGCTAGGATTCAGCAGTGTCCCTCCCACTCTTCTCTCTGCTGTTCTGTTGCCCAGAGAAAAGCAGCAGCTATGGCATTCTTTGCTGTTAGTGTGGAGCAGCGAGCAGTAGGTTTAAGCTGGCTATCTAGGTCTGGAAGGAAGGAGCTGGATTTTGTTCTGCTAGGAAGAGAACAGCCACTGCAGATCAGGAAGGATCCTCCCTCTCACAAAAAAACCCCAACAAAATAGAGCAAAGATTTCAGAGCCTTTCTGAAATGTGCTGTTGACCTCATATGGCAATACCAGAGCTCTGACAGAGTGCTTCAGTACTCTTCTGCGGGGTGGAAGACTGTGTGTGTCTGAGAAGCCTGAAAGCACAGTAGTAAATAATTATTGTGTGTAAAGCTTCTGGGATGGATTACTCAACTCTATTTTCCCAAGGAATTTTATCATCTCCTGTCAAAGAGAACACATTACAGAAATCCAGGGCTCTGTGTGTCTGCAAACCCCTTCAATAGATGTAAATAGTGAAACTTTGGGGATGGTGGGATATTGAGCAACCCATTTCATCCTGTTCACATCAAGAGTAATTAAGAGTTCATGGATCTCAAAAGCTTGAGGTCTTCAGTGATTTATTTGAGGTCATATTGAAGCCCATAGGTGAATTGATCCATGACATTTTTATGAGGCTAAAGCTGGTGTTATATTAGGCTGTCCTTTCCCTGGTAACCCATGCTCAGATGGCGGGGAGCTCCAGCCCCCTCCCAGCAAAGGATTTAAGCACAGGGTGGAGCATGAATATAAAGCCCATAAACACAGCTCTTAATAATTCCACAGGGATTCAGATTACATGTGAGCTTTGCTGGAACGGGCATGTGATGGGATCTTGTCTCTGCTCCCTGGTTATGAATGAAAGGAGAGATACTAACCCTCCTAGGAGAAAGCATGAAATCAGCTCCAGAGTGCTGATAATCTCCCTGGATGTTTTGAATGTTTTGAGGGAAGCAAGTTGTCCATGCACATTCCTGAAGCCCCAGAGATGTCCTTGCAAATACGACATTACTGACTGACTGAGGCTCTCCCTGTTTTCTTGTTTGAAGCACACTGCTGCCAGGACAGTTTGGATCCTTCCCTTGACATCACTCTGCCTCCTGCTCTCCTGCATCTCTGTGCCATCCGTCCTGATCCAGAAACCCGGTGAGCTCTATCTGTGGGCTGCAGGGGAAGGGAGAACATTGCTGTGGAAGTAACAGCTCCTGACATTCAACTGGAGGAGTGGGAAATCTGCCACCACACGTTCTGCTAATACAGAGCAAGCTTTGAGACTTGAATTACACTCTCAGCCCTGAAAGTCAGGCTTGAGCATCCCCCACAAATCTGACCTGGATTACCCCATGGTAACAGTGCAGGAACACATCTTGTGACACAACCGTATGCCAAAGTTGATGTAGTAGCCTGTGAGGTAGACTTCTCCTTAAGGAGAGTGGCAGATATCTTGAATGATGTCTGACAGTAGTCAGTTTTTAGTTTATTTATCTTGCAGAACACTCATTGAGTCCTGTGTTCCTTTATTTGATGTAACAGAGCCAGCCTTCAACTCACGCTGATGATGCCAGCTGTCTGGATATGCCAGTCTCCTTTTTGACCACTATTTAAAATACTCCACGCTGTTCTTTTCCTCTCCTAACTTTCTCATCCTTGCTCCTGTATATGATTATAAAAAGAATTTCCTTCATCTTCTATTCATCTTTTACCTTACAAGAGCCAAATATACTTACAAGGATCTGGGTCTTTCAGCACTAAAAAGGAAAAGAAAAAAAAACCCAACAGATTATTATTTACTACTTTTCTCATATCAGAATTAAACTGTGCCTTGCCAGGCTTGCTTAGCTGGCACTAGGAAGATTAATACACCCACATTTGGCTTACTCAAGTTACAGACTGTTTACGCTAACAATTTGGAGAAAATGACACCAGTGGTCTCCAAGAAGTAAAGTGCCAACACAACAGATTTTAAAATCTGCAAGAAATAAAAAGATGGGCCTCAGTAAGAAATGAAAGCCTTGCATGCTGGATTAATAAAGAGGAAACTGTTCACGGTATATAAAATACAATGTGTGTGCAGGACCTGCTTGCTAATCCAAAGCTATACCGAAGCTAAAAAGTTTGGCTTTTTCCATTGCTAAATATCTAGGAAACCCAGACACACTAGTGTATTAAAATGTTCCTTCAAAATGGCATTTCCTTGCATACATAAAGGTCCTTTTCTAATCAAATCTCCATTTAAATCCACATACTGCAAATGCTTCTGCACGTGCCTAATTCAACTTGTGTACATAAATACTTGCAAGATCATGGCCTGAAAGTATATATTTTTCAACCTTTTAGTCCTGACCTTGCATGAGTGAAGAGTGGGATTTTCAACAATGCTTAAGAAAGTGAGGTATGCAGTTCTCCTCACTTCTCATACTGGGGGCCTGATCCCTAAAGGTCTCTCAAAAAATCCTGACCAGAATATTTGAAGGAGGAAAAGAGTGTCCACAACTGCAAGCCTGAAAACAAACCATTTTTAGAGAAAGACGAATGTACTGAAGAAACCATCAAGAGAACAATGACTAACAAAGAGTTGCAACTGCAAGACAGAGCAGACTTGAGTAAATAGCATAATTGTATATGCCAAGTACTCCAATGTAGAACATTTGTTTTTATATCCACGTGGGGAGGGGAATGTGTAGTAAATGACTTACTACCAACTGCTTACAGACCTCACACCATATTTTCCTCTAAATTACCACGGTCCTTCCAATATTCTATAAAGAATATGTCCTTTGTGTGTGATGATACAACTAAAACAGGAGGATGCAAAGGATAGTTATAAAGATTTGTAGTAAGTTTTCATCAAAACCCCAATGACCAGTTTATGAATAGTGTCCATATCACTTACCCATGTTTCAACATGATTTTTTATTTATGGCCCAATCTTTAGCCCACTGGAGACAGTGAGAAGGTTTTCACTGAGAACAACATGGGCGCAATCAAATCCTAACCTTCCAAATCAGTAGCTGAGTTCTTTCCCCCAGAAAGTTCCGATGGGGGGCAAAAATAACTTTCTTTCCAAATTCTCCTCTCAAGACCATGAAAAACATAGATACATGCAATAACATGCCATGAGCCTGTTTCCAAGATTTCTAAAAAAGTCATGGAAATCAATGCCTCTTCCAAAAAGCCAGTGACAATTTTTGAACTGATCCAACCTGCATTGGTAGCAATTATAGGCCTGAATCTGTTCAGGCTAGGGATGGAAACTTTCTCACAAAACGCTGTGACTTCCAGCTCTTTTGTGGTCTCAGTCATTTCTGAAAATTGCCCTCAGCTCCTCTCCATCACGCTGTCCACAGAGCGACAGTGCAGCCCAGACCAGGCATTAATGCCCCAATGAAGCACTGCCCAGACAGAGGTACCTGGGGAAAGGTAGTCCTTAAAACAAAACGAAAGCAAACAGAAACAGTTGTCTCTTATAGCAGCACAAACTGTGATGTTCGAATGATTACTAATAAGGTGAAATGGGATGGTGAGTGTTGTCCCTTAAAATCTGTTCTTCTCTGAGCAAGTCTAGTAAAGATCAGTAAAACACTGATGTTATGTCCAAAAGCTAGCAGAGAATCTCAACAGGAATATGTTAGCTGGAGCAAAGCCTTTAGCCACAGTAAAACACTATATGAGACAACAGTTCCCCTTAGCACATTAGCTGGTCATTACAAATGATTCATAACAAGAAGCTGAAATAAAAACATAGGTCTAAATCTCTCCCTTGTGTGTTGAGGCTGTCATGAATTTTATGGAGAGACTATTTCCAATAAACTTTAATTCAGAAAAGAGCTGCTTTTACTAATTCTCTTCTTGCCGACCCAGATAACTCCATGCTATATGAGGTGGTGGATCTTCACATGCCAACAATCTGTTCCTGACTTTACTTGCAGGAAACGCTATCATCTAAATGTATGCGGTGGATGGCCAAAAGATCTGAGGGGTGATTCTCCACATCAGCACACCTGAGCAGCAAGTGGAGTGCCCAGATGTTCTCATATCCATTGTGCAGCCTAGAGAATGCAAAGACAACAGAAAATGAGCTCTCTTCTCTTTTTGTTTAGCATCACCTGAGGAATAGCAATTAACTCTACACAAATTAATAGTGACTGTTATTGATCCTAACCAACCCTGTGTCTTATGGAAATCAGCTACTGGCAATTCCTAGATCAGTGGTGGTTTGCCTCTGAGGGAAGAAATGACACTTGGGGACATGTGGGACCCTCGGGAGCTTGAAGCTTCTGCCACTTATCGGAGAAAAGACCTTGCTTCCAGGTGTGCTGTGTAGAGGGCTTTAGCAGAAGAAAAGCAATATACTCTGACTGCAAATCTGTCACACTTGCTCCTGCATTAGAGCAGATCATGACTGTAGTTGCTTAAGCACATCAATATAACTTTTGAGAGAAGAGGCAAGAACTTTCTGCAATGAATTATTAGAACATTAAAGATTTGTGCCCATGATTTTGAGCTATCCCATGACATGATCAAAAATAAGATACCGAATGTCTTGAAACAGTAGTAGGAATGCATACCTGTCTGTTTAAACAATATTGAAGTGGAAGAGAAAATATTTAGAGGCAAACCCATGGCCTCTGAACTTCAGCAGCATCTTGCTGAAATACAAAGTTGGAGAACAGGAGGACTGAATTCAGCAAGTAAAATGAAATCTTCAAGTGCATTGTTGTTTGGAAAAATGGGAGCCAAAAATGATCCCTCTTCTCCCATTGATCTTTGTGCAGATCTTTGCACTGAAATCTCTATCTGCTACCTTCACTAACAACAACAACAACAACAAAAAATACTGCTTTATTCTCCTAATATTCTGGTAGGGTTGGGCTCTATTGCACATCAACAAGGATTACTAACTTAGTTGCAGCTGTAAATTTTGTTCAGTGTCACTGAGAATATAACTTGAAGACAATGGAGGCTCTGTGGATATAAGACATCTGAATTTATTCCACAGAACCTTAATTTCCTTAGTTAGACCCCTCAGAAGCTGGTTGAGTTTACAAGACTGGCATTTAATACCCATGAGTGATTATTTTGTAAGTATATTTTATACTTAAAATATAGAAATTGAGAGAAAATAAACATGAACGTCTCCCATGCCATGTTTGAGGTTTAATTTACAAGGACCTGTACTCTGAACTCCAGAGGAACAATCATACACACTTATATATGTAAATACAACATGAGTGAGCAGGGATGTTGGCATATTTGCATGGAAGTTCTGGGAAAGAGGTAACTAATCAACCTAATAAGCCCATAGAATTTGTATCTTATCTCCCAAATTAAATTTGAATTTTTACCTGGTTTAGATTTATTTAAACTTTGTCCTTTCCATTTGTTTTTTTTCCTTCCTTCTTCAGTTTTCTTTTCAACTTCCTTCCTAAATAATCGCATAGCTAGCAGGTCTCCCACACCTTTGTGGTTCTTGATGAACTAGCTTACATTTTCCATCACCCTTTCAGTTCATTTATACAACAGAGACAGTGTGCTCTCTCTAGAATCAAATCCTGACAACCAGTTACTCTGACAGCTCTACCTACAGTGCACATTTGATACCTTTTGAGTTTCAGTCAGCCATAAGATGTACAGTGAAAAGATGTTTGAGCAGTGAGGATGATAATGGATCAAAACAACTTGCAAATACTATGTCAGCATAATATGAAAAGCAAGAGTGACATTATGCTACACTGTCACTTTTACAAGTAAGAACTCATTGCTCTCACAGAGTTCCTCACTTTATTATGGGTGCCAAATGTTTTGAAAGACAGACAAATTGAAGGAAATTTAGAGATAGCAAAGTATTAGTAAATGGTCAGGAAAATAAGAATGTACAAGGAAGAAATCAGAGTTGGCCATGTCCAGTCAAGAAATAAAATGATCAAGGGGAGATACAATTTCTACATTAAGCATGTTACAGTCATGGATGATTAATCTACAGAGGAAGATAAGAAGCCAAGGGCTTCAAGTGGACGGGGGAAATGTAACTTTGATATCAGGGAAAACTTTCCAGTACAAAGCAAAACTGACAACGAACAAACCATCAAGAAAGACTACAGAATTGCTATCACTGCAGAAGCTCAAGGTCAGACGAGAGACCCTCATCTATCAGTTAAGGACAACTAACTCATACCTGCCCTTTAGGAGGACAACGCAAACACCAATCTTCTTCCCAGAGGTTCTTAATAATCCTCACACGTAACCCATCTTGAGTTTTTGTCTTAATGTAAGCCACAAACTCTGTTTAGTGTAGGATTAGGTGTTGGGATTTGTGAGGCTTAAATAAATTAGAATATTCTCTCTATAGGTATGCAGGGACCAGTGAAATTCAGATAAACAGGAAACTCCATAAACACTAAAAAAAAACCCACTCAGCAGTTGATGAACATGCCCAATAACAATTCCTGAAGTTGCTTAATGGGTTTTAACTATGGGCAGCCTCCTTGATAGATCACACCTGACCACCCTCTGAGCTTTAATAAAATGCAGATGCCTGCAAGAATGTCATAAATGCTGGTGGTGTTCTTTACCTTTTCAGCTCTGGGGGTCTGGTATTAGGTTTTGATAGTTGTGTTGCTTGGATGAAAATGTTGCTCTGGTTTTCCTTAGTACAGCAGCTACTCTTCTTGGTAATGTTTGGTTTACTGTCCTCCTTCAGAAGGTAATAACTCTCTTCCTAATTATTTTTTGTCCCTTCTTCATTATGATCTGACTTCAACAGTCTTAGAGGAAAAGGGTAATACTGTCTTTATATGTGACTTCAAGTTTTCTGATTCTGCTTAAGCTAAGTGAGCCATGCTGTATATTATTGTCACACTTTTGTGGTTCAGATACAGCTTCTGAAAGAGGAATAGAGAGAAATGTGCTCTTACAGAAGCAAAACATACAGGTACAAATGTGATTCTAGCATTTAAATATATGTAACAAATTATGAAGGACACTGACAGATGGATTAATAGCTTTTGCATAAGTTATTCACAGGATTCTGGATATTCCTTATAATGTTATATTGGTGCATTGAAAACTTGTTTACCAAAAAGCTAATCCAAACAAGGAGGGATGTGCCCTCATTTAAACTGACTACAAACTGTTAACTAGTTAGCATGAAGTTTTCCTAACCCTGAAGTTTATCTCTGCGTATGTCTTTATGAAAAGACAGAAGTGTGACCTGTGTCAAGTTAAAGCAAAAGGCTATATGTATGCTGAGTGGTATGTAAAACTGTTGTGTCATCCTTTCATGCTAATACAGAAAACAAGCTCTCTGTCTAGCTTTTTGTTTTACTTGGGCTTGAAACTTTGAGTCAGACAACACATGGTGTTTCAGGGCTATGTATTTGCAACCAGCTACAGCAGGACAGAGCGTAAATTCTGTACGGGTAGAAGAGAGTGACAAAATGTTAGTGCCCCAAAAAGGTAACAGACCCCCTCCCAACTGAACCCTGTTGACATTTCGAATGAAGGTAGGAGGAGCAGGGGGTAAGGCAGGTGATGTTGAGGTTTGTGGTGAGTAGGAATGAATGTGGATTTGCCTAATCAGATGGCTGTGTATTTCAGCTGCAGAGATATTTAAAAACAAGCTGCTAGAGGTTATGCAGAGAATGAACCATTTTAGAAATTGAATTAAGGGGTAAATATTTCATACTGAAGGAAGCATTTTTAGATTGCAAATGAATGGTTTGAATCTTACCTGTGGTGTTGTACATCACGTGCTCAGCCTTGTCACTCCTCCAGTGCTCTGCCTACCCTTTCAGTGTTAAATGATACTGTACCTACTGCTGTGTCAGAGTTTAGTGCTGCAGGCAGGGTCAGCATATTTAGGACATAGTACTGGTCACTGGTAAGACATACGCTGTATATGTGCAAATGTACATCCATAAGCAAAGTGAAAAGTTAGTGTGATGGCAACTATGTGCACACAAGACTCCCACAAACTGATTTATTTCTTCTCAGGAGAGAGAAAAAGGCAATTTCTCTTCAAAACTCTCAGAAATTTTCTCTTAGGTTTATGGGCTCTCTGAGATCTTTTCTGTTCCAATGTACTTTTATGAACTCCAAGGTCAAATTATGCAGGCTGAATTAGGTAACAGTGTCTAGAGAGAGGATGACTCAGTTTATTTGGGCGGCACAATATGAGCTGCTCATAGTCCCAAGAGCTACTCTCAGCATGTCAGGGATTTGCAGGCAATATTTATGCTTGTCTGTTTTCTCTTGTAGATTTTCATACTGGAAAAAATTCTAATTCTTCACCTGGTTTATTTGGGGAGGGGTTGGGTAGAGTTTAAGCAGTTGTCAATAATGCCAGAGAAAGGTTTCTGTGTTCTGGAGATGAAGTATTTCTTATTGTTGATTACTTAATGAGCATATCTGATGCATAACTCAATGCATCAACAGTATCATAGCTTCTGTCTTTTTAGTGGGTGATGGAAACGATGGGATGGGAATTGGGGGCAATGCCAGGCTGCAGAAGTGGATTGTACCTTGTTGCAAGGCTCCCTTGAGTTCAGACTTTCCAGGCAGATAATGCAGCCCTGGTGGGTGTACAGCAGCAGGGTGCCTGTCCTGCAGCCCCAGCTCATGCACTCAGACTTCCCAGGCTGCTGTGCTGGGGGAAGCCAGCCTAGCTTCCAGGGAACTGGAAAAGAAGGTCTGCATTAGTGCACAAAGAGGGTGGCATGCCTTCTCTGGGAGAGACGGCACTGCCCAGCAGCAGGGACACAGACGCAAGCCACCTTAGGTAATAAGCACATCAACTGCATTTGCCTTCTTAAAGAGGGAGGTAATCTGCTTTAATAGGGGCTAAAGCATTTTATCACCTCTCAGGAGACAGACGTAAGCACATATTTTTCTTTTGTTGTTCATGGTTGCTAAATGCAGAGCAGACCAGCTGCCTTCTTGCTCGAGCCAACCTGGAACTTCCTTTTAACTGAACCTAACACAATTAGAAGCTTGCTGACGTTTTTGTTAGGAGACAAGCATCCCAATAAATAATCTGGAGAGTTGTTCTATGATAGATTGAGTCACTATTTTCTGAAAGAGGCCGAAGATCATCTAATTTATTTCATCTGGCTGTCTTTTAAACTCTTTAAAACTTAGGCTGCAAGAGAAAATATGCCTGATCTTGTCTCTGTTCTGAGCAAACAGTTTTGATTCCTGGAATTGGTTGCACCATTAAAAATGTATGGGGTACTTTTTTATGATGGGAACAGAAGAAATGGAGGAGGTGGAAAGGGGGGCATAAGTTTATTGTCACATGTTTGGGTTTTGTTTGTTTTGTTTTTTTTTAAATCAAGAAATGCACATTTGTTGATGTGTGTTCACAAGTTATCTAGCCATAGGAGTAGGTGAAAAGAGAAAGCCTGTTAATTAAATCAAAAAAAATGTTCATTTCTTTGCAAAAGCTTGTCAATGAGTCTTCAAATGTCCTTTTCCACTACTGACAGTCATTTTTCTTGTGTCTACAGTCTGGTTTCCTTTTGTAAGGGGAGTTAGCCTGGCTTAAAATTTTTACATGTCATCAGTTAAACATCCTCCATCTCATTTATTTATTGTGACCCTGTGATTGTCTTATACCTGAAAAGGTTTGTGTGTAGAACTAGATCTTTGTCAAAGAAACCCTTTATAAAAATTTCTCTGGACCCTTTCTCAAACTTCTTTAGCTTGTCCCCCATTTCCTCCAGTAACTTTTATGACCTTGATAGGTATATAATGAGGGGCTTGTTGTTGTGGGGTTTTTGGGGGGTGTTTTTGTTTTTTAAAAAAAAAAAACACAGAACACCCCCACCCCTAAGTATCACGAGCTTTGGAAGCTTTGTCTTTGAGAAAGACATAAGTACTCTGCCATGGTCGTGACATTCAAGTCTCTCACAACAACCAGTTCACGTTGTTCACATTCAGCTCCAATGGGGGGTTTCTAAATTCAGATATAATCAGCTTCTTTCAGAGTGGAACCCTACCAAATAAAGAAGTTGGTCCTGTTTTCCATATTAGTCAACTCTATCATGCTTTGTTTTTCTCTGATAACCAGAAGAATTTACTTAGACCTTTTATTTCCCTCTGATAGTTTATTTAGGAATATTAATGTAAAACTTCTCTTCATAAACTTGGCAAAATGGATGCTTTAGTTTGATTTTCATGATTTTACAACTGAAAGAACCATTATCATAAGAACAGTAGGTCATGGTGCATTAATAACTGGTATCCTACATTAAACAGGAGTTAATGCAGTGGCATCTTATTGCCTCCTGGATCTGCCATGGAAAGCTGTAACCCTTTTCCAATAAGCAATTTCTACATTTTTAGGACATTGTGAGGGTGGTTTCTGAGTTACAGCCAAACCTACACCCATTCTGAACTCCTTAGAAGGTAATAAGAGAAATGAGTTTTTAGTTCAAGATGAAAGTCAATAAAAAACCTGATAGATTCTGAGCTCTGAATGATGATGGCTGTTCTGTTAGTTTGACTTTTTGGCTTTCTGATCTGTGCGGTATGGTCAGCTTCTCCCTACAGAAAACATGGGGGAATGGAACTTTTATAATTTTGTTCACTTTAGCTCCTGATTAAATGAACATAAAAATATAACATAAAAGCTAAGAAAGGCAGTGTAGAACAGATATTATAAAATGTACACAAAACATAATAAAAAGGAGAAATTTAATGCCTAATCATACCTTTAGAGAATCGAAGGAGACCTTTAACTAGTGGAGCTAGCTCTCATTTTGTCTATTTTCTTACTATGGAAGTTAGGCAAAATGCATTTACTGGAACATGTCTGATGTACTTGCAATCAAAACCCTAGTAACTCATCTCTAAGAAAAAAAAAGGTGGGGGGGATCTTTTCTAAGTCATTGTTTTACAGGATATACTGTCAGCTCTGTGGATCTTCACTTCTGCACTTCTTTCTCTCCTTGACTTACTGAAGAAATGAATATTCCATGATAGTTTATTTCTTACACTGGCAACATGAACTGTACCATGTAACTTAGGTATATTTTCTAACTGTGTTTTAACTGGGGTAACATTTGCCTCCAGGCTTATAAACCCAATCAGCTCTTCTTTTACTTACAAAATGCATTGTAGGCACAGAATTGGATTTGTTTTACTCATGTGGTTAAAAATGCCATTCCTAAAACTTGAATAGATAAATTGTGTTGGCAAATACAGAAGGCATGAACTAAATTGAATGTATCACCCACTTTACCTGTGAATACAATAGTCTTCTGGAAACTAGCTATTTTAAAATCTAGGTTAGGGTTATCTTAGACTTTGTCCACTACAATTGTCCAGTGACTCTTCTGAATAGATGTGTTATCCCCATAGGCTGCTTCATAATTGGATTTGCATCATGAAACTCAAAACATGTATTATCTGGCAAAAGGAAAGGAAATGGGAAAAACAGGAAGGAGTCGCTTTTTAAATACTGAAGCTTGAAGTATGTACCTTTAGTGCTTTCTAAAACTGCAAAGTAGAATTAACCCAGGTTTTAAACTGATTTATTATGCCAACAATACATCTGACCTAATTGTAGAACTTTTCCTTTTCTTAATAGTTCTGCAGTGCCAGAACACCAGCAGAAGTCAGTAAAATGATTAAAGCATTCTCTCTAGATGTCAGGGGATGACTGAGGTATATTGCAGCTGTGATGGACAGGAATGATTTGTACCAGCTGTGATAAGCTTGATGTGAAACTGGCAGGCCACACTTTCATTGGCTGAAATAAACCAGAAGAAAGATGTTTGACAATACCAGCGTGATCCTGAATGAGAGAAAAGGATATTTTTTTCCCATCTTTGTAACAAAGGAGAATAATTTCCATGAAAGCTAGGAAAGAAATGTGGTATCTTAAAAAAAAAAAAAAAAAAAAACTTTGGAACTGCATCTTTTTAAATTAAGATTGCTTTCTCTCATGCCACGTAGACATTTTAGACAATGAGCAAATCTTCTCTTTCCTGTTATTGGCAGAGCTGCTGCAATGCCTAACACCATTTTTTAATTCCACTTGGAAAGCTCAGAACTCTTTTTATGAAGGATCCACAATGCAGTGCAAACAAACATGTGTACATCATAATCCTCTGAGAAAATGAAACTGGGAATGAACTAAAAGAGATTATTGGTGTTTGCATTGCTTTGTATGTTTAGTGCAACCTTAAGCAGTTAATACTGGAAGACTCCTCCTGAATTTCAATGATAGTTTGCATCTGTGTTACATTGTTTTAAAAATTGAGTTGGTTGGTTGCATAAGCAGTCAAGACATGGACTAGCAAAATAAATATCCAGTGATATGTTCCATAGATTATTTTTTTTTCCCCTAAAGTGAGTTAATTGAAAACAGTATATGGGTATTGACTGGGACACCTGGCCACTATATGTCTTAACAGAACCTATAAACCCAATAATGATTAAGTTTAATAGATCAATATGAAATTTACTAAAGCTCTGTTAAACTTTAAGCCGTTAAAATCAATAGTTAACCTACTGCAAACAGATATGGAGAAGCCCTTGATTCCCAGCAGAGTTAAATACCTCCTTTTGAAGGAGCAGTGGGTAGAAAGCTCTTGTATGTCAGCACACTTGTCAGTGTCATGCTTTTCTGGAGATCTTATTAGGAAGAAATGCATTTGAGAATTACTATGCTAATTTGATTTTACAACAGAAGTATATTCAAAGCTGTAAGCATCACCAGTGTTTTCAGGTTCAAACACAGATGTTTTACCCTGCCCGCTGCAGAGCATGACCTGGCGTACAGCTCCTGTTATGCTGTGGCTGCAGGTCCCTGGTCAGCTCCCCACACTGTCACTTCTGGATCTTTAAGCTGAACCCAAATCCCAAACTGACACATCAACAGAATTTGGGAAGGCTTGAACCTGGACTTGAACACAGTAGCTTAAGCACATAGCTACCATTTGTGCTGTTTCTTCTTTCTTCCAGACTTTTTTACACTTAAAGCATTAAATAGTTGGAAATGCTCGCAGTATAAATAAAGCACTGTGAAACCTGCACTTTTTCACATGTTGTCACCTGTTGTACCTGTACTGCTGTGAAAGGTGCTGTGTGCCCGTAACTAGTTTTGAACTAGAGTGAATGCTTGTGGCGCTGCATGTCGCAACCCAGGCTTCACTGTGGTCTGCAAAAAGGTCTCTGAGTGAACGCTGTACTACCACTGTTACACCAGTATCAGTGCCTGACGTCCTTAGTTTAAGGTTGGTTTGGGTTGGTATACAAGGCTTGAAGGAGTTCTTGCCGTGGGTTTCAGACTGAGTATGTCCATACTGGCAATTTAAGTTTTCAGTAATTACACCCATAAATCATAACTTGTGAACTTTCAATAATCACAAATGCTGTTGCTCGGATTTTTTTTTTTTTTAACAGCATTTTAAAAATCTGTGTTTCTCATGGTCTTTTAGTTAAGAAACTGCCAGGCAACCTTTTCTTTGATGCTAAAAGGTAGGCTTGGCTTAAAGCAACAAATAACATTGGAGTCCCTTGTCCTAGAATCTACTCAGTGTTGGCAGACCTTGCAATCTTTATGGAGACCTATGTGTTTCCCTGTGGGTAGAGATCTGGGTGCACAATAAGGGGATTAATGGTGAGGCTTGAGCTGGATCTATCAGACTGAAGGAGAATAGGGAGGCAAGAGATGCAGTGCCTGAACTGTGTATGGTGAGGATACTATTCGTAACTGAGGAATATCTAACTTCAGTTAGATGAAGTAACTCATTCAGAGAATTGGCAGCTTAAAGTGAGAAGGGCAATTTGGATCAGCACAGCCGAACCAAGAGTCTCCAGTGCTCCTGGTTGGTGTAATCAACTTTCTGCTGTGCTGAATAGCTTCATAATTCATGGAAATACTGGGCTGTAGGAATAGAGGGGATTTATGATAGGGACTTCACCTGGGGACAGCAATGGCTTTTGTTTTGGTTTGGGTTTTTAAGGTTAGATGAGTGAAGCTAAGGATACATATTGTCCTATGCCCGCTGGAAAAGATGGGTTTGCATAATCTAGCTAGTCATCCTTCTAGGGCTTCACACCCAGTATGCCCCTGGATATGTACAACACTTTGGTAGCACAAATGCTGTTCTGTTATGCTGTTGTATTGCTGAAAGAAGCACAAGCTTACCAACAGTGAAGAAAGGGTGGGTTGTAGCATAGCTATAGGACTCTCCTTTTTCCCTTGGTGTTGGGTGTCTTACAATAACTGGAAGAGAAATTCTTATTCCCAGATGCATATTAAATCTTTATAATAAAACCATTTTTGTGGTTAGTTACAATTTAGCTCTAAAACAAAGCCCTGACACTAATCACTTTTACAAATCCTTTTTCTAGGGCTTGAGTCAACTCCCTTTGAAGTCAGTGGAAGTGTTTGAATTTACTGAGAGTTAGCTGAAGCCCCTATGTTATAAGCAGGACTTGGTTGATTGGATTTTAAAAAAAAAGCCCACTTATATTAGCTGCACTTACACACAGCACTAAAACTTTCAAATAACAGCCTTCTAATAAAAATCTTAATTTCTAAAACATGTGAGCCTAATTATTATTCATCTGCACTTGCATGCTGTGCTACCTCTCGCAAGGCTTTCTGTCTCATATATCATGTTGTAATTAGTAAAGTGGGAAAACATATTCATCTCTTCTTCAAAGAAAAAAAAATCACACTTTAATCTTAAGTACATTATAATTGGCAAGGAAAAAAGGGTGGGGGAGGTATCTGAAGAGTAACTCAAGAATTTTACCTGTGCAACTTTTTTGGTAGGGAATCATTGCTGTGTAGCTCTTTTCTGTATTATTTGTTGGAAAAAATAAGGGAGAGGGACAAGGAAAGGAGCACAAGAACCAGCCTGAGGATGGAGCATTAAACCAGGGAAAACCACCCTGTATTGGGAAAACCTGCTCTCCCCCTCTTTTAGGAACAAATACTTGAAGACTGTCAAGAATACTAATGCTATTGATCTTACTCATAGTGCTGTCTCCCTAACAGAGCCAGCAGGCTGTGGTAACACAGCTTATGAAGCCACACAGAACAGAAAAAATTGATTTTTTTAAATTAAAGTTTGGATGATGAGGCTGCGTTGTGGTCCGTGGGACAGTCTGAGGGTAAGCAGAAGTCCGTTGGTCTAATATTTGGGAATCCCTGGTTGAAGACTTGCTTTTTGGTGAAAACTTCCAGTAAGACAAAAAGGAAGTGCATATTTTTACAGCAATGAAACAGGAGGATGATCAAATCTGTCCCTGTGATAGGTTTGAATATGGTCAGGAATTCAAATGTATAAATCACTTTGGGCTGCAATTTGATGTTATTAATTTCTCTGAGCTAAACACAGTACTGTAAAATGATCCATTATCTGTCTAAGGAATATTCAATTGGGCTGAATATTTAACAATAAGCATATCAGGGGATATATATTTTTAAATACTGTAAAATGAATGCAAGCTTAAATATTACCAAAATGGGAGTAGAGAGTGATACGGCATGCTTCTCTAGCGTCAATTTACGAGGATCCCAGAATACTTTAAGCAAACATCACCTGAGACTCCAAACCACAAACTCATTAAGCTTTATAATGTGTTACTTAGAAAAGTTAACAGTATTAGTTTGGATTTAGGTCTAACCTTGAAACCACAGGAAACTGTCTAGGAGCCTAGCTTTGCTACCAAGGACCAACACTTTTGTTCAAGTGTCTTGCTCAAACCTAAAGTTGTCTCAGCTGGAAACAAAATTTAAGTTTTGTTAGTCTTCCCCTTCCATCATGTCAAATCCTGGAAACCAAATGTTATGGGATAGTGCAAACTTTGCACCTGGCTGTGGTTAGCGAGGTTTATTGCGGGCTTTTGCAAAGAAGCAAACTGCAGTAGGTGCGGAGTTGAATGTCTCCTTAGCACCGTAGACAAACTGCCTTTTTCACATCATAGTGAATTGAAAAAAGCCCCCAGTTTAGACATCTATTTGTCTATGTTTTAGGTCTTCAAGTCAGCAATTATAGCAAACTTCTACCCCTTATGGATCTGGCCCAGTGTTCTCAAGCTCTTAATTTTCCATCATCTTTTAAAAATAATAATAATAAAAAAAAAAGTCTACATTTGCAGTCAGGTTCTCCCTGGAAATATACCAGCTTCCACTTAAATAGTCTATGGAGCAGAAAGAATTGGGTGGAAATTCACCCAGAGGGAAAGCCTCAGCAGACGAGTCCCAACAATTGGCTTGTTCATCCCCTCTGCATGTTCAGTGTTTCTATATTATAATCAGGACATTGTGATTTTAGGGTTGACTTCTCCACATTGGGATTAGAACACTTCCTTGTAAATTCTTTGTTTAGACATCTGTGCCTTTGGGCAAGCTACTTAACTGTTCTGCAGACTGTGTGTCCTGGTTTCAGCTGGGATAGAGTTAAGTGTCTTCCTAGGAGCTGGTACAGTGCTGTGTTTTGGGCTCAGTATGAGAAGAATGTTGATAACACTCTGATGTTTTCAGTTGCTGCTGGGTGATGTTTATACCAAGTCAAGGATTTTTCAGCTTCTCATGCCCAGCCAGCGAGAAGGCTGGAGGGGCACAAGAAGTTGG